>CP092864.1:62981957-63096090 GCA_030710605.1 Cordylochernes scorpioides
TCAGACAAAAGTGCTAAAAATGTCTGAAGATGATAACAATATTGTTAATTAAATGTCACATGCAATTTAATTATTTGGATTTGGTCTTTTCATCTTGTGGAACACAACAGAATTGCTCAAGTTAAAAAAGTTACCTTATTACTCAACCCAACTATCATATTATACAGGAGAGGTTTCATTACATTTATAGCAGATGCCTCATAAGATACAATTTGGATTATAGATTAGAAACTTAAAATAACAATTATAAATCCAAATTAATAAATTGTGATGGTAACAGTGTTGACGATAATAATTTTTTTTTATTGAAATATCACAATTGTCTAATGATAGTGATAATGCTGTTATCAAAATGTCACCCACAATTTATTAATTTGGCCTCATTACCTTGTGTTTCTAGTTTATGTGTTTCCCTGTGTTTACACAAGCCTAGGTTTGTTGGAATAATCTTGACAAGTATATGAAGTAGGGAACTAATTCAAATAAGTAAAATAAAATATATTTAAGTTTCATGTAAATCCACACAAATTGAATAAGCAAATTTGTAAATATATATATACAGTAGAACCTCCCTGTAAAGAACACCTAATTGCAGAATCGAAGTGTCCTTTAGGGAGAGATGTCCTCTTACCAGAGAGTTGCTAAATAGTAAAAATGGTAATTTTGCAAATGGAAACTGTCCTTTGTGGAGAGGTGTCCACTAGTGGGGTGTCCGCTAAAGGGAGGTTCTACTGTATGTTTGATCCCTGTTTATCAATCCATTAATTAATTGTTATGCTGTCACTGCTGCTCTATGGTCAAATGATTGCTGAAGTTCAGTGTTCACACAACTCCTTACCTTCGTACATTATATATGGAGAACAAGAAAGTAACATACATGGAGGATCATCCAACAGCCAACAAATGGGAGCAAGACTTGACTGCTGGGCTTCTTCCTGATTGGTCTATTGGGACAGGTGACAATTGGGATTACTGTTAATTATGACTTTTAATAATTGGGGCTAGTGTTAATTGGAATGATGGTATTCGAGACTTTTAATAATTAGGACTATTGATAATTGGGACTAATGATAAATGGGACTATTAATAATTGTGACTACTAGTAATTGGGACTCTTAATAATTGGAGATAATGATAATTGTGACTATTGATAATTAGGGCCAGCAAGATTAATGGGAATTTAAATATTTAGGACTAGTAATCATTGGGACTACTGATAATTGGAACTTATGGGAAAAACCCAGGACTATAATAGAAAAGCTGAGACAATGGAACCTAATGGAGATTGTTTAAACGACTTGAGGAATAAGCAACAACAACTTATGATAATTGGGATTAATGATAATTGTGACCAATTTTTGTCTTCCCAGGAAGTCCCACTTCATTGAGAGTTGACTGTTTCAAGCACTTTTTAAAAAGTGAAATCTTGTGAAAACTACTGACCATACTGGAAAACTTTGCTGTAAGAAATTGTTCATTGGGCCTTGTTTCTTCTTGTACAATTGAGATTGAATAAAATCAGCAGAAAAACAACTTCTGAGTTAATATTTATCAACAATTTTAACAAAGGTATCAAAAACATCTGTTCCTGATGTTTCAACACCAATCTTTTTTGATGTGTACCATTTATTAATTCTCATTGACAGTCCAATCTCATCATACTCTGGAAAGTAAAAAATCATGGACAAAACTTAAGGAAGTTGTATCATTTGAAGCATGTATATCGAGATTCAGACAATAACTCTGAAAGATATTTGATACACAGTGACATTTATTGCATACACACAAGATAACCTAGTGTGAACAAAATTGCCTCTGTCTCCTTAAAAAAAAATAGACAATCGGGAACATCAGACTTTCCACTTCCTTAAGTTTTGTCTACAAGTGTATTAATCCAAATTATGAAAATTTGTTTTTAAAATGATAATAATAATAGATTCACAAGAGGTTGGATTATAGATAGAATCAAAAAACAGAATCAAATAATGAGAGGATACACCATTTGGATTATAGATAAGAATTACCATAGAGAATCACATGAGGTACAATTTGTGTTATAGATAAAAATCACAAGAGAATCAAAATGATAAGGTACAATTTGGATTATAAATATGAATCATAATGATCAACTTATGAGACATATCCCTCAAAGATTATTTAAAACACAAGGTAATAACTTAAGAAAAAGGCATCTCCTTATCGTGCAACTGAAAGTTGCTGATGGCTTGCGCAAATACCCATTCTTGATTAATCAAGAATGGGTATTTGGCCAATTCTGGAATAATTAGAAATCAACGAGAATAGTTGATATTTATTCCGATAGATGGCGCAAGCCATCAGCAACTTTCAGTTGCAAGATAAGGAGATGCCTTTTTCTTAAGTTATGCACCTTATCCCAGTACAATATCACATTTGTACTATTTTTTCACAAGGTAATAACACCAAATCTAAATAAATAGTATGTGATGTTTCTGTAATAACGTTGTTAACATCTTCAGACAAAAGTAATGAAAAAGTACTCATTCAGTACTTTTGTCTGCAGATGGTAACAAGGCTGTTGCAGAAACAACACACACTATTTATTTGGATTTGGTCTTATTACCTTGTGTTTATAATCTATAATCCAAATTGTGCCTTATCAAAGATAATTTTATTTGTGTACTTAACATACTCTCTATTTTTTAATTGAAATTTTAATTTAACTTTCCCAGCCAGTGTCCCAATTAAAGTTATCAATGAAGTATTCTTAATTTAATAAAAAATTCTTATAATTCAATAGGGTAGAACTATGCTTCCACCTGTGTTTGACTCTTACATCTGTTTGGTGCTAAAGAAAACAAACAAACAGGAATAAAAACAAAAGTCAGAGCCAGATGTGATGTCGCCCATCCATTGTGTTGGAAACAAGGGTCGGCTGGTTACCTCCGCTGCTTCCAGTTTTATTTTGGAAGTTGGGGGTAGGCCAAGGACTTGGGAAGTTTGCTCTACTAACTTTGTAGCGGACACCTGAAGCTGTGTCTAGACTGTTCTATATAAATGCAGAGTCAAAGTGTCCTTTAGGGAGGGGTGTCCTCTTACTGGAGGGTTGCTAAATAGTAAAAATAGCCATTTTGGGGGGTGAAAACTGTCCTTTGTGGAGAGGTGTCCTCTAGCATGAGTGTCCTCTCTTGTAGGTTTTGGGAGGGGTGTCCTCTTACCATAGAATTGCTAAAAAGTAAAAATTGTCATTTTGGGGTTGAAAACTATCCTTTGTAGAGAGTCCTTTACAGAGAGAGGATTATACTGTATTTGAAATCTAGACCACACAATGGTTAAAAGAATTTAATATAGGTGCGAGCAAAATTCATGCATTGTAGGTATGCAATACAAATTTTTAATATTGATCTATTGAGTCATTTTTCTAAGAGTTTAATGTTAGTCATCTTATTTGTTCAAACCTTACTAATATACTACTACCATATAGGTTTTAAAAGAAAAACTGGGCAATGTCAGATTGAATCAGGGATGTTGCCACCATGCCAACCCCCATCCTATCCAAATAAGTTGACCATGAGAGCTGCTCACCACTGATATAAGCCAGTCCCTCTCCCAAAATTTACCACTGCAGTAAAGAGAATAGGAAGTTGGAAGTTGTCTTATTTGCAAAAAGAAAATATGCTAAATACAGTAGAACCTCCATGAGAGGACATTCGCACTAGAGATCACTTCTCTATAAAGGACAGCTTTCATTGTCAAAATGATCATTTTTGCAATTTAGCAACTCTCCGGTAAGAGGAAACCTCTCTGTAAAAGACACTTTGGCTCTGCAACTAGATATCCTTTACAGGGAGGTTCTACTGTAATAGTCTTATGATAAGGCACAATTTGGATTATAGATTATAAACACAAGGTAATAAGACCAAATCCAAATAAATAAATAGTGTGCGACGTTTCGGTAACAACGCTGTTACCGAAACGTCACACAATATTTATTTATTTGGTCTTATTACCTTGTGTTAATAGTCTTATAGTTAAGTATGATGTTGTTTGAAAAGTAACATTGCTATTAGTACAATAGTAACATTGGTGCCACCAAATACAGTTTACCCATTTAAATTATTCTGGATACTTTTTTATGTATAATGGGGAAATCATAGCATACCTTTTTTTACATATCCTAAGTAGATGTGGTACAGGACATGATAATCATGGTAGGTAGTTAGAAACTGTATTTACTGTAAGTGAACCACATGTCTAGACATGTAGAAAGCAGTTTGACTTTTGCCCCTACATGTGTACCAGAGCTTTATTTTTGTTACTTGCACTCACTGGTGCAGTTGAACTTCTGCAAGAATAAAAAACCATTGAAGACATTTTTTCTTGATAAAAAAGAAGGCAATGTGTGATTCAACCTCAGATCATGGTGGTCAATAAATGACAGTTCATATCCTTCTTAATTTGACCAATAACAAATGGAAATATAAGGTAGTCCCAAAAGTTTGTTTTTCCTATTACTTGTCAAATAATATTATTACAGCGAATACATAATAATACATAATACAATTACTTTATACATAATACAAAGACATTATACATAATGTCAAATAATATTATGGTGAATAATATTGGTATTTTGATTTTTTGCAAGTGTTTACGAACTTTTGGGACAACCTTGTGAAAAAGAAAAAACAAATAGAGACAATTAGGAGAAATAGATCTCCAATGGCAATCTATCCTTAGCTACTGAAACAAATCAATGACAAAACATTTAAAAAAAGATGTAGCATACTAGCTGGTTGTATTTTCATAAAATGGGTATTGGATTTATTGAAAAATTGTTCTAATTGAAACCATTGTGCAAGGTGTTGTTATTTTTTTGGAAAACTTTATTGCAGGAAATATTTTATTATTGGGCTATATTTGTATCTACATACTGGTGGAAAATAATTTTCAGGTTGAAATTTTGTTCTCATTTTGGAATTGAATGACAAAAAATATACAGTAGAACCTCCATGAGAAGACACTTGCACTAGAGGACACCTCTCTACAAAGGACAGTTTTCATTTTCAAAATTACCAATTTTACTATTTAGCAACTCTCCGGTAAGAGGATACCTCTCCCTAAAAGGACACTTTGGCTCTGCAATTAGGTGTCCTTTACAGGGAGGTTCTACTGTATATACAGTATACGATTTAAATTTAAAATCTAAATTGTCAATTACTTTCACATAACAATTCAATATGAATAAAACATGCGGTAAGTATAAAATTTTATTAAATCTAAAGGTAACAAAATCAAATGAGTATATACTGTATGTATGAAAGTGAAAAAAAGAAAATAGACAACTTTAGAAAAATCATATTTTATTTAGGAATAAACAAATAAATTAAAGCAAAGGTGTTCAAAAATATCAATTGGAGAAAAGCCAATAAAAAAAAAGGTTTGTCATATATATATATACCATAGACTATATATATAATATATAAGTAGGGGTATATACGTATACATACAAAGATCACAAGTGCTAAGTATGTTAGTTAACAATGGGGTAAGGTTTTACAGGCCAAAGCTATGTACCTGTCTACGCCAAGCAAATAAACACAAGGTCATACATCAGAGGAACTCATTTACCTACATAGATGATTATATGTGTGCAAATTGGATTATAGATTAGAAACACAAGGTAATAAAGACCAAATCCAAGTAACTAAATAGTGTGTGATGTTTTGATAAGTGTTTTTTTTTTTTGCTTATCCCTGGTACACGTGGTACAGGTTATGATAATCATGGTGGATAGAAGTAGGCGACTTGCTGTAAGTGCACCACATGTCTACACATGTGAAACGATAAGAGTAATGTTACCATCATCAAACAACAAAAGTACTCAAAAGTACTTGGTGTACTTTTGTTTGATAATGGTAATAATGTTCTTACCGAAATGCCACAAAGTATTTATTTGGATTTGGTCTTATTACCTTTTGTTTCTTACCTACATAGAAATAAGGTAGAGTGATATGGTCCAATTTGGTTTACAGACAAACGTAGCAAAGTAAATCTTCTGTAATCTCTTCTGTGTAGCATCAGTAATGTCACCATCCTCAAACATTAGTGCTGTACTTCGCAGCCAATGTGTTGTGAGAATATACTCAATCTTTTAAAGAGTCTGTGTGTGAAATTGATATTGAAAATATATGGTTTTATGATAAAGCTCAATTTGGATTATAGATTATAATACAAGAAAATAAGACCTAATCCAAATAATTTAATATTGTGTGATGCTTCTCAACAGCATTGTCACCATCATCAGACAAAAGAATCTCATTTATTCTTTTGTCTGATGATGGTAACAATGCTGTTGTGAAATGTCACACACTATTAAATTATTTGGATTAGGTCTTATTTTCTTATATTATATGGTTTTATATAACTTTATTATATATAGACAGTCAAATATACCTCTTTAATTCAATACCTCCTAAGGGATAGATTGGCATTTCTTGTTAAATTAAAGTGAGTGTGGAATTATATTCAGTCAAATTAAGGTGATAATTTGGTTGGGATATGAAATATGGTTGAATTATAGTTGGTTGGTTTAAAGAGGTTATACTGAATATACAAATTAAATTGACAAATAAACCTTCTTATTTTGTTTATTATTATTTTTTTAAACCCTTTATATCAAGTACAGTAGAACCTCCATGAGAGGACACTTGCGTTAGTAGATACCTTTCTACAAAGGACAGTTTTCATTTACAAAATTACCAATTTTACTCTTTAGCGACTCTCTGGTTGGAGGACACCTCTCCCTAAAGGACACTTTAGCTCTGCAATTAGGTGTCCTTTACAGGAAGGTTCTACTGTATCATACAAATATGCTCAGAACTTTGAGATAAGTGTCCTGTGTAGGTACAGTATATATATATAAAGTGCATAGAGCAGTGGACTCAGTCTGTGGTCACAGGGTTGAAAACAACTATGAACTATGCAAATTCAATATAGACTAAGGCATTCTTAAGTGAGAGCTTTAAAGGCAAGGTTCTGTGATGACTACAATGCTGTGTTACTGATGTATCTTGACTCCCCACAATACATTTGCATAACCAGTTATGTGTAATGTGTATGGAGTAGTTTTGTGGTAACTACAGGCACAATAGTAGAGTGCCCAGTGAAGGATAACCAGGAACTTACCTATGGCTAGCAGGAATCCCCACAGTCCAACATGTCTCCATTGTGTCAACATCCCATGTGCCGCCATCTCTCAGGTTTGACATCAAAGTATACCCTTTAATATCAGCCTATCTGCCATAAAATTTATTTTAGTTTATTTTTGCCAACTTCAAACCCAAATGAATCCATAAAATTCCACAATTCTTTGTTCATCAAATAGTGAAGATGCTGATTCACCCAGAATGGAACTGAGGAATTAGTTATATGTGCAACACAAGATCTCAAAAAAAATTATTCAAAAGTTCATTGAAAAAACAACAACAAAATACCAAAATGTGTCAAGTTAGTTGAATGACATTTTCAAAGATCAACAAATTTCTATATTAGGAGTAATAAGCAACAAAAAAATTATCCAACTAAAAAACCTTGCTCTTTCTACCCTACAACCATATGACCTTTCACATTTGTTCAGTAAGGTAATCAAAATGGCCTCTGGTAAAGATAAAAAAAAAAAAAAAGATCCATATTCCACTAATAGAAAAACAACTTAAAATTCTCACTCCCACACTAGAGAACACCTCTCTTCAAAGGACACTTTTTATTTGCAAAATTACCATTTTTACTATTTAGAAACTCTCATGTAAGAGAATACCTCTCCCTAAAGGACACTTTAGCTCTGCAATTAGGTGTCCTTTACAGGGATGTTCTATTGTAGTATTACAACACGTAATGTTGTCTTTATTAATTGAATACAGGAGCATATTGCACTGTGCAGGAACATGACAATATGCTCCAAGACAGTATTTTCTGAAATAATAGGCACTGAGAGAGGCCAAGTATCAACTAATTCCCTGATAGCATGTAGATAGCAGGTGTATCTACACAACACAATGGTGGAACCATCAATTACATTTATTGTATGAGAGAGCAACAAATGTTTCCATGTAAACAATGTTTCCATTCCTTGTTAACAAAACATTGTGAAAAGAGTAAAAGGTGACGGCACAACTATTTATTTAAAAAGGATTACAGAAGTTTTCAGACAAGTCTTTTATCTGCTTCTATAACTCCTTTTAATAAAAAAAAAAGTGTCACCTTTTGATCTTTTATTACTGTAAAACTCCTGCAATTGATCATGAAAACATTGTGTACAATTTATTTATTAACCATTGTGACAATTTAAATTTTTGGTATGAAAACACTTGGGTTAGTAGAAGATTCAAATAAACCTATTGTATCTGCCATTTTGTTATTTTAACAACAGGCTCAATTCACATAGGTGAACCTTGGCTAGCCAGCCAGAACCTGTAAAAAAAATTGTTCTAATTGATCAGTATGGCCATGCACTTAAGTTACAGAACTCTGATTACATTTATTCCTTGATGAAGAGGGGAATTCTGTGAATCTATTAGACAATTCTACCTGGTGCATCGAAGCTGTTCTAATGTGCAGAGCTAACTCAATAGTCACGAGTATTCACTAGGTAATAATCAGTAGTCCCAATTATCAGTAGATACTCAATTAATTATAAAATACTCAATTGATAAGGTACAATTTGGATTATAGATTATAAACACAAGGTAATAAGACCAAATCCAAATAAATAAATAGTGTGTGACAATTCGGTAACAACGCTGTTACCCGTCGTACACTATTTATTTATTTGAATTTGGTCTTAATAACTTGTGTTTAAAATACTCAATTAAAAATAATCTTTGGACACAACAACAACAAAAATAGTCTAAATTCCACTAGAATAGCATTGCTTAGAACCAAGATTTTATGATAAAAAATAAATGTTTGAAACAATTTTTGGATTTGAAACTTGGAGAATTTAGAACTACTGTGAAATAACAAAATTGGAGTTATAAAGGAGGCTGTTACAACGAGGTGTTTCACTGTATTCTCAATCACAAAAATGTTCTTTAATAAAACTCTCATTAAGTTATCACTACTGATAATTAGGTTTACTATTCCCCAGCAAGTACAAATATGTTATAAGAGTTGCTAGATGCTGCTAGGCATTCAGAAACTAAAGAGAGAATATACGAGCATTGATAGAAGTTGGTACCATTGCAAGGTATGTGGATTTATGGCAAATATCCATAAAATATATTTTAATGGTGCGTGCCCACTGACCTGAACCTAGAGGAAGATTGTGGTAGACAACCAAAGATCATATCTTTGCCAAGGTTTTCAAACGGTTCATAGCCCCAATTCCAGAACACAGAGAAAACTGATAACTTGCAAGTTTTCCTTTGGACCAAGAACTTATGGGACATAACACAAACTCACTTTAGTTTGCCTTGATGAACTCAAAAAGTAATGATTCCTAATGGTTTTTTGGCAAATAGGACATATAGTACCCTAAAAAAGTCAGTAGGAACAAAAGTAAACTCCAGAAATGTGTTTTATTTAATTTTGAATTATAGAAGAAAAAAGATACTTTCTCTTGTTGAAGAAATTCACAACCAAGCCAAAAATTGGAGAAAACAGGCGCTACATTTACCCCTACCCCACATCAACCATAACTTATTACAAATATAAATAATAACCTTTGGAAAGAATAGTTTCCATTTATTTACTAAAGTTGTTAATAAATATTTATATTTAAATGGGTATACATTTTTATTTAAAAAGGATTTTTTTCATAAAAAATCTTTCATCCTTTACCATATAAAAAAAAAAAACACTATGGTTTACAATCTATAAAACCTAAGTAAAAGGAATTAAACAAAAAGTTGTCTTCTAGCAAGTTGAAATAGAAAGAAATTAAATATTTTTATCCCAAATATTATATTTAAAATATTTTTAAAGTTTAAGCATTTGTGTGTGCTTGGGAAGTTCAGGTGTGAATTCTAAAGTCTTAAAAAAACCACAAGTAATTATAAATAAAATATAAAGCTGTTATATACACTCATGGACAAAACTTAAGGAATGATAAAGTACAATTTTCTTGTAGCAAAACTTAAGGAAGTTGTACCTTTTAGCATGTATATATATATATATTTTTTTTTTTTTTTTTTTAAATATATATATAGTTAAACCTGTCTATAGCGCCCTCTCTTGGGACTCACCAAAATAGGGTGCTATTTAGAGGGGGCGCTGTAGACAGGTTTAACTGTTTTTTTTTTTTTTTTAAGGAGAACGTTCAAGATTACATGTATGTGAAATCCGGCGTTATATAAGCAAATAAGGAGTAATTAATGTTTATAATATGAAACTTTCAAGTTCTGTCTATGAGTGTATTTTAGAAGAGATAACTTTCATTATTATCTCTACCAATATGCAAGCTTGTTTTACATATTAGAAGTTGGGAGAGGTGAAGACAATATAGAGAGCTAGATATGTAAACAAGTTATATATAAAGGATATAGAGTTGCATAGAGAGATATATCACTGCAATAAGACTATAACAGAAAAAAGCTTAACAGCAATGTTAAAACTTTTTTTTCAGTCTTATTAAGCTTTTTTTTTCTTAAATCTTTTTGTAAAATTAAAAAAATAAGATAATTTAAAAAGTTACATATATCTGCTGCTTTCAAGGAACATCACATACACATAATGTTTTTAGATGGCAGTGCGCCATATAGTGAACAGAAATCAAGTAAACATTGATTTAACCTGTTCCTTGATATTTGGCCAACCTATTTTCTTGATAAATCAAAAAAAGACAACCACGAACGCATTTCAGGCTGTTAGCACTCGTCAGTATGGTGTAGGCTGTACCTCTGGGACCAAAAATCTTTTGGTTCCAGAGGCTTCTTGAGAAATCAAGAAATTGGGTATTTAAAGCCAAATTTGTGTAAATACACTTAACATGTGAAAAAAATAATTTTAAAATAATATAAAATATCAGTTGTTTAGGTGTCAACACCTGTGGTTTTTTAAAATTATTTTTTCACACATCTATACCTGTTTTTGAAATTGGGATTCATTAAGAAAGGATAATCAAAACTTCTTTTTTTATTTTTCTCAAAAGCAGAGATATGTAACAACTTTTCAATGTTTTGATAAGGTACAATTTGGATTATAGATTAAAACTACAAAATAATAAGACCAAATCCAAATAAATAAATAGTGTGTGATGTTCAGTTAACAGTGTTGTTATCGAAAAATCACACACTATTAATTTATTTGGTCTTATTACCTTATAGTTCTTTTCAATGTTTTGAAAAAGGAGATTTCCGAAAGCTTAACAAAAATGAAAATAATAAAAGTACAGAACATTGTAATTAAGACCTAGGGTAGGCCAGAAAGACAAGCACTCACAAACCCCATTATAACATCATTACTTGGGACCAAGATTTATATGTTGTTATAACCACCGTTATAAAACAATTGGGACTCCAAACTTGGGACTTTGGAATTATAACCAAGTTGCTGTTATAACAAGGTTCCGTTGTATTTATAAGTGAGCCAAACAACTATGACATAAAACTTGACATTTCAAATACTGTACTGTACTTCAAGAACTGTAGTCTTCCTCGATATAGAATGAAAGGGTACAATTTGGATTATAGATTAGAACTACAAGGTAATAAGACCAAATCCAAATAAATACATAGTGTGTGACATTTCAGTAACAGCATTGTTACCATCATCAAACAAAAGGATAAATAAGAAGAAATATCACAGCATGTTCTTAAATAGTACTGTTATCTATCTTTCTTCTTTTTATTCTTTTGTCTGATGGTAACAATGCTGTTACCGAAACGTCACACACTATGGATTTGGTCTTGTTACCTTGTAGTCCCTCAAGATAGAAAAAATCTCCTATAGAAGATGATAAAGCACAATTTGTATTATAGATTATAATACAAGAAAATAAGACCTAATCCAAATAATTTATTAGTGTGTGACAATGCTGTTGCCAAAACGTCACATACTAATAGTCATTTATTCTTTTGTCTGATGATGGTGACAATTCTGTTGCCGAAACGTCACACACTAATAAATTATTTGGATTAGATCTTATTTTTTTGTACTCCTATAGAAGACAACAACAGTCATCAAAATGTAAAGTTTTATCCCCTACAAGGTGTTTGACTCGTACAATCATTGATGAGATACAATTTGGATTATAGATTATAAACATTGGGTATAACAAGACCAAATTAATAAATTAGTGTGCTACGTTTCAGTAACAGCATGGTTACCATTATCAGACAAAAATAAATATTCAATACTTTTGAATCTCCTGATTGTGCAGCTAAAAGTTGATGGCTTGTCACATTTGTTGGAATAACTATCAACTAATAATAATAATTATTCCAATATTTTCGGCTACATGAACTCAGTAGAATTTAGTTTAAATATCTACGAATAAAAGATTACATGAGGAGCTTCTTTTTAGATTTATTGTGAGCTTTCGAACCTTTCGGTTCATCTACAGGCATGGATAGCATGAATATACAGTGGTACCTCGACATACGAGTTTAATTCGTTCCGTAACCTTGCTCGTATCTTGAATTACTCGTATCTCGAAGCAAATTTCCCCATACAAAATTCCCATTTAAAATCACAGATTAATATCTTCAACACTACCGAACCGAACTCGTATCTCGAATTTCGCTCGTAACTCAAAGCAAAAAATCACTTGCTCGTCGGCTCGTATCTCGAAAAACTCGTATGTTGGGGCGCTCGTATGTCGAGGTACCACTGTACTAACTGAGTTCATGTAGCCAAAAATATTGCCTTAGACTTTCTACAATTATAAGCCATCCAAATTCTGATAGTTAGTATATTCATGCTATCCATGCCTGTAGAAGAACTGAAAGGTTCGAAAGCTTGCAATAAATCTAAAAAGAAGCTCCTCATGTAATCTTTTATCCGTATATATTTAAATTATTCCAATATTTGGTGCAAGCCATCATCAACTTTTAGTTGCATGATCAATAGATGTCATTCTCTTTTATTTATCAACCTCATTACAGTACAATTTCACTTTTGTACTTTTTTTTTCATTCAGGACTTTTGTCTAATGATATTGAAACGTCACACACTATTTATTTGGATTTGGTCTTATTACCTTGTGTTTCTAATGTGGATTTTGTTTCATTATCCAATTTTTTTCATACAAACATTGTAAAGCATCATGGCTTTGTAACATTTACTATTGGATTACAAAAATAAAAATAATTTTGTTAATTATTTTTGCGAGCTAAAGGGGAAAAAAAAAAATTTGCTAAAGTTTACACACCAAATAAATATAATCAAATAAAAATTTTCATCAAAACATTTTAAACAAAAATACTATTTTAATAATATTTGCAAAAAACTAATTCATTTACATCAAATTTACAAAGTCAAAAAGAAAAACAATATTTCATAAATTATACATATATTAGAGCTAAAAAAAAAAAAAAATGAAAGGCAATATGACAGGATATATATAATATAAAGATTACTTTAAAAAGGAGCAAAAACAAGAATCTTACTTTAGAATAGCTTCTTATGAATCTCATTTAAAGTGTTCAAGTTGACCACCAGGGGAATCTTGCTCTGGACCTTGTTGTTGGGAGCTGAGAATGGGGAAATTATCACCTTGCCCACCAGCTCCTCCGTGCGGCTGCCTGCGATCTTGGCAGGTGCGGGGAATGTGGTGAAGTCTGTCTTCACCTGGCCCTTGGTCTTTGAAGCCACCAGGTTGTGGGTTTGGATCTGCAGCTTCTCAAACTTCCTCTGGAGACCCAGGATCTGCTCCAACTTCTTGCGCTGCTGGTAGACATGGTTCTTCTGGGAGATGTCGATGACCGTGGGGCTGTAGAAGAGGTGGTCAGTCTGGGCGATGACGTGGTCCAGCTCCTTGAAGAGCTTGGAGAGGGTGGTCTTGGGGGGCATGTCCAGCATGTTCATGAGTCCGGTGGAGTCTTTGGGTTTGGAAGGCACTCGCAGGTCTGGGAGCATTCCCATCTTCTCTCTTATCTCCTTGGACTTAAGTAGGATGTTCTCCTCATGGATCGAGTTGAGGGACTGCTTAAGGTTCTTGATGTTCTCCAAGAGCAGTGGAGAGTCTTGCACCACAGAGGCCGGTGAGGGACTGCAGGGCGATGAAGACACGAGACCTGCAATGGCCGGGCTCTTGGACAGCCTGTCAATGTAAGCCTTCTTTGAGAACATCTTCAGTTTCTCCTTGAGTTCTCCCCGCTCAGACTCCAGAGAGTCAATATCTGCTTGTAGATGATCCAGAGTTTCCTCAAATTCTTTCTCCTTCTTCTTTAGTGTGATCTTGGTTTCATCCAGCTGTCTCTGGAGCTTCTGCTGCCGCTCATCAAAGTCCTTGTTGGCCACCTCAAGCTTCTTCTCTGCCATCTCCTTCCTGATGTTCATCTCGCTGAGTTCCTCTGCCTTGATGGCTAATGCCTTCTTTATCTCAATCAAGTCCTTCTCCTTACCATCAAGCCTGGAGGTCAAGTTCTCCATGCCCTTCGCCTCTTCTTTTACCATTTGGGCTCTGAGCAGAATGGGAGGCACTACCTTAGGTTCCTTGCTGATGTCAGAATCATAGTCTCCTTCTTGCATGGCTGAATAGATTGGCTTAAGAAGCTCCACTAGAGTGGAGTAGGAATTCTTTAAGCAATATGGCCCAGTATCCTCCTTGCCATAAACTTTGTCTGTAGCCTCATGGGTGAGCTCCTTCAGCTTATGAACATCAATGCTCTGCTCGCCAGAGGACATGACATGCTGCTGAACAGACACCCTGAGGAAGTGGCAGCAGTTGAGGATAACCAGAGTGTGCTCCCTGCACTGACTCAGCTGTTTAGAAACCTCCTCTGGCAGAACCAGAGTGGCCTTGCTGTTCTCCAGTGGCAGCCGTCTCTTCATCCTCTTGGCCAGCTGAGAAACCTCCTCAGTGGAGCTCAAGACTTCCTTGAGGAGGGCCACAATCTCAGCATCCTCTGGAGACTTGACCAGGCACACAGCTGACTCCAAGGAGGCATGAACGCAATCCATTGCTACTGCAATCATTTTTACTGAATCTGCCATTAAAGCTGTGTAATCCGTCTTCTCATGGGAGAGATGTACGTTGAAAAGGCTCTCAAAATACTGGAGAGCCTTTGAAATCATTTCCAGGTTGATGGTTTCATCCAGCTGGTCTTTTCGAAGGAGGTCAATGTAGAAATCCAGGGAACGTTCTTGGGCAGCAACTTCTGACCAGAGAGTTCCAATTTTCTGGAAGAGTTCAACAGAGCAGTTGTTAAGGGCGCTGGTGTACTGGTGGAGGAGGAGCTGGAAGGAGTAGAGAAGGTGGAGCAGCCTGCAAGAGAAGGTGTACTGTTCCACACCATGGGTGGTGAGCACCAGCTCACTGGTGATGGGGTCTGTGAGCGGGTATTTGGCCTTAACCTGGGAGGCTAAGATGTCAATCTTGGCGATAAAGCGGGGCACAAGAAGAAGGAGCTGGATGGCATCGTGGTCACAGCCCCTGGCCAGGAAGTTGTCCGACAGGAAGAAACACAGGTAGGACACATGCATATTGGCCTGCACCACCTCCAGTTTCCTCAGCTCCATCTCCACCACCTTGGCAAATGCTCTGGTCTCTGCAAACTTGACTTTGAAATCAAAGTTCTCTGTAGGCATCGAAGCTGCCTTGTCTGTTTCCTTGGCTAGCTGCAGTCGCAAATCCTGGTTGGCATCCTTCAGCTGTTCAGTATGCTCCCTGAACTTCTGGATTGTCTGCTCCCGTTCGGCAATGGCTTCCTGGAGAATCTCAATCTTCCTAAAGCTATCAGTGAGTTTGGATCTTGTCATGTCCACCTCTTCCCGCAACTCCAGCTCTGTCTCCCGGGCTGCTTCCTGAAGCTGATCATTGATATCCTGCAGGTGCTCAAGGTCATCCACAGCTTCTTGAAGCTCATTCACTTTTTCTTCAAGAAGAAGATTCCTTGCTGTAAGATGCTCAACCATTTCTTCAGCACCCAAGGCTATGTCAACCTGTTCTTTCAGCTCTGTTATCTGCTTTTCATAATCCTCAATGAGGGAAGACATTTTTTCTTTGGTGCGGGACAGCTCTGAGATTTCAGACTTCAACTGTTCCATTTCTTTCTGCAGTCGAGCATGTTCCTGCTTGTCACTGGCAGCCAGGTCCCTGAATTTGACTAGGGCTTCCTTCAACCTATCATTTTGTTGTTCCAATTGCTTGACCTGGAAGTTGGAAGCAACCCCATCTTGACCCTTCTCTGATAATTCTGCCTTCAAAAGTTCCAATTCAAGAGTTGCTTCTTCAAGACTTTCCTTTAGTTGTTCCACTTCTCCTTGAAGTGCTTCTGCTTTCTCCTCTGCCATTTCTTTATCTAGTGTGGCCATTTCAACAGCTTCTGTCAGATCTGACATTTCATCAGCATGTTGCTCTTTTGCCTCAAGAGCTTCCTTAGCTTCCTTCTTGGCCTGAGCTAGCTGCTTCTGCAAATCTGCTTGGGATTCTGTAATTTTTGTCTTGAACTCTTGCAGCTGTTGAAGTTGGATTCTCATTTTATCCATCTCCTTTAATTTTTCTTTATCCTCTCTCCTTTTAACCATTAGTGTTTCAATCTTCTCATTCAAGTCATTTACATCATTTTTAAGTGTCTCTATTGTTTTATCTTTTTCAAGAAGAACTTCTTTGTCCATAATAGTGGTGGATTCTTCCATTTGTGAGTTTGATATTGATGTGGTGCTTGTATTTAATTTAGGAGAATCCACTTCAACAAATGATGATCTTTGAGAACTTGAGGTTGAAGATGGAGATGCCTTGGCAGAATCTGGGGCAAAAGATTTACGTTTTCTATCAAATGGGTGGGGAATCATTGATGTACCGATTTTACCTTCTGTAGAACTTAGAGAAGTTACAGATCCCTTTGTTGAGTTCTCTTCATCGTCATAATGGCGCAGATGTGATGGTCTAACAAACATTCCATGATTTTCTTCACACTTAAAATACTCTTTTCCTTGAATTGTTCCATTATTTTTACCCAAAGGCTTGTCCAAAATTACTCCAATCCACTTGCCAGGAGCAAAATCTGTTTTGCCAACATAGGCTACTTTACCAACCTTTAATTCTTGGCCAACAACTTGTACAAGTTGTCCCTTTTTAAAGTTTTTATCAGCCATCTTTGTGTAAAGATGTAAAAAATTACGTTTATCAACTCAATATCTCTAATTTACAGAAAATTTTACAAATTTAAATCGTTATGTTTACAAGTTTACAAAATTTCATATTTTTATTTTGATAAATACACCCGATACATAAACATAAAATAAATCGGCAACTTGATGCCAGATTGTTTATTCAAAAAATATATAAAGAAATATTTTTATATAAATTTAATAATTAAATGCTATTTTTAAGATAATTTTAATATATATTAAAATTTTTTAAAAGCACACACACAACAAAATTCTTTACTTAAAAAAAAATATCTATTTAATTTAGCTTTGAAAATAAATAGATCCTACCACAGAGTATCGTGCTCGGCATTCATGCGCAGTAGAAGCTTGCGGCCAAATTTGGTAAAGGGTGGAGTAGCTGTCGAGATATCTTCTTAATGTGTATAATAAGTGCGTTAAAAAAATATATTACTCTACTATACTTTTTACCGTACTCACCTCTGGTTGTGTAAAAATTATAATACGACCTGAGCAGGAGCTAGTCGTGAAATAGTTTTTGTGTTGATTAATAAAATTAATTAAATTTAAAATACATTCATCAATTGAGCCTTTACGACTATTGTCTAAGTCCGAGAGCCTTTTCTCTTTTATATTTTTAAAATCCATCCTATACACATATATTTTTACAATGTTTACATTTTAATAAGGAATGTTCCAGTGAGTTAACTCCTTTTAAACAGAGTTTTTAAGAAACCCCTTTCTGCCAAATTACAATATAAATAGAAACTTATTTTCTTTAATCGAATACATGTAAATATTTGAAATATTAAAAATTAAAACAGGTAAATAGTTTCTTTTTATTTATATTGCAAGCTTTCGAGCAATTATACTGCTCTTCAACGGGCGGATATTCTTTGTACAAACTCTAAATAAAATATACACACTGTAAAATTGAAAACTTTTTGTTATTAGCATGTGCTCTCGCGGGCGTGCATCAGACTGTTTCCAGCTAAAGTGATAGATATTATACTGGGATTAAATATATTTACATTCTAATAATTAAGAAAAAGGCATCTCCTTATCGTGCAACTGAAAGTTGCTGATGGCTGGCGCCATCTATCGGAATAAATATCAACTATTCTCGTTGATTTTTTAATTATTCCAGAATTGGCCAAATACCCATTCTTGATTAATCAAGAAAAGCTAACCACGGACGCGTTTCGGGCTGTTGGCCCTCATCAGCGTGGTGCAAGCTGTACCTCAGCGACCAAAAAAATTCTAATAATTATTAATATTCAGATTATTTGTCAAGGATATTGTTATATTGGGTTGGGAGGTCGATTTTTCTATTAATGCTATTTATTTTTGATGATACCAGTGCTTCTAGAAATAATCGTTGTTGCTTTCTTTCTATGTCTTGATAATGGGCTATTACTTGTTTGAGATTAAATGTGTGTCCAGTGGTGCTGGTGTGTTGATATATTAAGGATCTATTGTCTTTGTATCTTATGTTTCTTTCATGTTCTTTTAGTCTGGTCTCTATTGTCCTACTAGTTTCTCCTACATATGTGGCATTACATTGGTTACATTTGACAGAGTATATTGCATTAGATTTAGATAGGGGATTGGAACTAATATTTTTGGTAATTGGGTTTCTCAGCAAAGAGCCGAGATTGGCATGGGTGCTAAAATAAGTGGATATACCATATTTATTTAACTTATGAGCTATTGTAGTATTGACTTTAGAATAAGGAATGGTACAATGTGTTCGGTATGTTTTGGGTTGGCGGGAGAAGTTTGGATTGAAGGAATGTATATTATGTCTCATAAGTTAAATAAATATGGTATATCCACTTATTTTAGCACCCATGCCAATCTCGGCTCTTTGCTGAGAATCCCAATTACCAAAAATATTAGTTCCAATCCCCTATCTAAATCTAATGCAATATACTCTGTCAAATGTAACCAATGTAATGCCACATATGTAGGAGAAACTAGTAGGACAATAGAGACCAGACTAAAAGAACATGAAAGAAACATAAGATACAAAGACAACAGATCCTTAATATATCAACACACCAGCACCACTGGACACACATTTAATCTCAAACAAGTAATAGCCCATTATCAAGACATAGAAAGAAAGCAACAACGATTATTTCTAGAAGCACTGGTATCATCAAAAATAAATAGCATTAATAGAAAAATCGACCTCCCAACCCAATATAACAATATCCTTGACAAATAATCTGAATATTAATAATTATTAGAATGTAAATATATTTAATCCCAGTATAATATCTATCACTTTAGCTGGAAACAGTCTGATGCACGCTCGCGAGAGCACATGCTAATAACAAAAAGTTTTCAATTTTACAGTGTGTATATATTTTATTTAGAGTTTGTACAAAGAATATCCGCCCGTTGAAGAGCAGTATAATTACTCGAAAGCTTGCAATATAAATAAAAAGAAACTATTTACCTGTTTTAATTTTTAATCTTTCAAATAATTCTGGGTAACTATTGCTCACATGTAAATATATTCATAACATTTCAAATTGAAACTAATATATATTTAATATAAAAAATATATATATATATTCTTTTAGAAACTGTGATGGGGGAATCTTTGTATTATAATTATAAAATTTCTCAATGGAGAATACGACTTTCTTCTAAACTTGAGCACTAAGTGGAAACAGAGAGGATTGTTTGAGAATTGTAGATAAGAAAATGTCAGTTGTTTAGAGATATAACTCTAATAAATGTAGAAACCTTAATGCATTTTTTATTTGGGAAAAGATATTGAACCCTTCCTTCTGGTCTGATGAGAAAGTAAATTGCGGTAATCAAATTTTCTATAAGGAGCAAATACAGCTACTAATATTCTTAACAGAAAGTGATTTGTTTTATTGAGATCTGATGCAATACTTATTTTATCAACATATTTTTTCTTTCTTGAAAAAAAAAAAGAAGGAAATATAGGTAGGGAAATGTTCTTGGCAATATAGATATAAACTTGTACCTTCTGTAATTCAAAACTAAAAAATGAAATCACTCACTATATTTTTGATTGCTCTGCTCTGAAAGAAGAAAGAAGAACCCTTATGCTCAAAACTGGGCAACTCTGTGCTTCACTTCCATCAATAATTGACAATATGACCCAGAATAAGTATATTGCTAAGGCGTTTTATGGTTTCCACAAGTCCATATCTCAGAAGAAGGCCAAGTGATACTCACTCCTCACTTTCTTACTGCTACTCTTTTTGTGTTGATTTCTTGCTTCCCTCTTTCTTATTATTATTTTTTTCCTTTTCTTGTTTTTTTTCTCTTTTTACTCTGTATATATCGTTATTTCCTTTGTCTCACTGCTTTGTTCTTATGCATACCTCTGGTGAATCCTGTATAGGGTCAGTGACCCTAAATAAAGGCTTTTTTGTTGTTTGTTGTTGTTGTATATAGATATAAACTTATCTTATTATGTGTTGAGAACGAAACTGATTTTTCGGCTCATAATTTATGAAGATTTCGTAGGTGAGTAATAAGTATATTTTAATAGGGTAGTTTCCTGGAACGCCTTGATTAGTTTGCCGAGAATTTATTCTAACAGAAAAGGAATTCTACAAGTGCATTGAAAGATAGGAAATGCGGATAGGGATGCATATAGTGGAGAGTTACTGAGGCTTTTTATGTTACCAGTCAAGGAGGCCATTTGTGAAGATGGTGAAGTGTTATTACTCCCCACCCCTTTCTTATCTCTAACCAATTAAAAAAAGCACATTACATGTTTGAGAAAGTGTTAGAATGACTGAAATAATGAAAGGGGGAAGCTATACCTCCACCTTTACCATTAATTGAATTTTAATGAAAAGGGAGATATTATGTATATGATAAAGAAGGTGAAAATTCTAGCAGAAAATACTTTGTTCAAGATTGTGGCGCCAGATATTTCTTGAGACAATTCTCTTGTTTTGTTGAAGAAGCGAGTTTCAAAGCGCCATCAGATGCCATTAGAGGTCATTGCACTTGTAAATTTCCCTGGTTAGCAAAATGTATGGTCCCTGTTTCATTTATAATTCCTTGGAAAACTTTTAAGAGTCTAGGTTTCTATCACTAGACCAGTTAGTGGATGCTAGAAGCCTGATGATCAGCCTCTTAATGGCATTTAAAGCATTTTCCATCTTTTGAGTTGTTTTGATTGCGATATTTTTATACCATGGACTATTTCTCAAAACAGATTGTACTCCCATCTAGTAATGGAGAATTTATATACTGAAATATGTTCCTCTTGTAATTTTATCTGAACTACAGAGGATTTCTTTTGAATTTGTAAACATTGTTGCGTTGTTGATTGACAAAGAATAACTTCCATTGGGAATGAAGGATATTTAGGACTTTATTTAAGCCTAATTGATAAAATAATTACAGGAGAGTGCAAAATAAAACAACAATAAAGAAAATGGCAGTACAAACTCACCAACTGCAGCACAGTGAAGGAAAGCAGGAGCAGAAAAGGAGACAGAAGTTGTTAGAACCTTCTAGAATCTTTCAGGAAGTACACTGGCGTTGGCGGTAAGCAGCAGTCCGACCTCTTGAGAGAGCAGCTTGCTTGGAGTATACCACAGTATCTTCTTTTTCTACCCCTCAGCATGAGTTCCATATCTCTATATATCCAGGAGTATATCTTTCCAAAACGATCATGGTTGGTCAGCCAATCAGAAATCCGCCAGCTCAGTCATGCGCAATCGCTTTAGATGGGTAAATCAGGTGTTCTCCAATTGTTCTACATTATTCTTGAACGTTCTGAAACATTCTATTCTGGAATGCACGCGTTTCTTTCAATTCTATGTAGCAATATATTATTAAACATTGTAAAAGTTTCAGATATGATATAAAGACATACACCAATTTCCAGGAAAACATTAAAATCATTTGTTAATCTTAACAAAAGAAATGCACAGGTACTAAAAATCGAGATTTTAAACATTTTTATGTTACTGTTAGCTTTAAAAACTATTTCCATATCTCTACATGTGTGGGGGCTGAGAGATTCCTTCCAGCCTGCTGGTATGACGCAACACGTGCCGCCAGGAAATAAGAGATGACTACCACTACTTGGCACAGCGGCGGTCACCAGAGAGGACCGAATGTGATTCCAGGGTGTTGTAATTTTTGTCTTCCCATATAAATGTAGCCAACAAGAAACGCCAATAAAACACTGACTTGAGAGACTATCTGAGCCATCGCTGGACCATAAATCGACACACCACAATTGGTGAGCCGGACGTGATTGAAAAGAAGAAGCATACGAAGATTTCAAGAGATAAAGAAATGCAAAAAGTGATTCAAGCTTGAAAAGAAGCATCATCCAGGATATCGGGATATCATCTCAAGACTAAGATAAGTTTTTATATTATCTTCCTTGTTATTTTATCTCAATATTTTTATTTTTAACTTTATCTCTAAGCTGTTGTGTCGAATTTAAATTTACGTAAAATGGAAACAGAAAATAAGCCTAGCGATACCTCAGAAATATGCAAAGTTAGTGTTAAAATACCGCCTTTCTGGGTTGAAAAACCTGAAATATGGTTCTTCCAGGTAGAAGCACAGTTCAAAATAGGTGGAATTATTCAGGAAGACACTAAATTTAACTATTTGATCTCCCAATTAGAACCTAAATATATAGAAAACATTTGGGACATAATTAATAGCAAAAGCGACAACAAGTACTCTGAATGTAAATCACGACTACTAGAATTGTTCAGAGAAAGTGAAGGGTTGAGAATTAAAAAGTTAATTTCAGGTATTGAGCTCGGAGACATGAAGCCGAGCCAGTTATTACAAAAGCTCAGATCCCTCGCTACCCCAGATAACTCTGACAATTTAATAAAAACTTTATGGCTCGATAAATTGCCCACATCCATAAAGAATATACTTATTGTAAGTGAAGAGGACATTGGCAAATTGGCCATAATGGCCGATAAAATAAATGAAATAAACTCTTCCAAAGAAATATATGATACGGAAGTGCCTTCTTCATCAACAGATCGCTTGATCGCCAAATTGGAAGATCTTGAACGGCAGGTGTCCGAATTGAGACTGGATAGATCTAGATCTCGATCCAAAAATAGGACTCAGTCAAGACCGAGAAGTAATTCTCAAAGATCTTTCGATCCAAAAGGGAAATACTGCTATTACCATTTTAGATTTGGTCCTAATTGCTTGCAAAATAAATGCAGGTCTCCGTGCAGTTGGAAAGAGTCGGAAAACTCCAACCGGCGGACAGAGTAGCGACAAGCTCTTCTGCCAGCATTCAGGATTGTCGCAATCTCCGATTATTTGTGACGGACAAAAACACGGGATTGCGCTTTTTGGTGGACAGTGGTGCTGATATATCTATAATACCTCCAAAGGATACAAATAGGATGCCTAGCTCTGATTATAAATTATATGCAGCCGATGGTACAGAAATTGTTACCTATGGAACAAAGGTTAGAAATTTGGATATCGGACTTCGACGTCAATTCCAATGGCCTTTTGTAATCGCCAATACTAACAGAGCTATAATAGGAGCAGACTTTCTGAACAACTTTAGATTGGTAATTGATATAAAAAATAAACGCCTAATTGATGAGATAACTAATCTTTCCATAAGAGGCGTCATTCAGTCAATCTCACACATGGGAAATATTAGCACTCTAAATTCATCATCCAAGGTCAGCGCTATCCTAACCAAATATCCTAACCTATGTAGGCCACCATCAGATTTTGTTGAAGCAAAACATAGCGTTAAGCATTATATTCCTACAAGAGGTCAGCCAATTCACTCAAAAGCTCGTCGCCTAGATTCACAGAGATTAACTCTTGCTAAGGCAGAATTTCAATATATGTTGAATAATGGAATAATTAGACCCTCAAATTCTCCTTGGGCGAGTCCACTACGTTTAGTTTGAAAAAAGGACGAGTCACTAAGACCTTGTGGTGAATATAGAAGACTCAATGCAGTTACACTTCCAGATCGTTATCCAATCCCTAGACTGGACGATTTCCACCACATCTTAAAAGGTACTCGTGTGTACTCAAAAATAGACCTATGCAAGGCATTCTATCAGATTCCAATTGCTGAAGAGGATAAACCAAAGACTGCCATCATTACTCCTTTTGGGCTATTCGAATTTAATGTAATGAGTTTCGGTCTTAGAAATGCTACTGCTACCTTTCAGAGATTCATGCATGAAGTCTTAAGAAACTTGGACTTTGCATTTGTCTACTTAGATGATATTCTGGTAGCCTCTAAAACAGAGGAAGAGCATTATAGCCACCTAGAAACCTTATTCAGCAGACTAAATTCCTATGGATTAAGAATCAATCTTTCTAAATCTAAATTCCTAGTACAGGAAATTGATTTTCTAGGATACCTAATTACCTCTCACGGTGTGAAACCACTCCCAACAAAGGTTAAAGCTATTATAGAATATAAGAAACCAAAAACAGTTCATGAATTACGCATATTTTTGGGAATGCTAAACTTTTATCGTACCTTTTTGAACAATGCCGCAGAGACTCAGGCAATCCTTCATGAATACTTGAGGGGAGCCAAGAAAAAGGATAGAAGCGAAATAAAATGGACTAAAGAAGCTGAAGTTCAGTTTGAAAAATGCAAACAAGCCCTAGCTAATACAGCACTGTTAGCCTACCCCGATACTGAACTGCCAATCTCACTCTGTACAGATGCTTCAGATCGGGCAGTTGGAACAGTTCTCCAACAGCTTGACAATAATAATTGGAAACCAATAGCATTTTTCTCTAAAAAATTAAATCCTGCTCAATGTAATTATAGTACATATGATAGAGAGCTTCTCGCAATATATTTGTCCATCAAATTTTTCAATCACCTGCTTGAGGCACGTGAATTTACAATTTTGACTGATCACAAACCTTTAATTTACGCATTCAAACAAATAAATCAGAAAGCTTCTCCTAGACAATTAAGACATCTTCAATACATCTCCCAATTCACTACTGACATCAAGTACATAAAAGGTACTGACAACATAGTCGCCGATGCTCTGTCCAGAGTTGATGCTATCACAACTATCGACTACGAAGAGATCGCCAAAGAACAAACTGGTGATTCAGAACTACAAAACCTGATATCAAAGAATACTTCTCTAAAATTTAAGCAATGCCCACTACAATCAGGCAAATTGTTATGGTGTGACGTGTCTACTAATAATATTAGACCATTCATTCCAATTAAATTCCGAATGATGGTTTTTAGGAACTTCCATGAACTCTCACACCCAGGCATTAAAGCCACTACTAAACAATTAACGTCAAGATTTATATGGCCCACTATGAATAAAGACATTAGGAAATGGGCTCAAGCTTGTGTCAACTGCCAAAAGTGCAAGGTGTCGATACACACGAAATCAGAAATAGGCAAATATCAAGAAGTGGATGAAAGATTTAGTGTTGTCCACATCGATCTAATTGGTCCTTTACCTCCATCGAATGGTAACATCTACTGTCTGACCTGCATCGACAGGTACACCAGCTGGATGGAAGTTGTTCCGCTACCAGATATGAAGTCTGAAACGGTAGCCAGAGCGTTCTACGAAAACTGGATTGTTAGATTTGGAGCACCTCATACAGTGATATCAGATCAAGGAAAGCAGTTTACTTCTCAGCTTTTCAAAGATTTAACAACGCTGTGTGGTATCAAACTTCGTCATTCCACGGCGTACCACCCTCAGTGTAACGGGAAGATCGAAAGGCTTCATAGAACCATTAAAACTGCCATTCGTGCCCGCAATAATATTAAGTGGACAGAAACGCTGCCAACAGTTCTCCTAGGCTTGCGTGCTGCTATCAACAAAGATAACAACCATTCTTTGTCTCAGATGGTATATGGCAAAACCATCAGACTGCCTGGCGAATTCTTTGATGATTCCAAACATCACCTGCATGCTGAAGAATTTGTTCAACAGCTTCAAAAGCAAATGGAATTGCTCAAACCATTAAATGACAAACATCATTCGAATAGTAAAGTACTTGTTCATAAAGATCTGAAAACATGTTCACATGTATTTTTAAGAACGGACAGAGTAAAAAAGGCTTTAGAGCCACCTTACGAAGGTCCTTTTCAAGTGCTAAGGAGAGAGGAAAAATATTTTATCATCAAAATCAAGAACAAAGAAGTGTCAGTTTCAAAAGACCGATTAAAACCAGCATATTTATTAAACACCTCTCAACCTGAGGAATCTGCTAAAGACAACACTTCAATCAGACAACCCGTGGAGCCACCAGTAGACATCAGGAGGATTTCAACACGAACTGGACGGACAATAAAACCCCCTGTCAGATTCCAGGACTATCAGACGTAACTCTGTTACTGCCAAGGGAGTGATGTAGAGAATCATATTATTTTATTTCTTATTATTTTTTTTTTTCTCTTGCCTATATTGATGATGTATATATTAATTGTAATTAACCTTTTTGTGCACCGAGAGAATCGTGACTTCGCCACTGGAAAGGGAGTACTGTGGGGGCTGAGAGATTCCTTCCAGCCTGCTGGTATGACGAAACACGTGCCGCCATGAAATAAGATATGACTACCACTACTTGGCACAGCGGCGGTCACCAGAGAGGACCGAATGTGATTCCAGGGTGTTGTAATTTTTGTCTTCCCATATAAATGTAGCCAACAAGAAACGCCAATAAAACACTGACTTGAGAGACTATCTGAGCCATCGCTGGACCATAAATCGACACACCACACATGCACTCTTAATTAGGGCGCCAGCGGCTGCAGAAAAGCAGACCACAAATTTATACATCTATGGCACATATAGAGACCTAAGGCTGTTTAGGCTAGCAATAAAGGTTGAGGGAAATTTAACCATTTCTTTTCTTTTAAACATATTTTATTTAAACTAATAAATATCTTTCAAAATACACACACTTCGAAAATTTAGATAAAAACAAAAATTCTTAAATATTTGAAACATATATAAGAGTGCGCATATAAGATTAAAAAAACTTTAAATTTATAAAACTATATATATATAATATTAAAAGGGAGGATTTAAATTATATGTAAATAAATTAAAAAGGTACCTAAAGAAATTGTCTAGACCACAATCACTATCTATCCCACCTACCTCTCCATCTTCACCTTATTGGACACGATCGAGTAGCTCACGGCCCAGTTATTAAATAATAAGTTGGACTTCATGAAAATTGTGCTGAACGCCAGCCTAAAATTTGTACATTTAGCGCATTTCTCCAACAGTCATGTTAGCTATATTGTGGCTGAATGGCAGGGCCTACTTGTAATGTTTGTAACGTTTACCTCACTCAATATATAGATTTCACAAGTTTAGTAGAGAAAATTACCGACGATATAAGCGCACTAAAATTTGATGAAATTATCGCTTGTGGAGACTTAAATGCCCCTCGTCTAAATGATCCACGAAATCAGTACCACTTAAATGTAAAAGCTATGTTGATTTTTAGAACTTAGCGATCTCCTGGTCATGAAAACACATGGCGAAGTGAGGAGAATGGTGTCTAATCAACAATTGGCCTCACTTGTTGTACTGGTAGATTAGCGGACATGATTAAAGACTGGAAAATAAACTGCATGACTCATCAGATCACTCAACAAATATTATCAGGTTCAACATATTCCCTTCCAAAAATTCTAAAAACCAAGTAAATAATAAGCCCGAAACTTTACTAAGGTTAACTTCAAATTCTCAAAAGCAAATTTGGACAGTACAATTGATTATAAAACGAGCGAATAACATATTGGGGGGAAAAACTATTGGACAACATCAAAAGCGATTATTATGTCATCCCAGCATCAATAAAGCCACATTCCAGTCGTGCATATGAACGATTCCCTCACGACCAAAGACCCATACATACTGAACCATTTATAATATGATGCACTAGCGCGCCATCTGTTATCAAAATTCGAAACTATTTTAAAGGCGTAAGATTCTTTTTGAATTATAACAGCGGTATGGTAGATTAAACTGGCGAAACCGCTGGGAGGGTTCACCACTGATGAGCCAGGCCCTCCCATTAATTTTTCCATTGCAGTAAGGGCAGTAGAAATTGTTTAATTTCAAAAAGAATCTTACGCCTTTAAAATAGTTTCGAATTTTGATACTGAACCATATCCTGGTGTAAACCATATCTGAACATATTTAAAGATGGCCGCAGTTAAAGCACGTCGTGAAAAGAAGAAAACGAGATACCCTCTTAAAAGAGCGTTAGAGACCTTTACAAAGGTCTAAAGAGGAGATATCAAGGAGAAAGGAGGAAAGCGAAGACACAAGAATGGCATCGCGTTTTCTCAAACTGCTACACCTCTCCTTGGGGTACTTTATATAGGTTTTTGAAAAATCCAAGCAGGAAGACATGCCTCGCATCGCTTCCAGATGGTGACAGGTTCACTGAAAATCCGAGGGATTCTCTCATGTGCGAACTCTTGATGCTTGCTATGGCCCCATTCTACCAAATGCAAAAAAGTTGCATTACTCACCCGCGACCTAGTCTGATCCTAGTTTTAATCAGCAGCAAGCGGCAGAGAGCCTTAACTAAAATGCGAATCTCGTCGAGCCCAGGTATGGGCGGCATTCCCTCCATTTTGATTGTGAAACTCACTAGCAATTTTCAAAACATTTTTGAAACTCTACAATAAGTGCCTAGATCTAAAAGTATTTCCCAAGTCTTTAGAAAGAAGGTCTGGTAAAACTCATTCCAAAACAAACTGGGGAAAACTATTTATCATCCCATCGTCCAATTACCTTGCTTTTGAGATTTGAAAAACTTTTAGAAATACTTAAATTGGCAGGAATATATGTAGGGTGGAGAGAATTGGCCAATTATCGCTATTTCAATTCCATTTAAGCCAATCGCTTAACCACATCAGCACCTCTTTACCCTATGGTAAACCCCTCAGTAATCATTTAAAAATATATAAACATTCTTTATTTATGTCATTTAATATAAAGGAGCATTTCACCATGCCTTGCACTCAAGTATACTGAAAGGGCTGAGCAATTTGAGCTATACAGAAAGCTCTTTCACTTAATTGAATCCTTCTTGAGTGACAGGAAAGTCTACATAGAAGAGAATGAATGTGTGGTGCACAAGTATGTAGAGCGATGATGTCCTCAAGAATCTGTACTTGAATATTTTATTTGGAACATAGCCCTCAACGATATGCTTATCCTAAAAGCTGTATGTGTTCATACAGGCCTACACCGATTATTTATTGGTATTAGTGAGCGGCCCCAGAAACAAACAACTTCATTGGGCTCAGAAATAGATCGGTTTGATTTCACAATGGTGCTATGAAAACACTCTCAAATTAAATGCTGCCAAATGCAAGGCTTGATTGTTTGCAACCCTAGATGTAGAATCACTTTTCCAACTCTGCAACTCATATTAAATGACACTACAATTGATCAATATCCTTGGAGTTGTTGTCGATCATAAATTAAATTCGCATAACATGTGCAGGAAGCCTGCAACGCATCAGGGAATTCATCACTTTTGTTAGTGCTAGATTTGATTTGGGATTTAAGGCCATAGGAGCATTATGAATTAAAGTAGTCTCCTTGTATTTCATACGCCAGTTCATTTTGGTTTCGCAATTTAAACCAGAGATTCAAAAATATGCTTCACAGTGAACAAAGGATATTCCTGATAAAAATGTGCAGTCATTTCAGGACCACTAGCACTGCATCGGCATTATCTTTAGAAAGAGTACTGCCAATTGACTTTAGCCATACAAGCTAAATGCGATATTTATTTGCAATTCAACCGCTTTTTATCTACTTCTGTTCCTTTTGAACCTCGTCCTAGTCTCTGCCCTCGAGATTATCCTCCCTACATCCTCCCCCCAACAACATTTAAATAAATCCTGCCATATGATGTGTGCTACTACTACACAGATGGTTCTAAAACGAAGGAAGATATAGGTTTAGGATTTTTTCGAGCCTCTGTAACTGCTAGTATTCCAGAATCACAAGTTAGCTTGCCCCTTTCGACCAAGTGTTCTGTATTCCAGGCTGAAGTGATAACCATAATTAGAGCAATAGAGAATACGAATTCACTGCCTGAGAACCTAACCATTGTTGTGAAGTTGGACAATAAGGCTGTAGTTTATCATATTTTAATAATATCAGAACTAAATATAAACTAATTGGGGATGCACTGAACATCATAAGCACAACTAATCGAGAAAACAGAATATCAGGTACTTGGGTTAAGGGCCACAGTAACTGCCAAGACGACATTAAGGAAGATGACTTTGCTAAGAAAGAAACTTTATGTTATTTTCCTAAAACATATGAGCTTTTTCTAGAATCGTTTCTAAAAAGAAAATTTGAAGAGAAAAACTGAGAAATCAGGGAGAAAAATTGAATCACAAGACCAAAATCATTTCTGAAAGTTTTGTCTTTCGCCATTAACTTTAAGGAGAAGCAATTTTATTTACCCTTATTCCCACTGTGCAGTAAGTTTAGTGACTGGCCACAATTATATCAATGAGTTTTTGAGCAGAATTAGTAAAATAGAGGACCCAACTCCATTTTGTGAATCTGATAATTATGAAACCATTGAAACATCTTTTTGATTGCGAGGATCTAAGTGAATACAAAAATACCCTTTTCTCAAAAATTATTCAAGAAATAAATCATTGTAAAATACTTCATTTTTAATTCTAGTACATTCAAAGTAATACTCGCTTTCTTGGAGTTATCAAACAGGCTCAATCCTAGCCACAGAGTAAAAAAGCAAATACTCTTAGATTATTAAATATTCACTTATTGATTTTCTACCCTTGTTTGATTTTCTTTCCTGAGCGCTGACACGGTCTATTTAAGAAGAAATGTCTTATAAAAGATTTTTGCTGTTGGGGTTGACTCGAGGCAAGGCATGTTTTAACAGCACTTGCACACATACTTATGAATATACTAAAAATTGGGTCACTTAATGGGTAGCCTCAAAAGATTAATCATTCTTCAGATGAGAACTATATCTATTACCTGGAGAGAGAAATGGGGGAAATAGTTATTAAGGATGGACAATGACAGTTTGGAAATTAATCTGTAACAAAAAAAAAAATTCTTTAATAAAAAAGTCATTTTTTTAACAAGGTGAAAGTATTTATATATCCACAATATTACCATATTAGGCTATTTTTTATTTTTATTCATTTGACTATAAGTAAAGAAAATGAGAGATTGCATATTTTGACTTTTTGAAAACCATCATATATATTTAAAAAAATATTGAAATCCATAAGATTCAACATTCAAATAAAAGCAGTACATTTTGGATTAAAAAAAACGGTAGTTATTGCATGATATTTCAAGGATCAGAAAGTTCGCCTTAAATATATATATATATATATATATATTTATTTATACCTCAAGGTTGAGGACCAGGTAGTTGTATTTTGCACTTCAGGAAACTGGGTTAATTAGATATCTCTCATTAACTTAAGCTCCCCTCATTTATTAAATAAAAAATAATATTTGTGATATTCGCCTATTTTATTTTAAAATCATCCATCCTATATATAAGGCATTTATTAATAAAATAATATTTCTTGCATTTCGAAATTATTATTTCTCATTATCCTTAATATAATACTTAAGGTTAACCTCTTGAAATTTCACTGCCTCATTTTATCAAATCTTATAATTAGCAATATATATTTCATAAAATGCTACTTTTCTACTATTATACATTTTGAGCTAACATAATAGCAATTTAAATTAATATTCAAACTTTTTTTTTTTTTATTTGGTACCATGGAATTCCAAAATATAGGCACGTGACTTTCAAATTATCAAGGGGGTAAACAAACTATATAAGTCGATGACTGTCACAAAACTGTATTGGTTATAGGGCATAACATACAAATTCTCTCTAACTTATATAATGAAAATTTTAATTTTAATTTTCTCTTTGGCATCAATTAGTTTAGTAAATGGATTATGCGGAATACCACAATATACAGAAAGATACTATGAACAGCCAATAGATCATTTTAACTCTCTTGCTGCAAACGATGAAACTTACAGACAACGCTATTTGATAAACGGTACGTATTTTAATTTAATTTTCTATCAAATATATGATTAACATACGTCAAATTATGTGTAGATACATGGTGGGATAGCCGTAGAGGACCGATCTTTTTTTACACTGGCAATGAAGGCGATATTGAAAATTTCTGGAAGAATACTGGATTCGTGTTTGAAATTGCAGTTCGTTTTAAAGCCCTCATAGTATTCGCCGAGCATGTAAGTATTTATACATTTAACATTTATCTTCTTATATATATTTAAAGGGCTCTCTCAAACATAGACCCAGAAACTTGATATCACAGAAAAATAGTAATAGCTAATGTGTTATATGCTTTTATAATATGCTTATATATATATATGCTTATTATATGCTTATATTATATATACATATGCTTTTATAGCTAATGTGTTATATGCTTTTTAAAAGGTCCTAAAAAAATTACAAGTCCAAAACAAATAATAAATATTTAAAATAATGCTGTTTCTCAATTTTACTAGAAATTTCACTTGTTTCGTTTTTAAATTTAAATCCCCAGATTTTAAATTTTAGCATCTAATATTTTGCCATAAAAAAGAATATATTTTTCTAAACTTTTTCCTATCTCTTTAAAGGATTTTAAGATATATATATACATATATAATAATTCAAGGTGATTCCCAATGTTCTGCACAAGTACATGTGCCCCAGAGGGCATTGATATGCTAAATTCATTAGTTTCAGATATATTATGTTAAGTTTTCCAGCATAGGCCAATAAAGTGTGTATTTTTGTATCTGGGCACAACCTACCTATTAGAATTTAAAACAAAAATGATTATTTTAAATGTAACCTATTTTTACATATCAGTAGATATTGTTATAGGGTCTGGTGTCTAGATTTTTTCTCCTTAAAGCAAGATCTTTGGGTTTATGCATATTTTTTCTGCTATAAATACAAAATATCATGATGCATTATCGCTCCATCTGTTATGAAAATTCAAAACTATTATAGACGCTTATGATTCTTTTTAAAAATTAAACAATTTCTACTGCCCTTACTGCAATGGAAAAATTAATGGGAAGGCCTGTCTCATCAGTGGTGAACCCTCCCAGGCCTTCCCATTAATTTTTCCATTGCAGTAAGGGCAATAGAAATTGTTTAATTTTTAAAAAGAAACATACGCGTCCATGATAGTTTCAAAATACTAGGTATATTTATAATTGTATGTATTTATACTGTCCCTCAAAGCTTATGTCCATAATTCATCTACAATACCTTTTCCAAGAGTTCAGTTTCAGTATCAGTATAAAAGGAAAACAGCAAAATACAATATTACAGCAGTATGGTAGATTGGACTGGAGAAGCCGCTGGGAGGGTTCACCACTGATGATTCAGGCTCTCCCATCATTTTATCATTGCAGTAAGGGCATTAGAAAATTGTTTTATTTTAAAAAGAAACATTCGCAGCAAAAATTATTAAATTTCTTATAGCAGATGGCACACTAATACACCATATAAATACTTGAGGAAGACCAATAAAATGAGGCTCTAGTTTCTTGTTGTTAGCAAAATACAATATTTTTAAATTTAAATTTGTTAATTAAATGGTCTTACTATAGGAAAGGTCCCAGGTTCAAAATTCTAAAACAACATCTCTCTCTATATTTATATTTACAGTAAAATTCCTCGAACCTTAAAAGAACTGAACCTGTGATTCACTATAGCCATGGTTATCTGTATTATGAAATAAAAATGGGGATTATTTCAGGTTTGTTATAAAGGAAAGTTTGCTATATCCCAAGTTTGTTTTAGCGGGGTTTTACTGTATATTGAAAATATATTATTTATTTTATAGATATGTTTATTATAACTATATTCTGGATTATAAAAATTATTATTATTATTACTGATAGTTTGAGGAGAAAATTTTCCACTTTTTTCAATGTTTCCTTGAAACGACGTATGAAACTGTAGTGATGATAAGATAGAGACTTCTGATGGATGGAAATTCCTATTCAACTATTGCCTATAATAATTTTGGCCAAGATTCGCACATTTCAAGTCTATAAAGTAATACAATAGAACCTCCATGAGAGGACACACTTGATAGAGGACATCTCTCTACAAAGGACAGTTTTCACATGCCAAAATTACCATTTTTACCAATTAGTTGCTTTCTGCTAAGAGGATGCCTCTCTCTAGAGGACACTTCTGCAACTAGGTGTCTTTTAGAAAGAGATTTTTCTGTGTTTATATTGGATTGTATGTTACCATAAGACACATGTATTTAAAGAACTGATATTTCAACATTGGAATCAATAAGAATGTCACATTTTTGTTGAAAATTAAGCTGAATTTTAGACAAGATTTGTTCATAGGCCTTCCTCAAGTGTCAAATATATTTACTTGTTCAGAGACATTGTGAAGAAGAAAATCTTCTGAAAGCTTCTTGGTGTTCAAGAGAGGGTATTCACACCACCTCTTTGTTCAGCCTTGATACACACAAGGAGTGGAACCAAAGCCTCTCGTTAAAATTAAAACTTTTCTCTTTAGATTCCTTTCATAAAGAGGCATGTCTCATCAGTAGTGAACCCTCCAAAGCAACTTTTGCTATCCCTCTACTTCCAGCTACACATGCTCACAGTTCTATTAAGTCAGAGGAAATGCCTTTGATGAGACTCCAAATGATTTCTATTCAGTAATTTTAGAAACTTGTCCTTTATTTAGAGACATATATATTTTTAAATTTTAATTATATATTCTACCTTCTTTTTCCCGTGTAGTTTGTAAATCTGATTAACCAGGTTAAAATGTTCACATTTTGGAATCAAAACCAGAAATTGTAAGGTGACTGGATAAAAATTGTCATCCCGCATTGTGAATTTTAACTTTATAAATGTTGTGAATCCTCAAGTTGTCTGTTATAAAGTGTGTGTTGTGAGTAGTCCACTGCTATATTCCCAGCTGGGCCGGCGGGTTTCATGACATTTTTCTGGTAGCTCTGATATCCGGTAAAGCAGCTGTGCTGTGAAATTTAACATGCAGCTGCTTTACTGCTGATATACCTTATCTTGACTGCTTCTCTAGCTGCAAAAGATGAAATTAAAACATTTTAGATTCAGAATGCTAAGCCATGCCCTCCCCCATTGCGATTTTATTTTTTCTTTCACTGCACTAAAGTCTTCATAAATAGATAGAGTACACAAGTGTTAAAACTTATGGCAATTTAGCTAAGAGAGTTTAAAATATATACACTCAAGGAAGTGGAAATTCTTTGATGTTACCGGTTATCTATTTTTTTTTTTTTAAATAGACAGAGCCAATTTTGTTCACACTTGATTTTCTACCTGTCTTCAATAAAAGTCACTGTGTATAAAATATATTTGAGAGTTTTTGTTTGAATACCAATATACATGCTAAAAGGTGCAACTTCCTTAAGTTTTGTGCATGTGAGTGTATGTAAATATTTTGACGTGTTTTAAAAACAAGGTAACATGACCAAATCCCAATAAATAAACTGTACATTCCATTTCAGTAACAGCATTGTTACTGTTTGTTTTTTATCCAGTGATACACAGCTACTGCAGAATTTCACAATAGCCTTCAAAATTTCACTTTGAAAGAACATTCTTCAGAATTTGACCAAGAGCTTGATGCAAATAGACCAACCTCTCCCCTCTAAATGAGAACTCTTAGTGTTTAATGTTATTTACCTATTTGGATTGTGGAACATTGTGTTCCCACAAAGGAGACAATCATCTCCCAAAACTGCTTCTACTTCCCCAGCAAACTGCCTTCTTTAAGTCAAAAGACTAAGTTTTAGTAAGCTATTTCACTAAGTGTTCTTACAATGATCAGGCCAGAATACCTTCTAAATTGTACAGTTGTATTACAAGGTAACAGTGTGACATTTCAGTAACAGCATTGTTACCATCTTCAGACAAAACTTCAGTAATTTTGCCTGAAGAAGGTAACTACTCAGTTTTTGAAGCATCCCTCATTAATTATTTGGACTCTTGATCTTGTTACCTTGTGAGTTATATCTATAATCTAAATTGTGCCTCATCTCATGTACAGTTTCATATTTCCTCAAAGGTCAGACATGTGATGCCCTGAAAAATTTCCCATCAGAGATGAATGTTCTATAATCTTATTTCAAATTTACATTGGGATAAGTTAAATGATACTACAAAAAATACTTGTCTTATCACTGCCATGTAGTTTCATATTTTTATCAAAGGTCAGACATGTGACGCACAGAAAAATTTCCCATCTTTGACCAGAGATGAATGTTCCATAATCTTATTTCAAATTTACATTGGGATAAGTTAAACGATACCCCAAAAAATACTTGTCTTATCACTGCCATGTAGTTTCATATTTCCTCAAAGGTCAGACATGTGATGCACAGAAAAATTTCCCATCAGAGATGAATGTTCCATAATCTTATTTCAAATTTACATTGGGATAAGTTAAACGATACCCCAAAAAATACTTGTCTTATCACTCCCATGTAGTTTCATATTTTTATCAAAGATCAGATATGTGATGACCAGAAAAATTTCCCTTCTTTTCCTCCTGACCAGAGATAAATGTTCCATAATCTTATTTCAGGTTTACATTGGGATAAGTTAAACGATACTCCAAAAATTACTTGTCTTATCACTGCCATTGTTTGTCGGCGTTTTTCCTAGGGTGTCATGAGGTTTGGTTATCTCCAGACTATCACCTCTCTGAACTTTGGAGCTGTTTGTCCCATGTCACATGGCATTGGTCCACTTCGGCAGCTATGCCAACTCCTGGGAGTGAATCCTGAACTACCCTCCACCAATATGAGGATTGCATGATAACAGATGAAATTACCAAAGCCATATACAGTAGAACATCCATGAGAGGACACTCCTGCTAGAGGACACCTCTTCTTAAAATAGACAGTTTTCATTTACCAAAATGATCATTTTTATTATTTAGCTGCTCCTTGGTTAGAGGACACCACTCTCTAAAGGACATTTTGGCTTTGCAACTAGGAGTTGTACTTTAGAGTGAGGTTTTACTGTAAAGGATTATCCAAGTAAGAATTTACTACCATCACAGGCCCATGATGGTAACAAGGTATTACCACGATGTTTATAGTTTTTGAATTATTACATATTCTAAAAAGCATTCTTACCTCTGAGCTGATGAGATTGGATTATAGATAAGAATCAAAAGGTGACAAGACTGATTTGGTCCTGACACCTTGTGATCCTTTTCTCACAGCTCTTTCCTAAAATGCTTTCTCCTTCTGTTGAAAATATCCTCTTGAATATGCCTTTTTTTAAAAAATAGTTTACACACGGCATGCAGACTTAACAGATGTGAGGCATAGATTTTGTTCTGTTCTTTTTAGAGCAATTTTAATAAACCATTGTTGGCTTTTCCTGCTTATTTTTCCTTTGTTCTATTTTTTTTTTTCATATTACTTGGTTACTTGCATTGACTGGTTGGGTTAGAGGACACTCCTCTACAAAAAATATCAATGAGATATTGACCATTTTTACTATTTTGCTGTTCTGCGGTAAAGGGAAACATCTCTCTAAAGGACACTTTGGTTCTGCCACTAGGTGTCCTTTAGAGATAGAGGTCTTCTTCTTTCATATCTCCCCTTAATCATATTAGGGTATCAAGCTTTGATAACCATCATGAATGGGTGAAGTAGAATGCGTCTGCCTTTGTCATTAAGAGAGATAGAGGTTCTATAGTGTTGTCAAGTTTGGCTTTGTCCCTCCTTGAGAGAGAGAGGCTGTATAACTTGGCTGGCTGGACACAGGCCAACTAGACTTCCAGTATCTTATCATTTGTTTTTGTTCAACTTTATCTCTTTTGGCCTTCTCAGGAATCATTCACTTTTGTTTATTCATACTTCTTCAGGATAACCTCTGCCCATACCATTATGTAACCAAGAGAATGGTTTATAAAATGGGAGGTTATTTGTAGCATGTGCTATGGCCTTGCCTTCCTAGGGTTAATAGATCTTACAATGAGGATGACCTCTCTGTCAGGGCAGCTAAACATTTCAAGATGTAACTGCTCTCTATGTGTTGGTATAAAACTAACTATTTTATGATTATCTCTAGTATACAGGCCATGATAATCATGGTGGGTATTAGTTAGCGACTGCTTTTACTGTAAGTACACCACATGTCTACACTTGTGAAAAGCAGTTCAACTTTTGCACTTACAAATGTGCCAGAGCCCCATTTGGTTACTTGCACTCGCTGATGGGGTTGGACTTTTACAAGAATCGGGGGTCATTGGAGCATTTTTTTTTTAAATTAGAAAATGTGCCCAATGCAGGATTCGATCCTGGGTCGTAGTGGTCAAAAACCAACAGTTTTAGACCCCCTTCCACTGATCCCCGTATAAACTAATAATATGTATCTTTAATTAAAAAGTCATATATTGGATCAAAATATCATGATATTTGATTTAAAATGATATTTTGATCCAATATATGCTTTTTTAATTGAAGATTTATTTATGGATTGCTCTATTTTCAAAATAATATTTATGTATATTGTAGCGTAGAAATCAAGCCTTGAAATATCCTAAGATGTAAAAGTATTTATTGATGACGTCACAGCGACGAGTCGACAATTATTAACAAGTCAGCAAAACTATCTACAGCTAGGGATCTTAAGCAAGCAAGCAAAGAAATATTTTAAAGATGATTTCACAAATATAGAGTAATATATATTTTTATAATCTGTTGTATATTTTCATTGAATAATAATAAATTAAATAATAAAATATTTCTTCGCCACATAGCCTCCTCCTATAAAGAGCATCGACCTGATGCTCAGAAGGAGACTTACATCCTCAGTCTCAAGGCTCGAGAACGGGTGATAGGGCCTGAGATCTCTTCGCGGGTCTGTGGTTGTTGTGTTCGTTCAGTGGGGATGTCTTCTTCCTGGAAGTTTGTCGAGTCATCTTCTGGGTCCTCTTCTAGGTGGTCCTCCTGGTCCTCTGGGCTTAAATATGGTTTCATCCTACAAATGTGAACTAAATCTTTTGTTTTACGACGACCTTGCTGGTTTCCGAATGTTTCAACTTCATAGGTCTCATCAGATATTTTTCGGGTTACTTTGTATGGGCCGAAGTAACGTCTCATTAGTTTTTCCTTCTATTTTAATGTCTATGTAATTTTCTTTTAATTCTAATGTAGTCGATAAGGGAGGATTTCTAAATTTTGCGGCCTTACCTCCAAAATAGGACGCATCTTCTAGTTTTCCTGACGGGAACGGCGAGGCGACTGGCTGGGTCTTCTATCAGGAGACGAATATTGTCCTTTTCGGCCAGTGTAAGGAGAGGGGCTTCAGTAGCGGCGTCTATTTTCTCTTGGCAGGTCGTCGTTGGGCTCTTGGCTGCTCCGAGAATTATGGAATGTTCTAGGCTCTTGCCTATCTCTATGTTTGTAATACCAATTTTGTCCTTCTTCATATTCTCTCCTCCTGTCACGGCAGTAGCACACGACGTGGCCAGGGCGTCCGCAGTGGAAACAGATTGGCTTACCTTCCGTGGTCCGCCATTCGTTGGTATCGCGTCTTCCTCCTTGTTTTGGGTACCGAGGTTTAGGGTGCGGTCTTATCGTTTGGGCCACATATCTATTATTATAAAACTCTCGGGGTCTTTCCTTCTGTGGGGAACTTCTCCTAGGCTTTGAGATTGGCGCCAGGGTTCTTCCAATCTCCTCCTTTACCATATCTTCGATGGTAGAAATTTTTGGTTCCTCTCGAGTAGAGCCTAATGCCCGCTGTACCTCCTCACGAACAATTTGCCTGATCATAGATGACAGATCTGCCCTGTCATCATGATCACTGAGAGAGGCCACATTTGGTAGTCGCTCGTATTTGGTTGGGGTCACTCGCTTACAGTGTAGACTTTCAATGCGGCGACATTCGGTGACGAATTGCTCAGTGTTATGCACATCCCTTGGGAGAAGTGCCTGGTAGAGCTCCTCAGCTATCCCTTTCATCAGATGGGATATTTTATCTTCCTCATTCATTTGTGGATCTACCTCTTTGCAAAGGCGCAGGACGTCTTGGATGTAATATTCGTGCTTTCTCCTTTTAATTGTGCGCGAGTTTTGAGTATTTTCTCAGCTCGCAGTCTTGAGCTTTCATTTTTTCTAAATACATTTTCTAATTGTGACATGAACTCCATCCATGTCTGGATGCTTTCCTCGTTGTTTTCAAACCATTTGAGAGCAGTGCCAGTTAGATAGAAATAAACGTTAGCGAGACAAAGGGTTTCATCCCATTGGTTGTGCTTCGCCACACGTTCATACCCTTTTAACCAGCTACGGGGATTTCAACACCCTCACCAGAGAACATTGAGGGGTTTCTAGGTAGATGTTGGACAAAAAATGAACCTACCTGAGTAGTTGCTTCTTTCTTGATGTTCATGGTTTTTTCTTCTTGCTCAACCGAGTCAATTTTCCGTTTTTTTCTGAATGGGTATCGATCCAGCTTCTTCACCAGTTGTAGCGTAGAAATCAAGCCTTGAAATATCCTAAGATGTAAAGTATTTATTGATGACGTCACAGCGACGAGTCGACAATTATTAACAAGTCAGCAAAACTATCTACAGCTAGGGATCTTAAGCAAGCAAGCAAAGAAATATTTTAAAGATGATTTCACAAATACAGAGTAATATATATTTTTATAATCTGTTGAATATTTTCATTGAATAATAATAAATTAAATAATAAAATATTTCTTCGCCACAATATTAATTCTATGCCGAAATTGGTAAATAAGAATTATTAAGAAACATCATCTAGTGATTTGCTGTAGTTAAATAAAAATTAAATATTCATTTTTATAAAATAACTAGCGGACCCGCCCGGGTTTTACCCGAGTAAAGGTTTGTTTAACGAATATCTCGATAAAGTGAACATTTTTTCCCGGTCCCTTGAAAAAATACTCGATAAGTTGAATAAAATCAATATTAATTGGTTCCCTTGGTAATTGGAAGTTAAAGGAATAGTATCTTGCCTTTGAATTGTATCATTATTCTTGTCTCAAATAAATTGCCGTGTCATCCTGAATTTTGTCTTTCCTAATTTTCTACATTACAAAATCATCGTATCATCATGATAATATTTAGAGCAGATTGTTGAATTATAACAGATAAATTAGAATATTTATCTTGATTATTTCTAGGCGAAAAGTTATTTCAAAAATTTTATTTGCTAGAAACCTTCCCAGTACTATACTAAATAACTTCCCAAAGTTTCATGGCGATCCAATGAGTGGTTTGGTCAGGCATAAAGGACAAACAAACAGACATACATTCATTTTTATATATATACAGTAAAACCCCTCTATAGTGAACCCCAATGGGACAGAGCTTTTGGTTCACTATAGCCACGGTTCACTATAGCCACGGTTTGGCTATTTTTTTTTACTTTTCAAAAATTTTAGACCGTATAATTAAAAAACAGCCATACACACAAGAAGAGGCTGCCTCTTAATAGTGGTCACTTTATTTTAATTCCCTTAATTGACTAATTTCCTTATATTAATACTGAATAATAATAGAAATCATTAGATAATAGGTTCTTCTTATGATTAACATACATGTACCTCTATGTCTAAGTTAAAAATCAAGACAAATCCTAGGCAAAGTTTTATTAAATATATATTCAAAGATATGAAATGATTTTAAAACATCATTATCACATTATATAATACAATTTTTACTTGAAAAAAATGGCTCTAATACCTTGTTGTTTCAAAGCATTCTTCCAAGCATTGCACCATTCAAATAAAGTTAGTGTTTTTCTTCCCTTTCATGTTTCCCCATATTCTTCTAGGTCTAGATTTCGTTTTTTTTTTTAACCTGCCATGCAAAACATTGCTGACTTTAAAATCACCATAGTTAATGGCATAAAAATAATTTTTGTTTCATCACGGGACCGTTTATTTGGACTTTTTTTTTTTTTTAAGTTCTAAAACGTACGATCGCGATCGTGGCAAAAGTTGAAGTTGATTCCTCTTTGTAACAATTTTTAATAACTTTATATTTTATCTTTTATAATAGAAAAGTTATATTCTCTTATTTTAATATGTTCTTAACATTTTGCCTATGTTGTTTCACTTTGAAAAGTTCTGAAAATGGCCTTTTTTTTTTTAAATGAAATAATGCTTTTGTTTTTAAAATGCCTTTGTTTTCTTCATTTTGGAAGCCATTTGCATTTTTTATATTTCAAATTTAATGGATGCAAAGATATTCTAATTAATAAAAAGTATAATGTGTAAAAATTTATACAACATACAGCAAAAATAAAGTGCAAAAATCAAACTAACAATGCCGCTAAATTTATTGTTTTGAAATCGCGATCCGCGAGCTTTAAACATGCTCAAAATTTTGTTTTTTAATTTTTTTTTTAAATTACAATTCTAAGTTCGTTATAAGCATAGTATTTTTAATAGATTTTATCATTTTGGGACCAAAATTGGGTTCGTTATAGCGATAGTTCGCTAGTTTGAAAAGTGAAAAGTTCGTTATAGCGATGGTAATTTTAATGGAATGGAATGCGGATTTTCGATGGGTTCGTTATAAGGGAAGGTTCGTTATAGCCATGGTTCGTCTTAACGGGGTTTTACTGTAGATTCCCAATACAGTAGAAGCTCCCTGTAAAGGACATCTAGTTACAGATCCAAAGTGTCCTTTAGGGAAAGGTGTCCTCTTACCAGAGGGTCTAATTAGCAAAAATTATTATTTTGGTGATTAAAACTGTATAAAGAGGTGTATCCTCTAGCAGGAGTTTCTTCTCACAAAGGTTCTACTGTATAGGTAAAAATTTCAAAGTTTTCAAATCACAACAAAAGCCAACTATGTATGTGTTTTGGCTAGCTAGCCTTTGTCAAGTATATGCAGGCTTATACAGTAGGACTTTCATGAGTGGACACTCCTTCTAGCGGACACCTATTTAAAAAGGACATTTTTCATCACTAAAAAAATGGCCTTTTTTTTTTACCAATTAGCTGCTATCTGATAAGAGGACACCTTTCACTAAAGGATACTTTGGCTCTGCAACAAGATGTCCTGTACCTCAACAGCCCATCAGGGTGTTGATAGAAGATTCTTGATAAAAGCTATGAGAAAGTGTTTTGGGCCAATGTGTGTGCATATGCACATAAGGGGAAATTGGGTAGGAAGAGCAAGGTATCAGTCAAGGTAGGGTTGTGCACTATCACAATCTTTTAGGCTAATTTTCAACAGAGTTATTTTTCCTTCTGAGACGTTGATTTGAAGAAATGTCAGGGGACCAGGGTGATAGAGAACACAATAGGTTTAAGAATAAACTTTATTATTACACAGTTGACAATGGGATGGGGTAGGGAATACACCGAATACACATGGTTCACATAGGTTTAACATTGATGTTTTTTTCACTTGTTATTCAAACATGATATCACATCTTGTTGGAATGTTGTTTACATTAAATGGAAAGTTATGGAAGCTTTAGTTTTGGTTTTAATTTCCAGAAAAAAAAAATAAATTGTTGAAATATCAATTTGTTTGTAAACTTAATTACTGAGGATGTGTTCACAAATATAGGGGAGTGGGACAACATGGCATTTGACGCTCCAGGAACCTGGGTTATCTCTATTTCTCTCTGGACGCATGGCGCAGTTATGCAAATTTAACAAATTCACATAGAACTTGACAGCTAGGTGTTGGCATATCAAATATATATATATATATATATATGATATGGTTATAATATCTTGCAAACAAATAATAAATTATGTAATGTAAATTTGTTCAGGTTTAGTTATGCAAATATCTTATGAAATTGCCCAAGCAGCTTGTCAACAAAGGATAAATTATGTAAATTTGTTCAGGTTTAGAGTTATGCAAATATAAACTTTAATAGGCAGCTTGATCAATTTAACACCCTTTGCCAAGTTACATTTGCTATCTGACTTTCACATTTCATTCTTCAAAATGGCAACAATAAAATCACATTTATAGGAAGTTTACAGCAGTACATTTTAGAATGATCACAAGGTAATAAGACCAAATCCAAATAAATAAATAGTGTGACATTTTGGTAACAACGTTGTTACCGAAACATCACACACTATTTATTTATATGAATTTGGTCTTATATTACCTTGTGTTTATAATTTATAATCCAAATTGTGCCTTATCATTTTAGAATGATATTTAAAATATTTGTTGCCCTCTCTCTCCCCTATATTTGAAGAGTAAATATGTAAGAGATGATGCGTGTTTACTCCTAAAACCAAGTTCTATTTCCTTTTATAAAAATACAAAATTGACTATAAAAAACACAGTTCCACCAAAACAAAACAAAAAAAAAGGCGTTTTATTATTAGCAGTATGAGGATATTGGTTTGACAAATTTTAATGGTATAAATTAAAAAGTAAATTCGTTTTCAATTTTTAAAATTCTAATTCAATTTTTTAATAATAATAATAGACTGGTGTGTTTATTAAAAATATTAATTAATTTGAGCAAACAGGTTTGTTAATTTTTTTAAAATTCCTCTTTTTTTTTTTGTTGATAATCTAGGAAAAAAGAAATGAATCATCAAAATTGCCTTCTAAAAATAGTTTTGATATATTTAAACTACCCTTTATTATATTTTATAAACCTTGATATAGATATATGGATATGGAGTTTGATCTTTTAGAAATTTGTTGGCGCTTTTTTTAAAATATATTTTTTCTCACAAAATTGTTTATAGATTATAAACACAAGGTAATAAGAATAAATAAATAGTGTGTGACTATGTATGTGTACATTCAATACTTTTGTCTGAAGATGGTAACAACAACGCTGTTACTGAAACGTCACACACTATTTATTTATTTGGATTTGGTCTTATTACCTTGTGTTTAAAATTGCTTATCCTATCTATATAAAACTTCAAAAAAGAATCTTGCGCGTTTAAAATATTTTTGAATATTGATAACAGATGGCGCGCTGGTGCATCATATTATAAAACTCTTTGTTCAATGTTTTTACCAAAAGTCTTTTGTGTGGGTGTAAATTTTTTTGTTTAAAATTTCTGAAGAATACTGTATTTGTTTGTATACAAATATATACCTTTGTTAACAATTATACAATATAGTATATAGTTTTATAGTTTTATTTCTATAGAGTTATCTCTCTCTTTATAAAGAGATAAATTATTTTTCTTATTACAGTTGAACCTCATTATAACATTTATATAAGATTTTATAGAATATAAATTGATGCTCTCTATTTAAAAAAATAAGAGCTTAAAGCATACTTTATCCCTAAGGTTAGAAATAATCGTTATTTCTCCTTAAAATAAATTTCAATTTTTCGATCAAAAGAAACATTTGCGGGATAATTATATTATAATAATTATATAAACTGGGTGAGCTTTTAAGCCAAAAGAATTTACGCCCCTAATATGATAAAATAGCCATATGGTTGTTATTTTATAGATATTTCAACAAAAGGGAGTATAGGCCAACTCTGAAACAGAATAAGACCTTCTCCTCTTCACCTCTGCCCAACCTTCCAATACCAAAGATTCCTTACGGACATTTTCTTAGGGATCACCAATCTAAGTACAGCATCCCTAGAGAATCTCCCAAGAAATAAATCTGCATGACACCAATTCATGAATTGGATGGACTTCCACTGCCATTGTGAATAAAATCAAGAAGACTTGAGTTAGAAGGATAGCCCGGGTAGTTGGCGACTGCTGTACACTCTCCGGGAAACTGGATTATCTAAAAAGTCTTAATAATAAATGTGAAAAATAAGAATCAACAGAGAGTTGATATATTATTGGATAGATGGCAGTGGGCTATCAGCAGCATTCAGTTACACAATAAGGAGAGAGGTGTCCTTCTAGTATAAAGTAAAACCTCCATGAAAGGACACTCGCGCTAGAGGACATCTCTCTATAAAGGACAGTTTTCATTTGCAAAATTATCATTTTTACTATTTAGAAACTCTCCGGTAAAAGGACATTTCTCCCTAAAGGACACTTTGGCTCTGCAATTAGGTGTTGTCCATAACAGGAAGGTTCTACTGTATCATAATAAAACCCAGATAGATACCAATATTCCATGGTGTTTTAACTATGGTTAAAACGCGCAGAAGACTTTAGAGTTATGTGATGATGTCATTTGATCATCATCATCACACTAGAAAAATATACATTGCCTTTGTTTTGTTTGTGTAACTTGTGTCAATAAATATAATAAAGCATAATGTATCCTTGTTATTCTTGTTTAATAAGGATACATTATGCTTTATTGTATTTATTGACACAAGTTACACAAACAAAACAAAGACAATGTATATTTTTCTAGTGTGATAATGATGATCAAATGACGTAATCACATCTTCCCCTTCTTCATTTATCTACAAGTTCAACTTGGCTGGTCGCCGAAAATTATGTTTTTAACTATATTTTGCTGTTATAAAGGAGGCTGCTATAATGAGGTTCCACTGTATTTAGTCTTATCAAATAGATGGATTTCTTTTTTATAATCATAGAGAATATATATATATAACAATAATAAATAAATATATATTTTTGTTCTGAAAGCTAATACTAGGGGCTGGCAGAATCACAGAGGTAAACACTTATATTTATATAAACATTCCATTTACTTTTGATAAATATTTAAAATTGGTTTTTCCAAACACACACACACATACATAAATATAGCAGGGTTAGCAACTTTAGTATAGCCATTAGTTTACAAATGTACAAAATAATGTTTTATAAACGTTGCAAAAACTATCTCGTTTCTAGAACGCCTGTTAAATAAACTATATACCTATGGCGCATTTTGTAAAATTATTAAAAATTAAAAAAAAATGTATGTATATAAACACTTCTCACTTTTTAAAAAAATATACACATGGCCAAAATTTAAGGAAGTAGAAAGTCTTTGATGTCGTCAGTTATCTTTCTTTTTTTTAATGGAGATAGACAATTTTGTTCACTTGGTTATCATGTGTCTTCAATAAAAGGTCACTGTGTATCAAATATCTTTCAGAGTTATTGTATGAATCCCGATATACATGCTATAAATGGTACAACTTCCTTAAGTTTTGTTCACATAAGTGTACATTTACAATAGTTGCAAGTATTTTTTAAAAAAGTATAGAATTTGGTATTAAAATATCATTTACTAATAGGAATTTTGAGTGCGTGTTACATTTTAAATAGTGGCAACCTTTAAGTGCAAATGTAATTTGTTAATTTGAATAAAATTTTTAGAAGCGAGATTCTAGTTTATGTAGCATGATGTACAGCCTTGTAAACATTTGTTACTCTTCAGCAAAAAAATGTATGCCTTTTTTTTAACCCTATATATATTTTGATATGCTTTAAAAAATTGATAAAATTCAAGAAAGAGATATTAGCCATAAATCTGGAAATTAATAAATCAACAGATAGTTGAGAATTTCCCCAATAGATGGCAGTAAACCAACATTTTTTATAAATTTGTTATATTTATTTAGTAGCAAAATGTCCAAGAAAACTAAGAAAAAGTTTCTTTTAATACAATAATCAATCATGAGTTTTCAAACCTCGCCATTTCATTGTTGTATTAATCTAAACCTTTCTCCGTTGTTCTAAGACTTTTTTTTTCTATTTACATAATATTATTTAGAGAAAATTTAATGTATTTAGTTTACCTTTTTTAAATCACAAGTGGGAAAATTGGCTTTCAATCACAAAAATTATAAATGTCTGTATCTTCATATGAAGAGAATTATATATAGGTTTTATATTTTATACAAATTCTGCATTTCACACGCTAAAAAGTGTCAAGTACTGATGCACAAGGTGCATATTCATTTGTAATTCACTTTGCGATGTGCGATGAAATAATAACACTCAACAAACATTGCATATATATATTAAAAACAAAGTAGGCATGTCCTGACCAGGAGCACACGTGCTTTTCAGAAGGCAGAGCGCCATCTGGTGGAACAAAAATTAACTAAACATTGATTTAGCTTGTTCCCTGATATTTGAGCAACCCAATTTCTTGATAAATCAAGAAAAGCCATCCACGAATTTTTATTTTTTCATATATATATACAATATAAAAACAAATTTGATTCTTAATTTATTAAGAAAATGATTGGCCAAATTTCATATAACAAGCTAGATCATTTTATTATTTGTTTCACTAGATGGCGCTCTGCCAACACTATATAAATAATTTATAAGAACTTGAGTAAAATAACTATGCCTTTACCCCATAACATGTGACATGAATGGTTAAAACTATTCAACTGTACATTTCCTCATGGTACATGATGCATAAAATAGAATCTCTTTAAATTTTTCTTTTTAAAAATATAAATTTAAATGAAAACTATTTTAAAAATAGTATATAATTTTTATTTCTTCTCTCTCACAATAGTATTTAAAAAAATATAATTTTCATTTTTTTAAACTTTCAACATAATAATAATCCACTCTTCTCTCTTTCCATTAAAATTTATATAATACTGAAATATTTGTTAAGTATCATGTTCACAGACTGATATTTAAAAGTTTATAAAGTTTTTTTTTTGTATAATATTCCATAATTGTTCAAAGGTTGTTTTAATTCTAAATTTTACTATTAATATATAAAAGCATTGAAAATAATTGTGTGTAAAAATTAAAATGGCAGGGATTTTTAAAAATTCTAACATTTTCAAAATCGAAATTATTGCACTACATTTTTTTTCTATCTTTTGAATAATTAATGCAGGCCAGCATATATATATATATTACATATAATTTTATAAAATAGTGTTCCCCATATATGACCACAACAATAATGTTTACTTTAGACTGGAGAAGTCCAATAAAAAGAAAACAAAAACTATCCTCAACACGAAAATTAAAAATTGATGCGTATTGAGGTAATGGCATTGAATCTTGTTAATGGCGGTAGAAGTATTTGAAATTCACACAATTTTTTGAGCATCTAATCTTTCGAACCTTTTCTAAGGTATATCTCCCGTTATATTTCCTTTTGTCTCATCAATGGTTTATATTGAGCTTATTAAACAATACAACTTTCTTCTATGTCTTTCAATTTTATCAGGATGTTTTCAAAAATAGAACATCGATCACCTGCAAACCTGGAAGCTATTCAATAACATTCGCTAAAGATTATGACATGGAATAAATATATATTTATAGAACCGAAGAAAAAAGTAATCTACCTGGCTGTTGTTAGTAATGTGTCCCACGCGACCCAGACAAGTCAAGTTACGACGCCGAGAAATCTCGGCGATTGATTGGCGTCGGGGCCATTGATTGCCTGGGCGGACAGAATTCTGGACAAGCTGGCGGCCGACAAGTGGCTTGGAAGACATTTTTACAGTATCTTTCCAGTTCTATGGACCTCAAGAATGTTCACGCAACCGATGCGTTGGTTGTTATGTGGCGCACCCACAATTTTCAAGTTCTTAAATTGGAGAGAAGGGGTCGTAATGTCTCAGAATTTGATGTTATAACTTCCCCTACCTTTTCCATCTCCGCCCACTTAGTTACATGGCACTTTAATGTTTTAAGGAAATTTCCGCCGAAGAATTACCTTAGTGAGCAGCATTTGGCATTGGATGGCTACATCTTTCACGCAAGTCCGCCCATCTCCGCCGAATTATTTTCAAGTGCTTGTTGCGAGGGAAAGAGAATTGTGAATCGATCGCCACACCTGAGCGTTATGGAAATGTAAGTTGACAGAACTTGCTTTATCTCTCCCGACATGACAGTCGATACCGGAGAGACTGACTTGATTCCTGGGAGGAGCCTATGCTAGTTACTTTTCTTGGGTGAAAATATACTTCCAGACATAATAGGGACCAAAACATCGTGATGTTAAAAATAGTTTTGTTACGAAAAAGATCGTAACGATTCTCTGACGTGAAGAACAAGATGACTCAGCTCGGTGACTGCTATTACCGAATTAGGGGTATCTCACCAGTTTTCTCTAAACACTCCGTAAGTTTCCTCTCTTGTACCAAGACCCATAGAACAGAGTCCCGTTACTCGACGTTTCAAAGCGCACAACCGTTTCATTTCATTAATGATCTCTAAAGTCTATCCCGATTATGGTGATATGTGGGACTGAGTTTGGCCAAACTATGGGATTTTTGTTCCTTCTTGTAACTGGTAATCAGACCGCTCCACACCACGTGTATCGACGGGGCTAGGTCCAAAGTGAACATTTAGTAGCAAGCGACTATTGCTAATGATTCGGTGTAGCAACGAAACCGAACCCTCGCTCGCTTAACGGCTACTCGTTAGCCCCACCATGCTAGGCCTAATGGCCGCCATTACCTGCCCGCCTTTGTGAACTAATACCTCAGGCCTCTGGCCTCTCTAAATTAAATATCGTTAACGCCTTACCCGCTCTATCGTGGAGCCCATTTCTACAAACTTCAGGGCTTGTTGCTGTGTGAGAAGGACTTTGTTATAACTGTCTTCCAGCCACATCAGCTAACATGACCGTGTGAGTTGTCCAGACGTTGGCCTTTTTGTGTACATTTTATGCTTTCGTTATTTTAAAAATCAAAACACGGTTAGTGGTTTAACAAGAATTACCATTACATTAAACCAGGTGTTTTACTTATGCCTTTTTTTTTGTGGGTGAGAATATATATTGGGAACATTTTGCTGGCCACTTTTTTTTTCAATAAAATAACCTAAGGGCAAATCTACCTACCTCTGTGTCAAATTTATAAAGTAACAACTTTTACGTCTTCAATGATTTTCAAAAAACCTACTTTAAAAAAAGCGCTCTGTGGGTGAGCGCGGCAAGCTTCGATGTGAGAGAGGAGAGGCACTTGGTCACACTATCCTGGCCTCGGGCAGCGTGCCACGGTGTGCCGTGGGGCCGCCGCAGCAACAGCACACGGACAGGCACAGCACACGGAAGCCCATCCGCAGGCGTGGGCTGAGTGCCAGGTACAGCAGCGGTTTCCACAGGCAGCTGCTGACGCCGGTCCAGAAGAGCGCGAAGTGCGGCGCGGGCCCAGCAACCGTCCTGCCTGCCGCCGCCTCCCACGCGCGGAGACACAGCCAGGGCACCCAGCAGCCCCAGAACACCAGCGTCAAGGCGAACGCCAGCCGGTGGTCAGGGTCGCCCGAAGGCTCGTCCCCCGATGGATCGGGCAGCGGCGACACGAAGATGTACGCGTAAGCGTAGGCTACGGTGAGCAGCGCCGGGCTGAGCACAAGCAGGGCAAGCGTAGCGCTGTAGGGCAGCACTCGGCCCAGCTCGGGCAGGCATACTCGTCCGGCGGCGTAGAAGTGCGCGCGCGGCAGCCCCACCAGTGGAGGCCACCATACCGAGCCTGCCGTCAACCAGGTGAAGAGCAGGCAGCAACGGCATCGCGTCCCGCTCTGTAAAGCCTCGTAACGAGCCGGCTTACGGGCTGCGAGATAGCGGTCGACGGCCAACCACATGTAAGTATAGGCCGAGGCCGTCCAGAGCACAAGCGCCAGGAAGGCAGCCAGGCGACAGGGCAGCTCCCCGTGAGGCCAACGGGACATCAGCGCCGGCTCCACGCTGAGCGGCAGTACGAGCAGCCCGGCCAGCAGGTCCGCCGCAGCCAACGACAGCACGTAGTAGTCGACGGGCTCCCGCGGCCCGGACAGCAAGCTGGCAATGGCCACCACGTTGGTGGACACCACGGCGAGGCTGAGAGACCCAAGCACAACGCCCTCCACCGCCGGCTCCATCCTGCCACATCCCAGTTAAAGGTCGCAAGATGTGTAACAAAGGAAGAAATCCCGAAGAACCACAAATAATTCATTATGGAAGTGTACAGAAATACACACAAACTATATACAAAATGTGATGGACATCAGTTGCGATGATGGATAATGAAAGACTTCTTCGAGTCTGGATGAACTCAGTTTTTCATTGAAGTAGTCTGAGGTAAACTTGGCGAATCCCAAGTGTGCCAAGTTACAAATACTTCGACCGCAAATGCTGCGGTTACAGCCAGGGAGTGATTCTTCCAAAGCTTCGATGGTTAGTTAGTGGATGGAGTAAAGAAGATACCTACAGACTTTAGAAGAAATCCACGCATTTCTTGCCCTGATATTCCCTCTGAATTCGTACTTTAATCTACTTATAATCAACAGCAAATTTATTTTGATTGAATCGAATGAGGTCACGTTTAAGTGGAGTCCTATTCCAGTTATTCAAAGGTAGAAGAAAACGTGCAAACGCAAAATCCCTCTCTGACCCGTGCCGCGATAAAATTTTTTGAAGTTGTCAGAAAAGTAACGGTTTGCCAAATTTATTATCACAAGGGACTTGCGGAAGCTCTTTACTAGATGAAACAAAGATGGTTTCGAAGAATGTGATAAGAAATAATTGTCCCAACGGTGTGCGACATGCATTGGACGGAAACAGAGCAGTCAGGATGACGATCATCATGGAATTTCCGCAATAGATGAGGAAAGAGGCTAGTGAGGCAGCGAGTTGCCAGCTGGAAAGGTCCCCAGAGAGAGCTGTTTTCCATTTAATTAAGAGAATTTCCTCCGTTTAGCCTGATTAGCACTCGCTTCCGCTCGGTTAATTATCCGCTGGGGATTGGGTGGTGGTGGACTTCACGGCTAGTGAAAGGAATCATCGCACGAGGTCACGGCATAATTAACTAACTCCAGTGTCAATTAACACTTTGACCTCCGAGTAAAAAAATAAATTATTGTGGCCAAAGAGGGGTGCCGTTCAGTTAGAAAACAGCCAGGCTCGTTGAACAAACAAGCAAACGATTGCTAGTTGTTAAGCTCAAAGCTAAACAAATGTCTATAATTTACTCCACCATATAAGCATAGCAGTCTCCATAGTTGGCTTGAACACCACTTCATCCTTTTTAAATACCAATATGTAGATTTTATGATAAATCCAATATTTTTTTTTTTTTGGTACAATTTATAATAGCCTGATAGATATAGCTGATGAAATTACTGGGAGGGTTCAGCATTGATGAACCAGCCTTTTTTTTTTTTCACCTTCTCTTCATTGATTGTAGAAATCTTTCTTCCACATTTAATAAGATAACATGTTTCCATTTAATCTATCGTAATTATTCAACGTTATATGGGGACGATTTGCTTGATGCTTTAACAGGAATCCGGTGGATCCCAACTGACTCAATAAATGAAGGAATATGGCATGGGTAGAAAAGAGACTGTCTGTACGCTTCTTTCATGAAAGGGACATTTCCAAATACCGCTCTTTAAGGATGGCATCAAGGCCTACCAAATCTTTACAAATGGAAATATCTCAAGTCCGCTGAAGCTAATCAACAGTTTAGATTTATTTAGAGGGACCTCTACAATCAACCTTTAAAGGTTCTTGAAAGTTACAGCCTCCAATAGTTAATTTAGAAACGATTACATAAACCAAGGATAAGAAGAAGAAATTTAACCGACTTTGCGATTAAACTTTGCTGTTCTTCTATAGTTTCTCACTAGTAAATTCTCTGTAAGTTCGGTTCGGATAAGGCATCAGTGGTGGCATGGTCTCAGAACATTATCGCAAATTATTCAACTAAGGAAAGCCTTTATCTCGGCCCCTGCCAGTGAAGGTTTAGTTGGAAGCTTGTTCAGCCGCCCCAGTGCAGTGATTAAACCTTCAAAAACATGTCGCCTTACTGACAAATATCTTTATGTTGGTTGGCATATCAACCGCCATAGTCCAGGTTTAATAAGTGCTACACGCGTCAGTATCGTGGTTGAACCTTTCTGAACGCTGCCGCGAATCCTTCCAGTCAACCGTAAAGCACCATAGTCCTAGTGCCGGGGTTGGGACTGTCTTAAGAGCCTCACAATGTCGTTTCTCTGATTACTGTACACTAAAAACTGAAGAAAAAATGGTTGGTCAAGTTCACAAACATTACCAACTGGACATTATGACACGATCATTTCTCTGTGTTTGGTCGCAACGTTCGTAATATATTTTTACCAATGCAACTAATCCTCTTAGCCACAACGGCATCTCTGGTGTTCCAACTCCTGCTTCCTAAGCTCTAAAATTACCGAGTCCTCAAGCGCAGTTCAATTCTTGCTGCACCCTAGTTTTAACGAGGCAGCAATATCACCGAGGTGCCGCTAAGTCAGACCAGGTAGATACCCGACCCGACTTCCCGGGCAAGATAAGTTCAACCCTCAGCCCCAAGCCTCTCACCCCTGAGTGAAAACACATTCAAGAATCATGCTAAAGCTTACTATTCCTCTCGTGTCGCAGGACCCCCCTTCCAGGGTCGAACAAGGCCAGGGTGACTTACCGCGGACCCACCTGTTCCCCCTCTTCTATTTGTAAACAACGCCGCCGTCCTCCTCAAGCGAGCGGCCTGTCGCACGCATGCGTCATCGATCAATCGCTCACGTGACCTCCATGTCCTCTTCCCCGCCATTAGGGAAACTTTAGTCTGCCGACTTCATTCACCCTGTTGCTCCCCTCGTGTTGTGAATCATGTCGACCTTACTCCCAGAATATATTATGTAACGTGAGGATCCCCGCCCGGCTTCTTCGATTGCCACCGCTCCTTTTATTTTTCTGAGAACGAGCCTAAAGTAGCAAGTTATGCTTACATCGTTCAAAAATGATATATTGGGAACTGTTGGGATACTTTTTTACAGGTAGCTTGAGCCTACATGGGCTTCTGCGATGCTTGTGTTCGTGTAAATGCGTGTAAATCAAGTCGTTCAAACATTAAAATGATGTGTGTGAATGTTAGCGCGTGGTTCACCAGTCAATCGATGATATCTCCTTCTGTATATCCACTATTCTTGGCTTACAGACTTCGGTCTGGGTAGCCCACCATCCATAGGTGTATAACCACTATTCTTGGCGTACAGACTTCGGTCTGGGTAGCCCACCATCCATTGGTGTATATCCACTATTCTTGGCTTACAGACTTCGGTCTGGGTAACCCACCATCCATTGGTGTATATCCACTATTCTTGGCTTACAGACTTCGGTCTGGGTAGCCCACCATCCATAGGTGTATATCCACTATTCTTGTCGTACAGACTTCAGTCTGGGTAGCCCACCATCCATAGGTGTATATCCACTATTCTTGTCGTACAGACTTCGGTCTGGGTAGCCCACCATCCATTGGTGTATATCCACTATTCTTGGCTTACAGACTTTGGTCTGGGTAACCCACCATCCATTGGTGTATATCCACTATTCTTGGCTTACAGACTTCAGTCTAGGTAGCCCACCATCCATTGGTATATATCCACTATTCTTGTCGTACAGACTTCAGTCTAGGTAGCCCACCATCCATTGGTGTATATCCACTATTCTTGGCTTACAGACTTCGGTCTGGGTAGCCCACCATCCATTGGTGTATATCCACTATTCTTGTCGTACAGACTTCAGTCTGGGTAGCCCACCATCCATAGGTGTATATCCACTATTCTTGTCGTACAGACTTCAGTCTGGGTAGCCCACCATCCATAGGTGTATATCCACTATTCTTGTCGTACAGACTTCAGTCTGGGTAGCCCACCATCCATAGGTGTATATCCACTATTCTTGTCGTACAGACTTCGGTCTGGGTAGCCCACCATCTATTGGTTTATGTCCAATTATATCAACAACCCAGATATAACAAGTTCAGACGCCAGCTAAGAACTCCTGTGCTCTGGGTGACCAGGGTTTACACTCTCCTTCAAAGGATATATGCTCTCATAAATACTTCCATGGTCGTGGAATGCTGCAGCTAACCTTGCCGTTCGAGTATAGGACAACAAGTTTCGCTAAACGTTCGACATTTTAAGTGATTGGTGTCTTTCAAAAGATAATTCTTGTTTTCAACAAAGAGGGATGAAAAAGAGAAGAAGGACTGTGTGGAAGAAGGAAACATAAAACAAATGAGAAGAAGAATATGTGTTATAGGCAAATTCTTCTATACAATTTTTCAAACTTGAAAAAGATTTAAAAAAAAAGTATTTTGAGTCCTCTCCAAAGCGATTTCTATTTAAAACCCTCCAGGATCACGAATGTATTTTTGCCAGGTTTATTGTCGAGGAAGGTGAGCCCTTGATCGATCAGGTCCTCGGCATGGCCGGGAGTTCGGTGTGAAGTGTTGGACTTGCTTAAGAGGTCCGCAGGTTTTTATCGAACGGTCCCACTCCAGTGGAGTCCTTAGCTTTCAGAGCGAAATCTCATTCTTCTTCCTGGATAGGACCTCGGCTGATGAGGTTTGAAGTGTGATTGCCAGGCAGCGCTCGACGTTCCACGTCACGTTTTTCTGCATCCAGGTTCATTACACAGCCGAACCCACTGCCGAATTATAGCCGGTTAAATGAAAGTAGGTAATGTGATCAGAGAGGATTTGAAAAATTGTTGAAAATTATTACTCCGTTAAATTTAAGGAGGTTGTACTCTATCTATTTTCTAAAGTCCAACGTCTCCTCCGTGTCCTGGCGTGCAACGTTGCGTTCCCGCTATAACGTGAAGTACGTTGTTTTCTATCTCATTTGCCATATATGTGGTACATGTGCGGCAGTAATACGTGGATGTGCTGATGTATTATAGTCCGCTCTAGCTTAGTGCTTGTGGTTCTGCTTTAACTCTACCAACTCTAGAATTCTCCGCAAGTCCCATATCCTTCCTAAAAATGTTGTTTTATAACAAAATCAGAGGAATATGAATTATCAAACCTATACATCTATAAATGTATATCCCTCCGCATGTTTTACTTTATGTAGCTAATCTAGTACCAACCCCTGACGTATTTAACTTTTATTTGAACAACCATTTGGCCGCTGGGATGGGGCGAGGGGAAGGGATTGGGGGCTCTCTACAACTCCCGGCCTAGTGGGTTTTCCGGGCGAAAGTTGCCGTTGAAGACGCGAATTTCTCGAGCTTGCCATTCCTTATAGTATCATGGCCGTTGAGTCCAGCTGAGTCAGAGATTGCCAGGCGCGCTGGGTGCGAGGTTAGGGTGGCGTCGGACGACCTGGCGTCGCAATAGGCATCCGTTTCCCGCGAGAGACTCTTTTCCGCCTCGCTCCCTGAATGGCTAGCAGCCGCCGTGACGCTCCGGTTCGACGACGGATGGAAAATACAATCATAGCCCTCGCGGTTCTCCGTTTTGATTCCGCTCTCCTTGCCAAGACGTTTCGAGTCCTCCTCGGCTGGGGGACTCTTCCCGAAGAAGGACGATTTCGACTGGCAGATGGAGTTGAAGATGTTGGAAATAACTTCTTTGACGGAGGAGAACGTGAAGCTGCTTTCCTTTCCATCTTCTTCCCGAGGTTCTGCATCGGACTTGGTGGTGGCTAACTTCTCGACACTTACTTTCGGAGTCACTTCTCGCGATTCTCCAACCAATCTTTCTTTGTGGGCTCCTTTAATCTTGTCAATTTGCTCTATGATCTCCATGAGGATGGTGTCACATTCGCAAGGACTCAACAACCCGACGTTATCCATGTCAGACGATTTGGCACTAAGGCTGAAGCTAACTTTGCTGCTAATTTTCCCATGCTTTTCTTCTCCCTCGCGGAGTTCATCTCTAGAAGCTAAACTTTTGAGCCTATTTTCCGAGCTTGTCGTATTCTTAACGCTGATCTGAGATTTGCGATCCAGCTTTTCTACACTGCGTTGGTGAAGGCTTTCTTGATTCTTCAAATTTTTGATAGGTTCAGCTACTGAGAGGACATATTCAGACGGTTCTTCTGTAGGAAATACTTCAGAAATCTCTTCCATTTTTGTCAGGCCCACGGTATGGCTGCTCATCGTTGGACTCTCTACGCGCCTTTTTTCTTGGTTCGTGGCCTTAGGAATATCTTCTTTGCTGAGTACAGCGCTCATCACGCGCTCGACTAGCGTTGGCTTTTGGGGATCAATATTTTCTTTCTGCGTCATTTCTTTTGTCGACATACTGCTTTTTGTGAGAGATTGGCCGCTTAATAAGGGGCTCTGTACTAAGCGAACTTCCGGACTTGATTCCTTAACGGCTGGTTTCATCGAACGCTTGGCCTGACTTGTTGAACTCGCTGAACGTAACTCTTCTTTGCTTCTTGCTTCTTCGACCTTCCCACTAGACTTTACTTCTTTCTGCGACATGCTTCTTGAGGGCGTTCTTGTTAGCGAATGATCAGCACGTGAAGGCTCCTTGGATAAGTATGGAATGGATTCTTTTATTTCTGTTTTCATCAAACTCGCGGTTCGACTCGTTACTGGACTTGATTTGGAGACCTCTTCATGGATAGACTTGTTTTTGTTGCATTCGGGGGATTCTTCTTCGCTAAAAATGGCGCTGACCACGCGTTCGACCAAGGTTGGCTTCTTTTCCTCGGCTATTTCATCCTGCTTCATTCCTTTTTCTGAGATATCGCTTATAGAACCTCTCGTTAGCGATTGCTTACTAACTACAGGTTCCTTGGCTATTTCAAACTCCGAAATAGATTCTTTTGCCTCTACTTTCACCAAACTCTCACTTCGGCTCGTTTTTGGACTTGCTTTGCCGACTTCCTTTTGAATAGTCTTGTCTTTGATGTCTTCTTTGCTAAAAATGGCGCTTACCATGCGCTCGACCAAAGTTGGTTTCTTTTCCTCAACTATTTCATCCTGCTTCACATATTTGTCTGAGATGTCGCTTAAAGAACTCTTCGCCGACCTTTCGGTTGGTTTCGCCTCTTGGATCGTCGCTTCAGTTAGGTGCTCTTCCTTGCTGAAAACGGCACTTATCATGCGTTGTATTAGCGTCGGCCTTTCTTCCTCCGCCTCGTCTTGCTTCATCTCGTCCAATGAAAACATTTTTGATAGAGATCGGTCGCTGAGTATGTCTTGTGATTTTTCCTTTTGCATTCCCTTCACGTCGGATGAGCTTGGCAGGAGTAGGTGACTGTAGGCCTCTGTAATCAGGTGCTGCACCAGAGCTATTGTCCTCATAATGTTTTCGTTTATTTGATCATCCAGCTTCGCCTGTGTGCTAGTTTTGCCCCCGTGGCGGTAAACGATGGCCTGCTCCTTGTATACATCTCCCATTATTAGGCATGCCAGAAAATTGAAATTTTTAATGTTTTGTAATGTGTTATCGGCAGAGGAAGGATGTCTTTCGAAATGGTTGATTGCCTTCGTCTCGTAAGCTATTTCAAAGAGGGATTTTATGTTCTTAGCCGCTTCTTGGATGTGGCCGACCAGGGTGAGGACCTGGGAGTCAAGCCCTTTCGTATTCGTCTCAAGTTGGCAGCTTTTCACACTATTGCCTCGGAGAGCTGTGATGGATCCAGTTAAATTCTCCGTGAGCGTCATTTTAATTTTAGAGGCATTTTCAGAAATTCCTTGCAAATGAGCTTCCACGCTTTCCTTGGCGTTCCCTAATCTCTTGTCTAGGGTTCCCGAGTAGGTTTGGCCATCGGCGTAAAGGTCTTCATAAATGCGGTGAATATGGGACACCATATTGTTCAGGTCGTGTACCAATAGATGGCATTCCTTGATCCGATCTTTCTTTGACGATTTTACCCGGCTTGAGGTAGGCAGAGCCATGGTATCTTCTAGGACGTCCTCCATTATGCTCTGAACGATGCTGACCACCACTAAGACATTCTGCAGAAAGGAATAGTAATCTTGGTAAGAAGCTTGGTCGATGCTCTGCTTGGCTTCGTTCGACGTCGCAACAATGTTTTGCTTGAAGGTGTTGATGAGCCTCTTGACACGAGCAAAGTTGGCCTCAATGTTTTCTAAGAGCTTGGGCTTTTTAGGGGCGACGTCCTTCGCTTGTGTGACCATTCTGGAAGTGGCGAGAAACCCCGACTTGGACTGAATGCCAATCATTACTTCAATCACCAGGTCGAGGATGGAGTAACAGATGGTGAGCTTCTGCTCGTCGACCTCCTTTTCCGGGTCGCGGTCTACAGCGGTCCATAGCACGGCTTGAACGCAGGCGATGATCTTTAGGACGTTCTCAAGGTTGATGAGGTAGCCATCGAGCAAATTGTTTCCCCGGATAAGCTGCTCGGCCTTGGGGTGAACTTTCCGCAGCATTAAGCCAAGGAACGTCCGCTGGGCTCTGGTGACGATCTTCAGGATCTGCTCCACGATCATCTGGCAGATCTGAAAATGAATCGCGTCATGAGGGGCTTTATTGGGACCCTTCACCATGGCATCGAGGAATTTTCCTTGTTCCAAAACTAGTTGTTTTATAAATACCACGTTTTCGCCTGTAATTTCAAGAAGGTCGTTGATCAATGTGACGTACTTGCTCGCGCCTTTCACTATGCTGGAAGAAGTCTTTCTAGGGAGTCTTGCACAACTTTGTTCACTCTTTTCGGGAATCGGATGAATGCAGTCCACTGATGTTAAATCCACAATGGTCTCCTTAATTGAATAGGTAATGCCCTTCTTTATTTCTACCCTTTCGGGACTTTGCATAAACCTGTCCCGGATTCGTATTTTATTTTGTTGAGATAGCTTAGATTCTTCTTTTTTCAAGCTTGTACTTTCTTTAGATATATTTTTTCTCTTAAGTTCTTTCATTCCTTCTCTAAACCCGCCCGCTGCAGTTTTATGTCTGTCACTCCAATTTTTTATTGCCCCGAATTTTGGAGGCGCTTTAGGAGGCTTGAGGGCGTAGTCTTCCAGCGGAACCGCAGTCTGGACTCCGCTCCTCTGGCACCTGGCCGCGAGCTTCCACCGGCTCTCCGGCCCAACGTCACTCCCAAAGTTGAAAGCCAGATCCACGTTGGGGATTTCCACGGGTCTCAACACTGCCTGGTCTTCGATGGATTCTTTCTGAAGCAAAACTGTATCCCTCGGGTATTCGGACTCGTTGAGCTGCAGCTTGCCCATCTGAACGTTGTAGTTGGCCGAGCTCTGGAATATGTCGATGTCCAGGTCGGGACTGGGGTTGACAAGTTCCCACTGGCCCAGTCCCATTACCTCTATCTCCGGGTCGCAGTTGCTCGGCTCAGCGCCCTTGTTGAATACGGCCCGGACAGTGAGCGCCTGGCCGTCGGAGGACACCAAGCCATCCACGAAGGGCGAGGCCTTGTCTAGCAGCTTGGGGTCGAGCCGGGTAACTGCCAACCGAGTCGGTCGCTCCTCATTGCGGTGACAGAGGTCTTCCTCGTCGCTGTCCGGGATATCGATGGTCAGCCGCGTAGAGGTCGTGTCAAACTCGACGTTGCGCCAGGCCGGCAACTTTAGGCCAATCTCGCCAGCCTTTCCCTGGTACCGGGATGTGTCGATGATCATCTCCATGTCGGGCATCTCGTCTTCTCTGCCCTGTCGGAAGAGCGGCTTCAACTGGATACCGCCCTTGATGCCCCGCAAGGACTGGAGCTCGTCGAGCCGGACCTGCTTTAGGAACATGTCCTTCGGACCGAGGTCTTCCTTGATCATGGCTGTGGTTAGTGAGGGGAGGGGGGGAAGGGACGAAATAGGAGCCTCCTTTGTTGAATCAACAATTCAACAAGTTGGGCGAGTGAAGATTCCGTGGCTCACGTGTATTGGGCCTCATTCAAGGGCCAGCGCACTGTTTTGCCGACACATATCACCAAACTATCTTTGATTGATCTCCTTCGCTTTGACCAAAGGCAACGTACTCAAGACGAATCTCTGATACATAAAATCGTTACTTCGCGTCAGTCCGTTGCTCAAGATGAGCTACGGAACACGAGTGCTTGCCATTCCAGCTTTGGACGATCACTATTTTAAAGAAAGAGCCATAATCCCCATTTATATTGGCATGATATTTGATTATATATTTTTTTACCGCGTGGCTCGATCTGGCTTACCTTTGTGGAAGGTTGATCTTGGAAATTTTTTCTGCCAATGGTGTGAAAAAAATCTTTTATAGAATTCGACATCGCAGCTAGAAATCCTTGACCTTCCAGCACGCACACCAGTAGCAGTGGAATGTCAGAGGAATCGCAAGGCCAATACGAACTACCAGTGGGGAAGTAGTTCTACGACATGTACGACAGTTCTACGGCATAGTGTTTCCTTGACACCCGCCACGGTGCTCCGTGTTTCTATTCCTTCAGCGTTCATATGGTCTAGTGCACTGTTCCCATACCCTCAATCCTAGATTCAAATCCTGAGCGGTAGCTCCTCTTTGGTACCAAGATTGGAGGGCGAAGATCGTACATAGAGGTCGTAGCCACCGCGGAGTTAATGACTAAGCTCCTGTCACAACAGTAGATTGTCTGCTGCCATCCTTCACAACGGGACTTTCAGATTAAGTTACCGAGAGACGTTTCTTCGCGCCACTCCCCGAGTTTCATTTTACTTGGCTTCGATACGACACCCTGGGCTGAACTCTATTGTCCTCACACGCTTCAGTTTTACCACGCTTGGAACGGGTTATAAATTGGAGGCTTAAGGGATGTTGGGTACATTTCGACCACAATTATTTTTTCACATATATAGATATATTAAAAACAAAGTTGACATTTCCTGACCGCTCACACGAGCATTTTATATGGAAGAGTTATATGTTATAATACCTTGAAAAAGGTTGGCGTTCAGCCAACTGAGATATTGGTAAAATAAATTATATTTTGATCCACAATTGCTATGTTTTTTTTTATGGTTCACTTAAATGGTGAGAGGAAGGGATGGTTATAAGAAAAAGTTAATTTTTTCAAAGAAAGTAGATTGGAAGGCTAGTAGAATAGACACTCAAATAAGGATTGCCGTATTTACATATGTATGTAGAATGGGTGCTGAAGAGGTGTTCTATTATGTATTTACATACGCTCGGACGGCAGATTATTTAAATTCTACTCTTATTGTAATAAATGTTTAAGTCCTCTTCTCGGTTTATCAAGGTTTAGGTTGGATCAAGAAACATTCTTCGGTCAACCCTTTTTGGCTGAAGTTGATTGACTTTGTACGTAGGACGCTCTCGGGGAACCTTTGGGAATTCCCTAATAACATTAAGTTCTCTACTACTCTTTTTGCATATTTACAATTTATATATGACTGGGGTGGTGGCAACTAACATTTTATAGTTAAAATATTTTATTATGTTTTTTTTTTTTTTTTAATGGAGTCTATGTCAACGCACAACCGTAAGCAGCCATTCAGGGAATGGAGGCAAAATAGTCTAGATTGAAGTACGTGTACTGCACCACGTGGCCGAATACATCATGGTTCCTATTAAAACAGGTTTTACCATATTTACGACAGGTCCCGTTTGTTGTCACAAACCATGCAGTAGTCCAATGTTATTTTAGCTCTACCATCCGGAAGTGTCTTTTTATCAAAGCGAAACTAATTTTCCTGTAGAAATTCTAAGCTTGTGGTTTGTGTGCGTTTAGAGCTTGGATGGTATAAAGCTTTTTCAAAGTTTTTGTTTTCTACTTTCCTTAGTACACATATGACACTGTAAATGCACCACATGCTTACACGTGTAGAAAGCAGTTCGACTTTAGAAGGTCAAGGTGATCAGAATATTTTAAAATGCGGCTTCCTAGCTGTGGTTCTGGGTGACCACCCTCCCAAGTAGTTGAGAATACAATAACCATGGAGCTTGCTGTGTCCAGCGGTACTACGGCAAGTCGCTGCCCTTCGGCGCCGAGTCCTTCACTCCGCAGAACATCGGCTGGCTGTCCATCGACCAGGCTCTGGCGGACTATGCCTCGCTGCTGGTGTTCTTCGAGGACCTGCTGTGTGTGGATGTCCGCTGTCCTGTCATCACCTTCGGCGGCAGGTCAGTTGGGATCGGGCGGGTGGTCCTGTGGATCTTGGCAAAGTGATGGCAAGGTCTAACCTCCGTGTCCAGCTACGGTGGAATGCTGAGTGCCTTCATGCGCTACAAGTTCCCCAATCTGGTGGACGGCGCCATCGCTGCCAGTGCCCCCATCTTCCAGGTGGCCGGTGTCCACAGTGGCGAGCAGTTCTTCCAGGCCGTGACCAAGGTAACTAATCCTTGAATTCTAGAACTTGGGGACTGTGGGCTGACAAACTGTCTGTTGTAGGACTTCAGGGACTGCGCCGCCTCGGTCCAGAAGGCCTTCAACATTCTGGACCAGTGGTACAGGGAGGGTCCCGCGGGTGAGTCTAGATTTTGTTCCTTCCTCTCTTGTTCCACTCTGAGTTTCGCAGTCACAAGTTATGAACATCGGCGAAAATCTATAATCTGATTTGATGGCTCTTCCATAGCTGGCGGGAGAAATGGCCTTAACTATATTATGGTAGAACCTCTCATGAGAGACTTCATAAAACATTGATGCCCTTGGATTATTCTGGAGATTGAGTTGGGTCTCTCATTGGAGGTTGAGTCATATCAGGCCATTTTACAAATATTTCACTAGATGAGTCTCTCTCGGAAGGTTTCACTCGATTTCAAAAATAGATTCCATAGCATCCGAAATAGGTGATGGCAAATAAACAAAAACATATTTCTAGAATGGTGTATGTAGCAACCATTGTAGATTTCATTTGGAAGGTTTCCACAGACAAACACAGCATCGTTTCTAACACCAAACAAACATTTGTTTCACGGGTTCGTTGAACTTTCCCTGGACACTTCTTTGTATTTCTCAAGTAGGAAAAATAACTTGATTCATCGTTTTATCCTCCATTGCATGATGGTGATTGATCATCGTGAGGATATCATTGCAAGCCGGCAATGACACAGGAGATCTGTATAAGACTGAGGACTTAATAATGGCTTTATGTGTGTTTTCTACTTATAATTTATATGATGTTGATAAGTCAACTTTATAATCAACCGATGCATGGTGGTGAACAGACAGTGTTTTGAGAGAAATGGAACTTTTTAAAACCTATATTGATTTTTTTTTCACCAAAAAATTAAAACGCTGCTACACGAGCGCCACATCGTTTATCATAATTATTTTTTTCAACAACGGGCTCTCATTAAAAACTATTTTCTTAAATATTTTTAATCACCCCTATGAAAAAATAAAATCCTATTTTATTAAAGTCTGCATTTTTTAGTCTTTCCTAAGCAGGGACTTCACGTTTTATACAATAAAATAAAAAAATACTTGGAATCAAAAATTGTTGTAAAGAAAAGCATAATCAACACTAAAATAAATTCCAACAAAAGCAATTTTATATCTATTCAAATGAAGGCAATTCACGGACCTTTTTTTTTTTTCATTTTATACTTATATGTTTAGTTTACTTCTCATTGTTATGTTGTCAATAAACCTTTTTATCAAAAATAGATATCAGACGTTATTTGTTACTCTGCCATTTTGTGCAATCCTAGGTGCGAGTAATCACCATCGCTCAATATGAAATAGTTGTTTGACATGTTAAGAAAAGCCGCTTGGTAGACCTTGTCAATACGAAACTTCTGACAAGCATTGATCAAATGATTGATATAAAAACAGAAAATATTATCTGTTAAGGTATGATAGGTCAAATTAAAGAAACCTCCTCTTAACAAGTAAGACTTTTACCCAAAGTCTTGATATTGTTTGGACTGCCTCGGGTAATCAAGCAAGAAAGAAAATAATGAAGACAAAACCAGCGGCTACACCCGTAAAGCTCTTGCTCTACTAAAAGAAACTCTTTTTTTAAACAACACGGCTAAGTTATATACATTCAAAGGGAAATTTACATAATAATTTATACATTCAATAGAAATCTACATTCCTAGTCATACATTCAAAAATATATTTACATACTATATGTTACGACTTTCAACATACCCCCACCTTTCTTTTTTGTAAAACAAGAAAGAAAAAATCCGTTCCACCGTGATGGGGGGATCCTGGTAGGTGGGACACCGTTGCAGGGAGCCCAGGCTCTTAACCAGGAAAACCATCTTCTCCTCGGCACACTGCGGCACCCTCTCCATACACACCACCGGAGATTGCCCCATAAGCGTCCAGAGATATATATTTTGATGATGCCCGTCTAAAAATATTGTTCGCCATTTTAGCCTTGGTTCTTTGAATTAATTCCTTCAATCAAAATTTCCCCAAATATCTCATCAATGAATTCAGTACGTATTTTGTAAGCAGAGTTAAATTCTCGCATTTCATTATGGGTCCAAAATTAGCTGAGAACCATTCTCGTAAAAAACATTCGGAATTGGACTATCATTCTTTACGAGTCGAGATATCTCAAAATCTTTCAACCTGGCAAATGCAGTTGTTGGTTGGGGTTTCCTAATTCTCTCCCTCAATGTCGTAGTTCAAAACCTTTTGAGAAGTTGGCCGTATCAAGGTATCTCCGGGACTTATATCATTGTGAACCAACCCGACGTTTTGCTCAGCATGACCCACCTAAATACAAATCTGACAAAGAATGCTCATTAATTGTTCTGGCAAAAGTTTTCCATCTTCCAATATTTTCCTTTTTAATCGTTCTAGGAGAAATATAAGACCAATTTTTTCTATGATCAATAGTAGGGTTCCTATATTCAGAAATCTTTTCAATTCTATAAACAGGAGATCCGCCATTATCAGTAACATCCCTAAAAAAAAAAAACATTTTGGCCATGTGCCTTTTCCAACAGGAACTAACTTTCTACCCCAGAAGAGCTCATCAAATCTCATTATGCTTCTGCTTTCAGATTTTGAAACGACTTCACCCACTTTGACATTTCTATCCAATAGTCGTAGTTTCCTCTCGTATAGAATTTCTCCTCTACCATCAGGATACCATGCTACACGTATATCGCCTTCTTTCGCATTGGATGACATAGAATCGTCCAAATTGGATTCATTCTCCCTGCTTCCAATAACTGTTCCGAAATCAAGCCTTCCCAGCTCTGTCACTGACAGACTATACACCACGGCTTCAACATCCAGGTCCATGGATTTCATCCTTGACTTCTTGTCTTGGGAGGAAGTGGCGGAGGCCTTCTTGGAATCAGCGTTGGAAGCATCGAAAACAGGACGAAGAGGCGTCGTCTTACCTCTGTAGACATCTTCGTCTTTTCTTCCGGACACCTGTGTCTTCCCTGTAGACACCTTTGACTTTTTCTTCCGGATTTTGAGGTACGGGGCACTTAACTAAATCGTCACTTCCACCATTTCCCTCCCAAAAACCATCAGTTGTCCATTTTTTCTTCCAAAGAAATCTAAGGTAATCCCAATCATTTTCCCTGATGGCCATCACCTGGAAATATCTCCTCATGTCGGCCAAAACTCCGAACTTATTTTCCCGAAGTTTTATCCCTATTTCCGGGATTCTTCTCCTCAGTAGAATGGGTTTCCTCCTCAAATACCGTCTTAAGGCGAGTCCGCCGTGTCCTCGACAGGAAGCGTCGCCAAATACTGGCCGTATAGGCGTAGCCCTGGATTCCTTCTTAAACAAAAGGCGACGGGACAAATAGCATCCTTTTACTTCCGGTGAATTTTCATTAACTCCTTCGATGAACCCTTCCTTCAACCAATCCTTTGTATCAATAATTTTTTCTTCCATCATTGAATCAGTACCCTGTTCTGCATCTAGCTTTTCTTCCACCTTTGAATCAGTACCCTGTTCTACATCTAGCTTTTCTTCTGCCACCTTTGAATCAGTACCCTGTTCTACATCTAGCTTTTCTTCCACCTTTGAATCAGTACCCTGTTCTACATCTAGCTTTTCTTCTTCCACCTTTGAATCAGTACCCTGTTCTTCATTTATATTTTTCGCTTCATTTCCATCATGATCTTTTCCCTTGTTGTATTTATCGTCCTTATTCTCTGCATAATCAGATCTATTTATGGTTTTCAAATCTTGGGCTTCTGTTTCCCTATAATTACCCTTTATTTTAGATTCCGTATCTCCAGTTGTTCTTGCTTCCACCAATTTCCTCGATGCTTGAACTTTAGCCTCAGCTTCCTTCACACCTACAAAGCTATCAACTGCAGTTTCAGAATCCTTCACTTCATTGCATTTAACTGCCGCTTCTGAATCCTTTACTCCGCCTTTGAGCTCAGCTTCAGAATCCTTTTTCCGTCGCCTTCATCTCCTGCTTTTTGACCTTCAGATTCTTTCACTTCATCTCCGTCTTTAGAATTCACTTTATCAGAATCCTTTACTCCGTCGCCCTTAGGCTGATCTTCAGAATCTTTCATTCCTTCGTCCTTAGGCTTCGCTTCAGAATCCTTTACGCCTTCGCCCTTAGGCTTCGCTTCAGAATCCTTTACACCTGCGCCCTTAGGCTTCGCTTCAGAATCTTTTACTCCGTCGCCCTTAGGCTCATCTTCAGAATCGTTCATTCCTTCGTCCTTAGGCACCGCTTCAGAATTCTTCACTTCCTCACCCTTGGGCTCTGCTTCCGAATCCCTTATTCTATCGCCTTTGGACTCAGCTTCAGAATCTTCCTTATTCTTTAAATCTACATCTTCATATTTTCCATTAGCATTAATTTTATCAAATTGCCCCCACCTTGAGAGCCAATCCCCTGGGTTGCCCTTAAATTTTTGTAGATCTCCCTTATTCTTTAAATCTGCATCTCCATTTCCACCACCAGTAGAAAGAACATCTTTCCCCTGCTCACGCAAAGCCCTAACTCTTCGCTCCATAATAAATCTCTCCCAGATGTATTTTTCACATTCCTGAAATTCCCTATCGACTTCTTCGTCAGTAGCCTCATCTTTGGCTAATAGGACAGACTGGCATAGCACGTTTAGATTCGCAAGTTCTACATAGAGAACCTCTATCCTATTGAATTTTGCATCCACCCTTATACTATCAATTGAAGGCTCTTTCAGTACGATATTTAAATCATTAATTAATCTTGTAAAGTTACCTCTCATCGCCCTACGACGTCTTTTGTTCACCTCCTCCATCTTATCCTCGCTAGCTTTAGTCTTGTCTTCCCAGATTTATCTTAGCTTCTTTGAGTTATTTAGATTTTCCCTTAAGCTCTTAGAATTCTTTAACTTTATCTTGATCTTTTTCAACTTCTGTTCCCTTGAGCTTCTTCTGTTCCCTTGAGCTTCTTTAACTTCTGTTCCCTTGAGCTTCCTCTGTTCCCTTGAGCTTCTTCAACTTCTGTTCCCTTTGAGCTTCTTCAACTTCTGTTCCCTTGAGCTTCTTCAGCTTCTTTTCCCTTGAGCTTCTTAACTTGACCAGCCCATGCAGCCCACCCGGGAACGCCACTAAATGTTAAGGTATGATAGGTCAAATTAAAGAAACCTCCTTTTAACAAGTAAGACTTTTACCCAAAGTCTTTTGATATTGTTTGGACTGCCTCGGGTGATCAAGCAAGAAAGAAAATAATGAAGACAAAACCAGCGGCTACACCCGTAAAGCTCTTGCTCTACTAAAAGAAACTCTTTATTTAAACAACACGGCTAAGTTATATACATTCAAAGGGAAATTTACATAATAATTTATACATTCAATAGAAATCTACATTCCTAGTCATACATTCAAAAAAGATATTTACATACTATATGTTACGACTTTCAACATTATCCTTGTTTATTTTGTTTCAAAAGCTGAATCAGTTCCACAGAAGAAGAATCAAGTGGATAAGGCTTCTCAAATGTTCTAATTTAAGCATATCTTATGGACAATAGCCAATACCCTCCGTATTCTCCCATCAGACAAGATGATGGTAGCAATTATCGTAGCGGGTATTTTAATAATGTTAGAATTAACAACAACAAGCCTTTATTAAGGACACTCGTCTCATACAGGAAATCTTCAGATAGGTAAACAGAAATAAACATAGCAGTTATCTACCGAAAATGGGGAGTAACGTCGACCATTAGTCAAGTTGGATTCATTCCCCGTGTTACGCCTATTGACTGTTCTCCAGAATTTCTGAAAAGCCAATTGCATATTGCCAATAAAGCATATGGCGAATTGTTTTCATAGCCAATCATTTGGCGGAGAGGTTCTCTCTCATCCTCCATAGCCAATCAAATATATCAGAGGTAGATCCATTGTTCCAATGTGAGATTCCATGGAAACCCCCAGGCGAGAATGGATCCATCAGGATAAAGTAAGGAATGTTACTACGTAATAAACACTTCACTCCCTCGAGGAACAAAGACTTGCACATAACTCCCATAGATTTTTGTGTTTATTGAAATAGAAACTTATATAGAAAGCGTCCACAATGGGAAACCTGCCACGGATGGATGTTAGGATGTCCTTATATCGCGGAGATACCGTGCTGTAGCTCAGAGTGTTTTCACAGTGAGCACAATAGAATTTTATTGTATCAATATTTCACGATATTTGCATCTTTAAAAACAATTCAAATCAAACTTTAGCATAGGCGCAAACTGATTATAGGTTACTATAAGAATGATCAGAGCATTAACCGAGTGTACGATCCAGACAACACAGTTAGTGCCAAGCCTTATTGTGGTGTTTTACTTAATTTATTATATTTCTATTTATAGTTATACATGTATGTCATAATTTGTATAATTAGATGTCAACCTAATCCAAATATGTATGAAATGTATGATTTGTTTCAATAAAAAGAACAAAGGTAACAATGGAGGACAGAAAGGCCTAGAAGCAAGGCCTAGAAAAGAGGCTTAAGAGTTAGCACAACCATTAGCAAAATTACATCCAATTTTATTATCGCGGAACTAATAAAAGTTGAGTTGAACGAACTATTACTTCCTGGTCAGGTTAGGACATGTCTTAAGACAAAAGAAGTAGCGTAGACCAACCAGAGAGTAGTACCTCAGAAGGTCAGCCAATAGAGAACCGCCACGTCACACCTTTCCACCAATGGGAAGTAAGAAAGGTCTTCGTGTTAAATCGAGAGCCAAGGATCGACAGTTGTTCTTTCGCTCCCACCGAGATAGCATCAACAGTTGTCGCTTCGCTCCCACCGAGGTAACACCTGCTCTAGAGATCTCCCCCGTTCATCCTTATCAGCTAAGTCAATCACCGCCATGTGATCAGATAGTTAATAGTCAAAATCCGCTCCATCTTCTCCAAAGCCTTTCTTTCCTCCGACCAGTTGCCTTTTATTTTCAAAACCTCATCACGTGTCCTGGTTATTCCCCACTGTATGCTTCACTTTCCACTCAAACGACTGCGCTTCAAACAATCTACACCATTCTCATCCAACAACAAGAAATTCCGCAACGATATTGCGACATGTACATTTATTTCCCATATAACTGTGTAAATTAGACTTGTTTTCTCCCACTTTTTTCCCCACTCATTTACTGTATCCTTCAAGAGAATCTGTAGATAAGACTAAAGGTCTTAATAAAGGTTTTTATTGATATTAGTATCAAATTTGCTTCATATTAACGCACAGACAGATTGTGTTAAGAATATTATGTATCGTAATATACATGATAAATACAACCTTGAAATACCTTGAAGGTACAAATAAAATGACAAAAAAGTAGAAATTCCGAACTCGCTCCTGTTTATTCAATACCTCGATTTATCACCTCGCTCTAGCTAAGTAAGTAGACAGAGAAATATGTTTGCTCAATGGCTACTTCAACGCTGATTGAGGTCATGTGACCGTAGGGAACCAACCAGCTGGCGAATATCGGCTTCGGGCAGACGTGTTGTATGCAGAGGGGTTAAAATCATGCAGCAAAATAAACTAACCTGTATGTACAAATAGAACATAAGATTCTAAGCAACATATAGTGAAAGCGCCTATTATGTGAGAGAAACAGTAACATCATTAGAGGCCTGAAACATGAAATATACACAAACTAACAACTCTCCTACTCTAAAACTGGCACATCTTTCCAGGAAGCCAAAAACTACGACCCAACAATGACTCTAAACATTTCCTCTGTGTTGCGAATTAGTAAGAAGTAGAGAGAGAGGAATATTTAATTAAAATATTATATTAAATCCAACGAAGGACAACAATAATAGAAAGCCAGCTCTCACAGAATAAAACAACCACTGCCTTTTTAACAGAAAACAAAACAAATATAAGAAAGTTTCATCCCTGAGGGATTCCCCAATTTTCACCAAGTGAAACATGCGGGCGTCTCATACGTGACCACTTTTCTGACCAATTATCTTTGTTAAATAGAAATTGAATTTAACTGGAGTAACTCAACATCCAATAAGAAGAAACCACCTCCAGGAAAGGCCAGGGTCCTTCATGGGAGGTCCTACGTTTGTAAAATACGCGGCGCGATATCAGCGCGTTTAATTCAACTGAAAATATATTTGATCATTATTTTTCACTTCCCAGGGGTGAATAACATCTAAGGTTAGTGTGTGTATGTGCTTTCCTCGCTCAGGTTCCTCCAAGAAGATTAATCAATCGATAGTCTGGGAGTAAGATGTTCCATTGAGCCAGTTGGTCCAATCTTTGGAGATTTTCATGCAAAAAACAATATGCAATGTTGCGCATTCACGTCAATAACCTAATAGGAGGTTTATCTACCTTTAGAATCCGTTTCCAACTTCAAGGGCTAGTGAGTGCCCTCCTCCTTATTAGGATAGAGTTGTGAGACTTGTCCCACTCCCAAAAAGATTGATGCTAATATTTATATGAATAATTAAACGATAATTCTTCAAATGGGATAGTTTTAATAGTTTAAAGGAGGGGAGTGAAATGATCCCCCCTACAAGATTGCATCCTATCAATGAAAGGTCGAAGGTGGGTGTAAATCTATCTATAATGGATGCCCTTACAGGTATCTGCAAGATCCAGGACTCCCTTGGCATCTGCCACCCGGTCAACAACCACAAGGAGTACCGCCACCTGCTGCTCTGGATCCGTAATGCCTTCGTGATGAGCGCCATGATGGACTACCCCTACCCCACGGACTTCATGGGCAAGTTCCCGGCCTACCCCGTCAAGGTACCATTCCCCTCCCTCCCCTACTGCAGCGGCAATCTAACGCCACGGTGCAGGAAATGTGCAAGCGGATCCTTAGCGCCTCGGATCCCGTCTGTGGACTGAGGAATGCCTTGGAGCTGACATACAACAGCGTGGGCACTGAGCAGTGCTTCGATACGTGGAAGCAGTTCGTGGAGTGCTCGGATCCCACGGGCTGCGGCACGGGGCCGGCTGCTGATGCCTGGGACTACCAGGTAGATTGTTGGGAGCACAACAACTTGTCTTCTTGTACTACCGAAATTGCCGTGATATAAAATATATACACAGGGGTCTCTTAAGGTACTTTTCATTTTCAAAGTGAAATAACACGACTTTAATTGAATCTTATGAATTAATTGTAGTTTGAATTATGCTTCAACTCAAAAGTTTTATTGTGCGCCTTTCCAGATAAAAGGAATTTAGAATAAAACGCCGTCTGCACAAGAAAAGACACACAATATGTGACCTTTTACCTTAATAAGATTCTATAATCTTCATATTTGTTTCATTATTACTATTTTCTTTAGAGTGACACAGTCAGACAGAGGGGTCTATGTTATTATACATACTTTTTCCGCTGTGAAATCGTAAAGTACCTTTGGAACTCCCTGTGTATCTATTTTGTAAATGGATCTTTTGTAATAGGCAATTTAAATCATAGATAAATTGTGTAGAAATGGGTTTAGCAGAGGGAGGAAAATATAAGCACAGGCCAAGTCCGAAGAGCAAGAGATTTTCGGCCTATCTCATGCTCTGTATATGATAGGGGATTATTTCTTTTTATTAGAACCTTAGTGGGGGGTCGGTGGAAGGCTGGTTAAACCGTTTGGTTTACGACCACTACGACCCGGGTTCGATCCCCGCATTGGACACTTTTTCCTGTTTAAAGAAAAAAAAATGCTCCAATGGCCCCCTGATTCTTGCAAAAGTCCAACCCCACCAGCGAGTGCAAGTAACCAAACGGGGCTCTGGCACATTTGTAAGTGCAAAGTCGAACTGCTTTCACATGTGTAGACATGTGGTGCGCTTACAGTAAAAAAGCAGTCGCTAACTACCCACCATGATTATCATGGCCTGTACCACGTGTACTAGGGATAAGCAAAAAAAAAAGAACCTTAGTAGGGCTTTGTTTTGGTCCATACCTTTGGTTTATTTGTTTATTTAGCAGTTTCTCAGCATTAAGATAGAAATATCTAGAAGAAGAAACACAAGGTGGGGAGGATAGCTTCTTCTATAAGAGGACGATTGCTTTGTCTTGCTCGAACACTTGTATTATCGTCCTTTTATAAAAGAAGTTCTTCCTTTCGACTCGTGTTTCTTCTGAAGTGAATAGGGAGATTGTGTTAATATATATTAATGTGTGTATGTGGGCGAGGGTGCTGACGGTGGTGGGGCAGTGCTGTACAGAGATGAACCTGGAGGGTGGCTCCAATGGCCAGAGTGACATGTTCCCCAACCTGCCCTTCAACAAGGAGATGCGCGACTTCTACTGCATGAGCACTTGGAAGGTGAAGCCGCGTCGTGATTGGCTGAGGACCAACTTCTGGGGCTGCTCCATCCACTACGCTTCCAACATCATCTTCTCCAACGGCGACCTTGACCCATGGTCACAAGGAGGGGTGAGCTGGACAGACTTATCTGCTCAAAGTTGTGAATACAGTTTATCAGATCCATACTGTGTGTGATGCCACCATTCTTAGACAACAAAGTCTACACATGGAGCTTACTTACTGGTCTTTCCTCTACAATCCAAGTTTTTCTAGATTTGTGAAAATGGTTCTTGAGCTGCCAGAAATCTCCTTTAAATGATTCTTACAACTTGATTGCAGCTGCCATTTCCCACTGATAGGGCCAACCCGAGTTTGGTGCAAGAGTCAAATGGAACAAATTGGTTCTCTACTTTAGACCATCCTCAGGGCTCTTTATTTTTGTATGTCACTGAATAAAAATCACAGAAATCCCACCCTTCTTAAAATAGGTGGAGTTATTAAGATACCACTTTTACATTTGTTCACTTTCATTTATTATTTGTGTGTCGACTATTAACAGGACTCATCTTGGAAAGGAAGTTGTTGAAGTCACTCTAGCCCGAGATCTTTCTGTCTCTTGTAGATTTAATCCTCTTCAACTGTATTCAGATGCATTTTTTTTTTACCTCGTAAAAATTGATTCTGTGCATTTTTTAACCATCTTAAGATGTCCTAGTCTTTTTCAATTTCACTTTTTTCTTCCAATATCAAGTGTTAAATTTCGACATCTGTAATTTTGATCTTCAGGGTTCCTTCCAATAAGTTCTAGCTTCAGTGTCCCAGACTTTGTTTCCCTATTGTTGTTACTCAGTGTTCTCCCGAGTACACCAGGTATAGACCGTGGTAGGTTTGTGGCTTCTTCTATTGTTTACATGCCTTCACATACTTTGACACTTACAAGGTGCTAAAGCCCTATTTATAATACAATATAATGCGGCTTATAATTGTAGAACGACATTTGAAAATTATCCCGCATGTGTTTCTTTTGAACGAAAAATCGAAATTTACCCAAAGGAGAAATAAGGTTAGGAATAATCGTTATTTCTCCTTAGGGTAAATTTCGATTTTTCGTTCAAAAGAAACACATGCGGGATAATTTTCAAATGTCGTTCTACAAAGCCCTATTTGTTTACTTGCACTCACTGCTGGAGTTGTGCCAGATTATGGCAATATATAGTCAAGCAATTTTTAAAAATCGCTTCATTACTGCATTTGAACCTTTGACATTGTCACCAAAAATAATCCTCATCATCCCCTTTTGTATCCCCAGTATATTATCTCATCCACTTCAGTGACGTTGTTTGTTATCCCCTTTTGCAAAGATTTCAGAAATGCTTCTCGAGCTGACTTCAGTGACGTGACTGCAGGTGCTGCACAACGTGTCTGGAGCCTATGCTGTGTGGATTGAGGGCGGTGCCCATCACTTGGACCTGCGTAGCCAGAACCCCAACGACCCCTACTCTGTCATCAACGCCCGCCGCTTCCACCAGTTCATGATCCAGACCTGGCTCAACGAGTCCGTGAGTCCCAAGAAGAACAAGCGCAGTAGTGAGCCCAGCTGCGCACCAAAGCCAGAGCGGGACTGGCTCCACCGCCGCCCCAACCACATTCCCTTGGAACATCCCCTGGGGCTCCGCAACTGGAAAACTGTCAACTAGAGGCCCTGAGCATCTTTACCAACCTATCACCTTGTTGTCGGATCTTCTCAGACCCGACACTCGACAATGATTTAGCTCTTTGTTTTTTTCTTTTTCTTAAAGCTTTTGCCCCATTTTATATAATTTGTTTGCTTTTACAGGATCAGAATTGTTGCCACACTAAAATGCCAAGCTCTGGTAGGCTACACCAAAGATAATGGTGCAATAATACTCATCAAGGAGGTGTTACTTACAGATTACTCTATTTTTGTATGATGGCCATCTACTTAGTTGGAACTCCCTATACAACACTTATACATGCCAATAAATTTGTATTTTATGCCCTATACGTCTCCTTTCTTGATGTCTCTCTCACTCACCACTGCTTCTCACTCTACCACCTCCCTTATGCAAATTTAAATAGAAAATTTTGGTTATCCCCTCCCTTATGCAAATTTAAACAAATTTGGTGTCATCTATGTACAGTAGAATCTCCATGAGAGGACATTTTCACTAAAGGATACCTCTATACAACAGACAGTTTTCATTGAATAAATACCTATTTTTTACCATTCAGGTACTCTCTAGTAAGGAAACACCTTTCTCTAAAGGACAAGGTCGCTCTACAAATAGGTATTCTTTATAGAAGTTCTACTGAATCAGTCATGAGATAAAATATTTGAATGCTAAATAAAAGAAAAGATACCTTTTCCATCGAAATAGATGCAACAATTATGACCTCTATTAATTGTCTCTGTGATCTAGCAACCTATGACAAAACCATTAATCACAGCTTTGACAATTTCAGACCTGGAGACCATGGTTTCAGAGTTGACTTTGATTTCATGTAGTCCACAAGGGACTAATAACATCCTCAGAATCTTTAATAAACAGAAATGGATGATAAGTCACAATTTGGATTATAAACATAAGATAATAAGACCAAATAAATAAATTGTAAGGTTTCAATAACAGTGTTGTTACCATCTTAAGGCCAGTTGTCCTACCAGTGTTGTCTGAAGATGGTTAACAGCGCTGTTACCAAAATGTCACACATACTATTTATTTATTTATTTGTATTTGGTCTTATTACCTTGTGTAAACAGGAGTTTAATAATTTACTTGTTGGGACTTTGGTCCCAAGTGTCCACAAGAGATTCAGAATTTGCATCAAAGAGGCATAAAGTGGCTAGGTCAACTCTATGGCTAAAATAGATGCTGCAAAATATTTTATGGAAGTGTTAGCCTTTCTTTTTTAAAATCAATATTCTCTTATCAACATTTCCATCTATATTTCTTTAAAATGCAAGTTGACCATTTTTAAACTCCCTATTGCAATGGAGAGTAAATACAGTGATAACTCTCACGAACCTCAACCCAGCTGATGAACCTGTACAATTTAACAAATGACTTGAACTAATTCATCCTCCGAAGAAAGACCACCATCTCTAGAAGACACAGAGGTATTGGTAGTTATCTGGTCTCTCAAGGGAGGTTATCCTTGTGCTCTATTGGGATGACAAATGATAATTCAAGTGAAACATATTCCAATAATTTGTTTAACCATGCTGAAACATCACCTACATCTTGAAGAAGGAACAAAAGTTAAAGTCGACGAGTTTCTTTTATTAAAGCTGTAAAAATTCGGCAAGCTTTCGGACGTCCTTCGACAGACAAATTTCCAAGAAACTGAAAGAGAATATTTATATACAGGTAAATATTTACATAATTAAAACTTTTGTTAGCGAAATACATGTTGTTGTGGAGTTTTAATTTTCGATAGTCATTGAAAGTGTTGAACATTCCTTCGTCCAGAGTAGCTGAGTTGTTGAAATGGTACATCAAACCGACAGATGTATAAACTAGAAATATAAAGTTGAAACAAGGTTGTGAATTTCTATATATTTTTTACTTATTCCAAGTGTGGTACATGACATGATAATCATGATGGGGTAGTTTTATAATAGGGTCATCCCGGGTAGTTAGCGATTTACGCTCCAGGGAGAGAGAGAGAGAGCCCGGGTTATCTCTATTTTCTCTCTAGGGTCATCACATGTATACATATGTAGAAACATGGGTATTTAAGGCCAAACTTACGTAAATACGCTGAACATGTGAAAAAATAATAAAAAAAGGTTAGGTGTTGATATTAAAAAACAAATTAAAATTGCTCGAGTCAAAAGGCGATCCATCATTTAATTTTATATAAAAGGGCGTACCTGGATCTGTAAAGAAAAAAAAAATTCTCAAAATATTTCGAGAGATTTCTCCCTCTTTATCAGGTGCAATAAATTGATAAAGAGGGAGCAATCTCTCGAAATATTTTGAGAATTTTTTTTTCTTTACAGATCAAGATACGCCCTTTTCTATAAAATTAGTATATAGTACTTTCTATAAAGTATGAAATAAAAATAAACGATAGCAATACGTTTATTTATACGTGAAAATTTAATGCAAGCTTTCGGATATTTGTTAATATAAGGTAGTGTGTGTATGTTCTTGCTTCGAGGAGCTTTCTTCAACCCACACACACCCAGAAAGATAAATCTTCTGTGTTTGTATTTTTTGTGTTTCTCTCCCCTTTATAGACTTATAACAATTTCTGGTAAATTAAGAGGTAGTTTTTAATACATAACAAGGCCCTGATGCAACATGGAGTACAATAAGTCTAGGAAATATAAATAAACACACATAGGTGTGGGAAGAAGTGACGATACATTTTATTCCTTACTGTAAACAATAGGGTTAGAAGAATTGTTCCTACCATTTAAAAACACTACTTCAGTATGGAGAGTCGATTCAATTTTACAAACTGGATGACTCAGCTCACGTGGGTTCAGTCCAAGCATTTACACTCGTGGACACGACTTAAGGAAGTTTCATATTTTGATGTCGCCGGTCGTCTTTTTTTTAAAGGAGACAGAGGCAATTTTGTTCACACTTGGTTATCTCGTGTGTCTCCAATAAAGGTCACTGTGTATCAAATATCTTTCAGAGTTATTGTCTGAATCCCGATATACATACTAAAAGGTACAACTTCCTTAAGTTTTGTCCATGAGTGTAAAAAAATGCCTATTCAATAAACAGGTCTGGAATGACAGTTAAAATTTTACCTTATTTATAAAATACTAGACGATTGGCCTGTTCCACGAACGGGTTTATACTACGCAAGTACAACAATGAGCCTTATTAAAGAGTTTATCCCTTAATGAAGCCTTTAATAAAGTATCGTAATATATTTTGAACTCTACCTAATGTAAATTATTATGAAAACTGATTTTTTACCGATATGTTATATTTCACTAAATTATTTTATATACATTCTCTACATAAAATAATAATGAACATTGCCACTATATATTCTTTTATATTTTTGTCATTTAATTTACAGTCAAGTAAAATTTCAATAGTTAATTGAATGTCCACAACTCAACTCCATAGAAGTAAAATGAATTGGCTTCGATATGGAGATACCGACCTCAAGTTTATCGATTTCATGTTCAGACAAATGCACCTTCAACACCGGCGTTAAGAAACTGAGCATGCTCTCCTTAAAGGCTTCATCAACACCCCGCTCTAACATTAGATCAGCTTTCTCTCCAGGATGTCTATATCGGGTCCAACCACGTACAGTCTCGTCTCCAGCCATCTACCGAATAAACTTCATACGCTGAAGCAGCAGCCAAGTCCACACAGAAGGCTCAGCTCGCCAACAACAATCTGGAAGGAGATTTCGATTCACATGTTATGTAATAAAATCCAAGAATTCCATTTAAGAATTTTGATAAATAAAAAATGAAAACCCACTCGTTTTAATAACATAGCTGCTTCAATGAAGGAAAACTAAAGACAAAAAAAAAAAGAGGCTATTGAACTAGTAATTAGAACACTGATGCAATGCTATCTGTTCTGCCATGATCGCCCAAAGATTTGTCCCCGAATACTGTCTCTTTGAATTAAAAGACAACACCAAAGATGAAGAAATTATAACATTATGAACAACAACCCCTCATTCCAGAATTTACCTTATTTGAAAGCAGACATTTCAACATCGCGCACAGCCTCAAGTCCAATATGGACGTCACCGTGCCGTCGGCAAGACTACACCAGCGTGGTTTATCACCAATCGGAGGTTTAAAACGTCGCTATGAAAAGAGCTATTCTCTAAATCTATAGTGTGATACACTCATGGACAAAACTTAAGGAAGTGGAAAGCCAAATGTCTCCGATCGTCTCTTTTTCTAAGGAGACAGAGGCGATTTTGTTCACACTTGGTTATTTCGTGCGTCTTCAATAAATGTCACTGTGTATCAAATATATTTCAGAATTATAAAGGAATAATAAAGGTACAACTTCCTCAAGTTTTGTCCATGAGTGTAGATAGCTCTCAATGTTTTGCTTAATTGGAAAATAAAACATTGAAGTACTGTATTTGTAAGAAGGGATTATCCTGGTCTCGCGAGCCGTGTTCAAATCATATTAGACCCAATCTCTCTCCATGAGAGCTGCGGGGAATATAGCCCACGGGATCTATAGGGACTCCATTTTAAGCCCAGCCGTGTTCGATACGGTCGATGCCCTATTAGCAAATGACACGCCGATCGATGGACGGGCTACTTCTGATGTCTACTAGAGAGGGACATAACCCAGGTTCCTGGAGTGTGCGATGTCTACTAGAGAGGGACATAACCCAGGTTCCTGGAGTGTGCGATGTCTACTAGAGAGGGACATAACCCAGGTTCCTGGAGTGTGCGATGTCTACTAGAAAGAGACACAACCCAGGTTTCTGGAGTGTGCGATGTCTACTAGAGAGGGACATAACCCAGGTTCCTGGAGTGTGCGATGTGTACTAGAGAGGGACACAACCCAGGTTCCTGGAGTGTGCGATGTCTACTAGAGAGGGACATAACCTAGGTTCCTGGAGTGTGCGATGTCTACTAGAGAGGGACATAACCCAGGTTCCTGGAGTGTGCGATGTGTACTAAGAGGGACACCACCCAGGTTCCTGGAGTGTGTGATGTATACTAGAGAGGGACATAACCCAGGTTACTGGAGTGTGCGATGTCTACTAGAGAGGGACATAACCCAGGTTCCTGGAGTGTGCGATGTGTACTAGAGAGGGACACAACCCAGGTTCCTGGAGTGTGCGATGTCTACTAGAGAGGGACATAACCTAGGTTCCTGGAGTGTGTGATGTCTACTAGAGATGGACATAACCCAGGTTCCTGGAGTGTGTGGTGTACTAGAGAGGGACATAACCCAGGTTTCTGGAGTGTGCGATGTATACTAGAGAGGGACATAACCCAGGTTACTGGAGTGTGCGATGTCTACTAGAGAGGGACACAACCCAGGTTCCTGGAGTGTGCGATGTCTACTAGAGAGGGACATAACCTAGGTTCCTGGAGTGTGTGATGTCTACTAGAGATGGACATAACCCAGGTTCCTGGAGTGTGTGGTGTACTAGAGAGGGACATAACCCAGGTTTCTGGAGTGTGCGATGTATACTAGAGAGGGACATAACCCAGGTTACTGGAGTGTGCGATGTCTACTAGAGAGGGACATAACCCAGGTTTCTGGAGTGTGCGATGTCTACTAGAGAGGGACACAACCCAGGTTCCTGGAGTGTGCGATGTCTACTAGAGAGGGACATAACCTAGGTTCCTGGAGTGTGTGATGTCTACTAGAGATGGACATAACCCAGGTTCCTGGAGTGTGTGGTGTACTAGAGAGGGACATAACCCAGGTTTCTGGAGTGTGCGATGTCTACTAGAGAGGGACATAACCCAGGTTTCTGGAGTGTGTGATGTCTACTAGAGAGGGACATAACCCAGGTTCCTCGAGTGTGTGATGTCTACTACTCTTACCTTACAACTTGATTCCAACCAATGACGAGTTATTCTCTCTAGTTTAGTTGGCAATGTCGGTGATTGGGTGTAGTTATGTTGTAGAAATTCTTTGCCGATATTCTTCATAGATCAATACTTGCTTGTGAAATTCACTATTTGCCAAATTGAGTGAAGTTTTTATCTCGCATGTTGAGCTCTTGGGGTTTTAAGATTTTAAACTATTTAATTTCTTTTTATTTGTCTTCCTCTTCAAACAAACAACCCTCAACTGCGATACAAAAATATTGGGAGGATTTGACTCATCAACGGTGACATTTTTTCGCTAGAAGAGGTTGAATATAACTTTGTTCGAGTTTTCATTAAGGTTTGAAATGAAGGTTGAGAGATATGATAATTTGATTACTCTTTGATTAGCTCTGCCAGAGTGTTCTCAATTGAGTTTAGTGAAGATACATCTATCTTGTATCAAGATTGGTCCTCGAGAATCAGCTATGTTGCTTGACAAAATCTACATTGTTGCTTGTTAGAATATTCTTTTGTATTTGGAGAGAGACGAAGTTCGAGCCTCTTGACTGATTTTTGATTAAAACAAATTTAGAAGTTTTTTTCTTTTGACGTTATGGAATCCATCAGAGTGGTCGCCGTGACAAAGATTCGATCCAAACTTCGACATTTTACAGCCATCACGCCGCTCTACCAACAATGCATTGTTTCCCGGGAGCTGACTATCTCTTTGAATTAATTTGTTATTTAGTTCGATGATTGCATTCTCTATGATTTGGTTTACATGTTCCGCTTTGTCTTATTCCTTGCTTCCTTTAATTTATGGCATTGCTTCCTCAGTATATTCCTCTTTAACTTGAATTGATCCAGGCTTCTGCTCTTGTTGCTCCATTTCCGATTGACCATCTGAGGATACAGTCTGCTCTTGTTGCTCCATTTTAGCTTGACAGTGTGACAATTTTTAAGCCACTCACACGCGTTTTTAAAACCAGTGTATAGAAGAGAGACGAGAACTAAAGTTTTCAATTTTCAATTGAGACTATATTTGAATATCGTATAAATATTAATATGTAAATATTATAATTTCGTTGTAAATATTGAAATTTATTTATTGATTATTTTAAATAATTAATGAGTGCGCACCTTCTCTTTCGTCCACGCGAGCTCCACATTTTCGGCTGTGGAGAGCGGTAATAATCCATTCCAGGTGTTGGAGGATGGCCTTTCCAATAAGGCAGAGGGTGGTGCGAATTTTTCCAAGATGGAAAACTCTATGAATGACTTGTGTCATTATATCCCAATATGTAATGTACTCTGTAAAAACAGGATAATAAATTGAAACTGTGTAATAGAATAAAAGTTGAGCTAAATAGCAGAGATTGGAGTATAAGAAGTCCAACAACGTTTAAGAACGAGACTTAGAAGCTGTCAAGAGGTTGCCAGGAAGTCGTTAAGAGTGTACAATGACATCTCTTCCGTAATCCACGCTCTTATTGCAACCGCTGAAGTCCCAGTACTTCCTCATCGAGAGGATATATAAACCTACACAAAGCCGGAAATGTATAATCACTTCACCATCCGCGGAATCCCTCGTTAGTGGTCCTCAAGGTTCCAGAATGCCGCCGTAGAACTGTAAGAACTCTTCTTAACCATCTCCATCTTTTGCTGCTAGCTCAACTCTATCTGTTCACGGAACTTTCTTAGTACAACTGTGTCCCTTCGTTTTTTGTGTGGAAATGCCCAAATCTTCTACTCTGCCTCGACCACGACTGCCTGTACTCTGTGAGAACTGTTATAGATCTTCCATGGGGCAGAGGGGTATTGGAAAACTCTCCACACCCTGACTGTCCCTCTCGGTTACCACACATATATATATATATCAAATGTTACAAGCCGCCTACTATATACATTATATATATATAGGTATTTATTTTTATTTCAAATATATATAATTTTAATATTTATTTGCTGTTGACCATAAATTAAAAGGGTTGTTAAATGTCTCTCTTGGTCCTTGGTGGGATCCACTGGTAAAATACCTTGTGTATATTCATATTTATTTATTTTTCATTTAGTATTATATAATATATATTAAATAAACGATGTAATAAAAGTAGATTCAATCTCTCTCTCCACACCAAACATAAAATAGGAAAACAACAAGAAAAGATTCAAAGTACTCTATATACCCCCCTTCATACTGACTAACTTTAATAATAAATATTCAATCGCTTATTTACAGAAATATTTTTACGCAGAGTTCTATAAAAACTCTAATCACAAAGTATTCCCCCACAGAACTGAATGCAGTTTATATATACAGTAGACCGCCCCATGAAAGACTGCCCAAAAAACACGGCAACCCTCGGTCTCTCAAAGAGGCGGTCTCTCATCAGAGACTCTGATAATTTATGGTAGGTTCTTTCAACGCATTCACAGAAAATGTGTTTTACTTTATCATTTGTTTAACTTGAATAGGTTCAATGAGTAAACCTTCTATAGAAAACACCATATTTTGCAGGTTGGCTCTACAATTTAGTTTAAAATGCTCTCTCTTTACTTCAATATTTTAAAATACTTTATTCCAAAATTTCATTATAGATGCGCGGTAATCCCTATATATATAAAAGTCAGTGTATGTATGTATGTGTGTTTGTTCCTATGTCGGCTATACACGTCCACAATACGTAACTAATCTGACTGAAATTTTAACAGTATATTGAGTTAACTATTGAAAACTTATAGTGAATATTTAAGGTCTCTATATAGAATATTTTTCGAGTTATTTGCAAATTTGCGTGGATATTTGCCCTTTAGCTCGAAAGTAGTGCCTCTAGCGGGGAAAATGCGAAGTAATGGTCCGATGACCTAAGTCGTGGCGCATCTATGTACGATATATATAACTATTCTTTAAATTCAATATATTTATATATCCTCTTTTTTTAAATTTACATTTTGTTTAAAAAATATTATATTTAGTTATTCATTCAATTTTTTATTTTAATATCGAATTTTTTATAACTTATATGCGGAGTATTCTTCTTTTGCAGAAATTTTTCAAAGACTACCATTTTCATGCCTAACCTTTTCCTTTTCTGAAGCTCTTATCTCAATTTCTAGGCAACATATATATAATTCAGATTGTGTTGTATCATTGCTTTACAGTTTTTTTTTTTCTTTTCAGAAAGCTGAATGCCTCCTAAAAACGCAAGGCTTTTGGCCACTGCCAAGCAGAGGCTAAAAAAAGGAAACAACAACGTGCTAACGAAACGCCTATAGAAAGAGAGCGTAGAGTTGCTAATCTGCGGGAGAGACGGCAGAGCAGCGGGGGGGCAGGCTGAGTGGTTTACGCGACAGAGCTACAACCTCCAGGGCTTCAGATCATCTCTTTATAAAAATATCGCTTCTCAGACACAAAGTTTGGAGCGGGACGTTTCACAAGAATGATATCCACGGCGCCAATTTATAATTGTAACGAATAGTATTTGAATAAAAGCATTTAATCGGGTAAAACCCGGGCGTTGCCCGGGTCATTCGGCTAGTGGGATAATAAAAAAAATATAGATGCGCTGCGTGCTCTACGTGTGTTAAATATAACACCATTCAAAACTTTGCATCAGATAAGCCTTATCAAAATGGATTTTTTTTAAATATGAATGACAGCGGGTCGATATAAAGTATTTGAAAAAATGTTGAAGTGAATTATTTTTATAACTTCCACCCCCAAACATTCTATGTTATTAAAATATTGGTTTTAGATGGCCACTCTCTAAAAGAAATTTCCAACCTCAATATAGCATCGCTGAAAATTTATCCTAGAAATAATCCTGTTTAACACTATTTAATTAAAAAGACGTATATTGGATCAAAATATAATTTATTTTAACAATATTTCATTTGGTTGAACGCCAACCTTTTTCAAGGTATTATAACATATTAAAAGGTTGTCGTTCAGCCAACTGAAATATTGATAAAATAAAAATTATATGTTATAATACTTTGAAAAAGGTTGGCGTTGAGCCAACTGATATATTGGTAAAATAAATTATATTTTGATCCAATATATGCCTTTTTAATTAAATATATATTTATGGATTGCTCTATTTTCAAAACTATTCAAAATCTGTGGACCTTAATTCCCCTATCTATATATATAATTGCCTTATTCTGTCTGAAGCTCACGGATAGAATGCGCGCCCATTGGCTGCCGGCGAACACGTGTCCTCCCTGCCCCCCTCTAGACAACCCTGTTATCAGCTGTGTGATACATACACCTGTCTATAGCGGCCATTCTAGACAACCCTGTTATCAGCAGTGTGTTACATCCACCTGTCTATACAGACCACCCTGTCTATAGCGACCACTGACCACCCTGCCTATAGCGACCACTCTAGACAACCCTGTTATCAGCTGTGTGATACATCCACCTGTCTTTACAGACCACCCTGTATATAGCGGCCATTCTAGATAACCCTGTTATCAGCTGTGTGATACATACACCTGTCTATAGCGGCCACTCTAGACAACCCTGTTATCAGCTGTGTGATACATCCACCTGTCTATACAGTCCACCCTGTCTATAGCGGTCACTTTAGGCAACCCTGTTATCATCAGTGTGTTACATTCACCTGTCTATACAGACCACCCTGTCTATAGCGGTCACTTTAGGCAACCCTGTTATCAGCAGTGTGATACATACACCTGTCTATACAGACCACCCTGTCTATAGCGGCCACTCTAGACAACCCTGTTATCAGCTGTGTGATACATACACCTGTCTATAGCGGCCATTCTAGACAACCCTGTTATCAGCAGTGTGTTACATCCACCTGTCTATACAGACCACCCTGTCTATAGCGACCACTGACCACCCTGCCTATAGCGACCACTCTAGACAACCCTGTTATCAGCTGTGTGATACATCCACCTGTCTTTACAGACCACCCTGTATATAGCGGCCATTCTAGATAACCCTGTTATCAGCTGTGTGATACATACACCTGTCTATAGCGGCCACTCTAGACAACCCTGTTATCAGCTGTGTGATACATCCACCTGTCTATACAGTCCACCCTGTCTATAGCGGTCACTTTAGGCAACCCTGTTATCATCAGTGTGTTACATTCACCTGTCTATACAGACCACCCTGTCTATAGCGGTCACTTTAGGCAACCCTGTTATCAGCAGTGTGATACATACACCTGTCTATACAGACCACCCTGTCTATAGCGGCCACTCTAGACAACCCTATTATCAGCTGTGTGATACATACACCTGTCTATACAGACCACCCTGTCTATAGCGACCACCCAAGACAACGTTTTTAAAATATATCGCACTCGGGTAAAACCCGGGCGTTGCCCGGGCCATTCGTCTAGTTGTAAATATACTAGAATGACTTAATTCTGACTGACATTCCTGGTATAATAGAGACATATTTGACTGCTCTAGGAATCTGGGTTATATACACTAGTATCATAGTGTGTGAATGTTTATATTCATAATAATCCTTGGGTTTAATATTGATATGTGTAACATGCTTTGTATTTATTCAGGTAAAATATTTAATTATTCATTGATTTTTCTTCATAGTTAGGCAATCGGCAACACTGTACTTCTTTTTTTTTCTCTAATTTTGCATAAGTTATTTTTTAAAATATATATTATGGTTAAGCTTGTAAATTACTTAAATATTAAAACACAAAGTATTGTGACTATCCATTATTTCTAAATAGGAAACGTTAAAAATATGCATTTTCAAATATTTTGTTAGATTTCGTATATATATTTTAAATTTAGAAATCATTTGACTATGATAAATTCATAAATCATATGGTTTTGATAAATTTAGAAACCAAGGCTAAAAATTAATATATTAAAAAAAACTTTTATTCAAATGCACTTACTGTTTCTGTTTAAAAATGTAAATCGACGCAATTTTCCCGAGCGGGGATATCGCATTTTGTGTGTTGAAATAAATAAAAATGCGCTAAAAAGTAAGAAATATATTTGGGCACCACTGCCATTTAACAATTAAATTTATAATATGATGCACTAGCGCGCAATATGTTATCAAAATTCGAAACTATTTTAAAGGCGTAAGATTCTTTTTGAAATTAAACAATTTCTACTGCCCTTACCGCAATGGAAAAATTAAATTTATATGAGTAAAAATAAAAGCGGGGTGGGACACTCATAAATTGAGTGAAAATGTAAAAATTTTAGTAAGCATAAAAGGTGCTAATAAATTGCTTTAAATTAAGTTGAAAATTCATGATGATTTCAAAGCAATAATATTTTGAAATGATCAACTTGTATTTAAAATGTGTTGATAATATAGTTTTATTAGTATGAGTATTTTAATGAGAAAAACTGAAAATATGTGTCTCCTTCGTTTTTTTTTTAATGGCCAAATCGATAAGGCTTTTCAAGTATCTCTACTCGGACTTGATACAATTAATTAAATACCTTATCAAATTCAAAATCAGTGTTTACAAACGTATTTGTTAACCTCTGTCGCCACACCAATACAGTGTCCGGATATCGGCCACTCTGTACAGTAGCCTAGTTTTAGGAAATCACATTATTCTGTGAGGATGAAAACTTTATATAATTTGAGGAAAAAATCATTGCGAGGATAAAATACACAAAAATGTGAATAAGGATATATTTTATTTTTATTTACAAAAACATTTTAAACCATGGATACATTCAATATGTATTTATAATGATTGCTCCATGTTCAGAATGTTTATTCACATTTTGTGATATATTTCAAAAAAATATCAATATTGAATCTACCTAACACTAATGAAGTTGTTTTCTAAAGCCTTTAAATCTGGCTGTGGAGAAAGAGAATGATGTAATAATGTTTAAAATTGCCTCCTCCATGTTCCACCTTGGTGAGATCCGGAATTGGGATTGTAGTAGTTGTTATGAGGAGGATGGGGCAAGGTCTCAGAACCAGAATAAGGAGCAGGAGTGTATGGACTTGGCTGGGGTGGAATAAAATTGTTATAGGATTGATAGTGTGGGCCATTTCCATTGTTCTGGTTAAAGGGGCCATTACCATAGTTCTGGTTGAGAGAACCATTACCATAATTCTGATTGGGTTGAATATCTCTATAGTTTTGGTTGCGTTGATTGTTGCTATGATACTGATTGAGTGGGCCATTACCATAGTTTTGGTTGCGTGTACCATTGGTATGGTACTGGTTGTGTAGACTATTACCATAGTTCTGTTGGCGCGGACCATTACCATAGTTTTGTTGTCGCGGACCATTCCTATAGTACTGGCTGCGTAGACCATTACCATAGTTTTGTTGGCGCGGACCGTTGCTGTAGTTCTGTTGGCGCGGACCGTTGTTCTGTTGGCGAGGACGGTTTCCATAAGGATGATAGCGAACTGCTGCCCTGGTTTGAAGACGAGGTGGCACCTGGGCCATTTTTCGAGGACGGAAGGCTTTCGAGACCTTCACCTGGACTTCGCTAATGGACTGCTGGGACTCCTTACAGCATGCTGCCACTTCCCCCGCTGTGTCGAACTCCACAAAACAATAGTCCTTTCCTGATGGGAGCTCGAGTTTGGCGGACATTCCGAACTTTGAGAAATGCTCCAAGATCTGCGAGCGCTGGAGGGAACCGATGCTGCCCCGGACCATGACCTTGTGATAGGCTGGGTTGGCCTCCCGGACTGTGATAGTAGCTTCCTTCAACTTGTGTTCCTGGGCTGTCACAGCCGACAAGTCAGTTGACTTACACGTAAGGAAGGCGTAGCGTAACTTGTTTTTGCCAAAGCTCTTCTTAATCTTCACTTGCTTCACTTCGCAGTACTGGCTAAAGTGCTCCACCAGGTCTTTCTTCTGAATGTCTGCGGTAAGGTTTGCTAGGTAAAGAATGATTTGGTCTCTATCTTTCGCTTCTTCCTTGATTTCCTTAATTTCTGGCATTGCTTCCTCAATATGTTCTTCTGTAACTTGAATTGGAATTGATTCAAGCTTCTGCTCTTGTTGCTCCATTCTAGCCTGATCATCTGAGGATACCAACTGCTCTGGTTTCTGCTCTTGTTGCTCCATAACAGCTTGATCATTTGAGGATACCATCTGCTCTGGTTTCTGCTCTTGTTGCTCCATTACAGCTTGGTCATCTGAAGATACCATCTGCTCTTGTTTCTTCATTTCCAATTGACCATCTAAGCATACCATCTGCTCTTGTTGCTCCATTTTAGCTTGGCACTCTGAGTATACCATCTGTTCTTGTTTCTCCATTTTAGCTTGACAATGTATCGATTCTATCTTTAATTATACTTATTTATTTCTAACCACAAACACTAGTTTTTTTTTAAATCATTGTATAGAAGAGAGGTGAGAAAACCAAATTGTTCTTTTTTAAAATAATGACTATTGAAAATTTGTTTTTATTAATATATTTTTCGTTGCATATATATATTTTTAAAATTTATTTATTAATTTTTTAAAAATAATTAATAAAGCGCGCGCCTTTTTTCACATCAGACATAAAATATGAAACCAACAAAAAAAAAGTTCAAAATTCTCTTCCTTCATACTGTCTAGTTTCAATAATAAATACTCAATCTCTAATTTACAGTGATTTTTTCACGCAGAATTCTATAAAAACTCTAATCATAAAGTATAGAAGCCTAACAGAGCTCTATGTTATTAATATACAGTTAAACCTGTCTATAGCGCCCCCTCAAAATAGCGCCTTCCTCTCTATAGCGCCCGGTTTTAAACATTAAAATGTAAATATTTTACCCTAAAAGTGACCTGTCTATAGCACCCTATTTTGGTGAGTCTCAAGAGGGAGCACTATAGACAGGTTTAACTCTATATACCAGGTAGTTCTGCAACCTCTAGGAGTACAATTTGTTAGGAATAACTCATAATGTCCTTATACTCGTGAGACCAGCGGAGATGCAGTGATACCACTAACTAAGTGAAGTTCAAAAAAGAACCTCTATATAGAACTATTGTCAAAACCAATATTATATAGAATGGAGCCCGTTTGGCACTCAAACGCAGGAATTCTACAATAAAACTTGTAAACAGAGTTGACGTTACCATGTTACCTTACTGTCTAGAGAAGTTAGATATTTCATTGACCATAAAATTTTATCAAAGCTATTATATTTTGAAAGGATATTTTAAAAAACGGTGTTCTATTCTACTCACACTTTCCAGAGAGAGTGAGGGTCATTCAAAGCTATTTAAAGAATATTTTCTAAATTTACGAAAACATATAACCAATAACATGTTTTAAACTTTTTGGTAACAATATGAAAACACTCTGGGCCGTCCTCCTAGGAATCACCAATCTAAATCTTCACCAATATTGTCTTGCGCTTTCTCATGAAAATTTAAATTACACTTTTCTTGTTTATCGTGAAGATAGAGGCTGCCTGGCCGGCATTCATATTTCTTGAAAAAGATACTTCGGCCAGTATAAATCTTTTTATTACCTCGACGTTTAGACAAAAAGTTTTTGTTCTCGTCAGTTTTCTTGTTAATAGAAATATTTATAGGAAGAAGAGTCATTTTAGTAATTATTATAATAGTAGTTGGCGACATCTGTACATTCCATAAATATGTAGGTTAACAAAATAGATAATAATACGCACAGAATGTCGTTCTCTCAAATTTAAAATAATTGCCAAATTTTATTCGCGTAATCATGAAATAGCCCTCTCCACCCTTTTACAGAGAAACAATTTGAGTTAAAAGTAACGGAAGGGATTTTCCCTTGATATGTAATCTTTGTCGACAACTCTTACAAAATGTGAACCATTGTGCGATTTTATAATGTGTAAAAAGTAACTAAAAACCAATCATTAATAATTATAATTTCAAATACAATAAAAACAAAGTAAAGGATGCAACTAAAACTTGTTGAAGGTAAAGCCTACAACACAGTCGTGGCTGGTTGGCCTTTTTATTTATCAAGAAAATATTTAAGCCAATATTCTAGAATTAATATATGTTTAGGTGATCTTTATCCCGATAGATGGATCAAATTACCAGTAACGCTCAATTACCCTATCAGTAGATTCCTTTATCTTGATTTTACTTTCAATGATGAATGAACGGGGGAACTGTTACGCAAACTTTGACTTTATTCATCATCGATGCTACGTCACTACTATGACGTCACTACTTCCAACTTCTACCTTCAAACTTGCTGTTATTGTTTACCGCTAACTTGTCTTAACAATATATGTAATGGAACAAGTCGTTCCTTAAATAAATATATATTTGTTTATATCTAAAGGGATGTCCTCGTAACTACAACATACGTGAGTACCATAACAACCAGAAATCCTTAGAAAGAATAATCGTATTTTGCTAAGCCTATATCAGGAACAACTTCTTCCTCTATTCCATGAAGCTTGGGTGGCCGTTAGTTTACAGTTTCAGCGTTAGTGTCGGACTCATTACATGTGTTGGTTGCTGTTTTCTATCCTAAAATTAAGGAAAATATATGCAACCAAAATTAAAGTGTACTACCACTTTCATTTTTAATTTTACAAAAAAAAAATAATTTTTTAGAGTTCTAATATTTACATACATCTCACTTTTTATATCAACGAATTTCTCAATTCTACTATATACAAAACACAGAGTATAATACAAAAAGATTATTATACGACTACATTGCACGGTTATATATTTTACTAGGAACAGTTTCTATCAATTGAAGCAAGTTTTCACAAACAAATAGTTCTTAAAATATACCTGATATCTCTTAAAATTACTCGTCTATCTGTATTTCAATTTACGAGAAATATTTCAATACTAAGTCAAAAGCAATAGTTGCCTGGCTAGGTGCCTGATATACACGATACAAAACAACATCTTAGATAGTGTCATCTATTTATCCTCAAAAAACATAGGATGGCAGAAATCTTGTTTTTTCAGAGATTTCTTTTCTATGAGGATAGTCTTCTGATGGTATATCCTCCCTAATTGTCCATGAATTCCATTCTAAGACTTCCCTTCCATACATGATCCCATTAACATATTTATCCACCCAGTACAACTAACGTTAGAGTCACCATTTCAAAGTACACTTAATTGTTCGTAATTCTGAATATGTGTCTTTAAAATTAATAAAGTACTCAAAATCCAATTAAATAAAAGATATATCTAAATGATTCTAAAATGGTAGATATCGGCATTTGTGTAGCTATACCAATTAAGTTGTTGCTTGTATTATAAGTGCTCTGAGATCCCAAGAGAAAGAGTCAAGAACAAAATAGCAATTTTAAGATTCGAATTTTGTCAAATTTCTATTAATTCCTATATCCGTAAATGCCTCATTGGTTGGAAACAGTCCTTGACTGGATACTCTTTGCTAAATTTTCCGGAAAAGGCAAAAATAAGAAAAACGGTGAGACTGAGAATAAATTATTATTATTTTACAAAATACTCTCTCCCCCCGCATCTATAAAGAGCTTCCATTGTTTCTCCTTTGCTTCTAGACTTTTAAAAAAGTCGTTTTTCAGGATTTTCTTTATAACCTTTATTAAAATGCACTAAAAAGTTAATTTTTTTGTGGTACCTGCCATCCAACAATTAGATTAATATGAGTAAAAATAAAAGCGGCGGGGGGTCACTCATAAATTGAGAGAAGATGTAAAAAAATTAGTAAGCATACAAGATGCTAATAAGTTGCTTCAAATTAATTTGAAAATTAACGATGATTGCCCTCCGCCGCAGAATATTTCAAAACAATAATATTTTGAAATGATCAACTTGTATTTAAAATATGTGTTGGGAATATATATTTGTTATTATGAGTATTTTAATGAGAAAAATTTAAAAGACGTTTTAATGGCCAAAGCGATAAGGTTTTTCAAGTCTCTCGACTAGGACTTGATACGATTACTTAAATAACTTATCTAACTTATAATCAAAGTTTACAAACGTATTTGTTAACCTCTGTCGCCACACTAATGCAGTGTCCCGGATATCGGCGACTCTGTACAATGTCTTGGGAAACTACATTACTCAGTGAGGTGAAACACTTTATATAATTTAAGGAGAATATCATAGCGAGGATAAAATGCACTAAAATGTGAATATAGACATTTTATTTTATTAAAAACATTTTAGATAATGATACATTCAATATGTATTTATAATGATTGCTCCATGTTCAGAATGTTTATTCACATTTTGTGATATATTTCAAGAACATATCAATACTGAATCTACCTAACACTAATGAAATTGTTTTCTCAAGCCTTTAAATCTGGCTGTGGAGAAAGAGAATGATGTAATAATGTTTAAAATTGCCTACTCCATGTTCTACCTTGGTGAGATCCGGAGTTGGGATTGTAGTAGTTGTCATGAGGAGGATGGGGCAAGGTCTCAGAGCCAGAATAAGGAGCAGGAGTGTATGGACTTGGCTGGGGTGGAATAAAATTGTTATAGGATTGATAGTGTGGGCCATTTCCATTGTTCTGGTTAAAGAAGCCATTACCATAGTTCTGGTTGAGAGAACCATTTCCATAATTCTGATTGGGTTGAATATCTCTATAGTTTTGGTTGCGTTGATTGTTGCTATGATACTGATTGAGTGGGCCATTACCATAGTTTTGGTTGCGTGGACCATTGGTATGGTACTGGTTGTGTAGACTATTACCATAGTTCTGTTGGCGCGGACCATTGATATGGTACTGGCTGCGTAGACCATTACCATAGTTTTGTTGTCGCGGACCATTCCTATGGTACTGGCTGCGTAGATCATTACTATAGTTTTGTTTGCGCGGACCGTTTCTGTAGTTCTGGTGACCTGGACCGTTGCTGTAGTTCTGTTGGCGAGGACGGTTTCCATAAGGATGATAGCGAACTGCTGCCCTGGTTTGAAGACGAGGTGCCACCTGGGCCATTTTTCGAGGACGGAAGGCTTTCGAGACCTTCACCTGGACTTCGCTAATAGACTGCTGGGACTCCTTACAGCATGCTGCCACTTCCCCCGCTGTGTCGAACTCCACAAAACAATAGTTCTTTCCCGATGGGAGCTCGAGTTTGGCGGACATTCCGAACTTTGAGAAATGCTCCAAGATCTGCGAGCGCTGGAGGGAACCGATGCTGCCCCGGACCATGACCTTGTGATAGGCTGGGTTGGCCTCCCGGACTGTGATAGTAGCTTCCTTCACCTTGTGTTCCTGGGCTGTCACAGCCGACAAGTCAGTTGACTTACACGTAAGGAAGGCGTAGCGTAACTTGTTCTTGCCAAAGCTCTTCTTAATCTTCACTTGCTTCACTTCGCAGTACTGGCTAAAGTGCTCCACTAGGTCTTTCTTCTGAATGTCTGCGGTAAGGTTTGCTAGGTAAAGAATGATTTGATCTCTATCTTTCGCTTCGTCTTCTTCCTTGATTTCCTTAATTTCTGGCATTGCTTCCTCATTATATTCTTCTGTAACTTGAATTGGAATTGATTCAAGCTTCTGCTCTGGTTGCTCCATTCCAGCTTGATCATCTGAGGATACCAACTGCTCTGGTTTCTGCTCTTGTTGCTCCATAACAGCTTGATCATTTGAGGATACCATCTGCTCTGGTTTCTGCTCTTGTTGCTCCATTACAGCTTGATCATTTGAGGATACCATCTGCTCTTGTTGCTCCATTTCAGATTGACAATATGACGATTTTATCTTGGTATATATATATTTTCTTTAATTATTTTGAACCACAAACACTAGTTTTTTTTAAAACCAGTGTATAAAAGATAGGTGAGAACCAAATTGTTCTTTTTTAAAATGATGACTATTTGAAAATGTGTTTTTATTAATATATCTTTTTCGTTGCATATATATTTTTAAAAAAATTATTTATTAAATTTTTAAAAATAATTAATGAAGCGCGCGCCTTTTTTCACATCAGACATAAAATATGAAACCAACAAGAAAAATTTCAAAGTACTCCTTCCTTATACTGACTAGCTTCAATAATAAATACTTAATCGTTTATTTACAGTGATTTTTTTCACGCAGAATTCTATAAAAACTCTAATCATAAAGTATAGAAGCCTAACAATGCTCTATTTTATTTATATACAGTTAAACCTGTCTATAGCGCCTCCTCTAAATAGCGCCTTCATCTCTATTGCACCCGATTTTAAACATTAAAATGTAAATATTTTTTACATTAAAGGTGACCTGTCATAGCACCCTATGTTGGTGAGTCTCAAGAGGGGGCGCTATAAACAGGTTTAACTGTATTTACTGGGTAGTTCTGCACCCTCTAGGAGAACAATTTGTTAGGAATAACTCATAATGTATTTATACTCGCGAGACCAGCGGAGATGCAGTGATACCACTAACTAAGTGAAGTTCAAAAAAGAAGCTCTATATAGAACTATTGTCAAAACCAATATTATCTAGAATGGGGCCCGTTTGGCACTCAAACGCAGGGATTATACAATAAAACTTGTAAACAGAGTTGACGTTACCATGTTACCTTCCTGTCTAGAGAAGTTAGATATTTCATTGACCATAAAATTTTATCAAAGCTATTATATTAAAAGGAGATTTTAAAAAACGGGTGTTCTATTCTACTTATACTTTCCACAGAGAGTGAGGGTCATTCAAAGGTATTTAAAGTTTTTTTTTTAATTTACGAAAATATATAACCAATAACATGTTTTAAACATTTTGTTATCAATATGAAAACACTCTGTGCCGTCCTCCTAGGAATCACCAACCTAAATCTTCACCAATATTGTCCTGCGTTTTCTCATGAAAATTGAACCTACACTTTTCTTGTCAATAAATTAGAAAGATTTATAGGAAGACTAGCGGATGTACCTGGCTTCGCCCGGGTTTTACTCGAGTAAAAGTTTGTCTAACGAACATTTGTTAAAACAATTCTCTATAAACTTATTTTAAAAAATAATAGATATATTTTGATAATTTTTTTGAAACTCGTAAATTTGAATCTCTCGATAAAGTGAACATTTTTTCCCGGTCCCTTTAAAAATACTCGATAAATTGAATAAAAAATCAATATTAATTGTTTCCCTCGGTAATTGGAAGTTAAATAGAGGAATTGTATCTTGCCTTGAAATTGTTACATTATTCTTGTCTCAAATAAATTGCCGTGTCATCCTAATTTTCTACATTACAAAATCATCGTTTTTCCCGGTCCCTTGGAAAATACTCGATAACTAACTTTGACTTGTGTGAAATTAATAGGTAGAAAAATATTACTTCTTATAACTAATCTTTAAGATAATAAATTTAGTGATAATAAAACTTATAGATAAAAAAAAACTTGTTATCACATCGTCGCAATGGGGGCGCTGCTTTCGAGTTAAATCTACAAATCTGCAAATAACTCAAAGGATATTCAAGAAATTATTTTTCAGGAACCTTCCCAGTACTATACTAAATAACTTCCCAAAGTTTCATGTCGTTCCAATGTGTGGTTTGGTCAGGCATAAAGGACAGACACACACACACATACATTATTTATATACATATAGATAGAAGAGTCATTTTAGTAATTAATATAATAGTAGTTGGCGACATCTGTACATTCCATAAATATGCAGGGTAACAAAATGATAATAATACGCACAGAATGTCGTTCTCAAATTTAAAATAATTGCCAAATTATATTCGCGTAATCATGAAATAGCCCTCTCCACCCTTTTACAGAGAAATAATTTGAGTTAAAAGTAATGGAAGGGATTTTCCCTTGATATGTAATCTTTGTCGAGACAACTCTTATATACAAAATGTGAACCATTTTGCGATTATATAATCTGTAAAGTAACTAAAAAACCAATCTATATATATATATATAAAATTGAATGTCTGTCTGTGTGTACTATATAGATTCAAAAACCATACATCCAATCGCCGTGATATTTTGGGATATTATTAGGTATATCACCGGGAAGGTTTTTGAAAAATATTCTCTTGAATATCCTTAGAGTTATTTGCAGATTTAACTCGCAAGCAGCGCCCCCATTTCGACGATGTTAAGAAGTTTTTTTATCTATAAGTTTTATTATCACTAAGTTTATTATCTTAAAGATTATTTATTAAAAGTAAGATTTTCTACCTATTAATTGCACACAAGTCAAAGTTAGTTTTATCATTTATCTACAACATATATATTGGGAGAATAGATAAAATTCTGGTTTTGTAATGTAGAAAATTAGGAAAGACAAAATTCAGGATGACACAGCATTTTATTTGAGAAAAGATTAACGACACAATTCCAAGGCAATATACTATTCCTTTAACTTCCAATTACCGAGTGAACCAATTAATATTGATTTTATTCAACTTATCGAGTATTTTTCAAGGGACCGGGAAAAAATGTTCACTTTATCGAGAGATTCAAATTTACGAGTTTCAAATTATCAAAATATATCTATTATTTTTTTTATAAGTTTATAGAGAATTGTTTTAACAAATGTTCGTTAGACAAACCTTTACTCGGGTAAAACCCCCCGGGCGAAGCCGGGTACATCGGCTAGTCTATATATATAAAATTGAATGTCTGTCTGTCTGTACTCTATAGATTCAAAAACCATACATCCAATCGCCGTGAAATTTTGGGATATTATTAGGTATATCACCGGGAAGGTTTTGGAAAAATAATTTCATGAATATCCTTAGAGTTATTTGCAGATTTGTAGATTTAACTCGCAAGCAGCGCCCCCATTGTGACGATGATAACAAGTTTTCTTATCACTAAGTTTGTTATCTTAAAGATTATTTATCAAAAGTAAGATTATCTCAGGATGACACAGCAATTTATTTGAGACAAGAATAATGATACAATTCAAGGCGAAGATACTATTCCTTTAACTTCCAATTACCGAGGGAACCAATTAATATTGATTTTATTCAACTTATCGTGTATTTTTCAAGGTACCGGGAAAAAATGTTCACTAGATAAAACGATGATTTTGTAATGTAGAAAATTAGGAAAGACAAAATTCAGGATGACACGGCACACAGGGACCGGGAAAAAATGTTCACTTTATCGAGAGATTCAAATTTACGAGTTTCAAATTATCAAAATATATCTTTTTTTTTATAAGTTTATAGAGAATTGTTTTAACAAATGTTCGTTAGACAAACCTTTACTCGGGTAAAACCTCGGGCGAAGCCGGGTACGTCCGCTAGTCATTAATAAATATAATTTCAAATACACGGAAAACAAAGTAAATGAATCAACTGAAACTTGCTGAAGGTAAAGCTTACATCACAGTCGTGACTGTTTGGCCTTTTTATTTATCAAAAAATATTTAAGCCACTATTCTAGAATCAATATATGTTTGGGTGATATTTATCCCGAAAGATGGATCAATTTACCAGTAACGCTGAGACTGAGAATAAATTATTAGTATTTTACAAAATACTCTCTCCCCCCGCATCTATGAAGAGCTTCCATTGTTTCTTCTTTGCTTCTAGACATTTACAAAAGTCGTTTTTCAGGATTTTCTTTATAACCTTTATTAAAATGTACTAAAAAAGTTGATATTTTGTGGTACCTGCCATCCAACAATTAATTTTATATGAATAAAAATAAAAGCGGCGGGGGTCACTCATAAATTGAGAGAAGATGTAAAAAAATTAGTAAGCTTACAAGATGCTAATAAGTTGCTTCAAATTAATTTGAAAATTAACGATGATTGCCCTCGGCCGCAGAATATTTCAAAACAATAATATTTTGAAATGATCAACTTGTATTTAAAATATGTGTTGGGAATATAGATTTGTTAGTATGAGTATTTTAATGAGAAAAAATGAAAAGATGTTTTAATAGCCAAAGAGATAAGGTTTTTCAAGTCTCTCGACTAGGACTTGATACGATTACTTAAATAACTTATCTAACTTATAATCAAAGTTTACAAACGTATTTGTTAACCTCTGTCGCCACACTAATGCAGTGTCCCGGATATCGGCGACTCTGTACAATGTCTTGGGAAACAACATTACTCAGTGAGGTGAAACACTTTATATAATTTAAGGAGAAAATCAATGTGAGGATGAAATGCACTAAAATGTGAATATAGACATTTTATTTTATTTAAAAAACATTTTAGATAATGATACATTCAATATATATTTATAATGATTGCTCCATGTTCAGAATGTTTATTCACATTTTGTGATATATTTCAAGAATATATCAATACTGAATCTTCCTAACACTAATGAAGTTGTTTTCTCAAGCCTTTAAAGCTGGCTGTGTAGAGAGAAGGATGTAATAATGTTTAAAATTGCCTCCTCCATGTTCCACCTTGGTGAGATCCGGAGTTGGGATTGTAGTAGTTGTCATGAGGAGGATGGAGCAAGGTCTCAGGACCAGAATAAGGAGCAGGGGTGTATGGACTTGGCTGGGGTGGAATATAATCGTTATAGGACTGATAGTGTGGGCCATTTCCATTGTTCTGGTTAAAGGAGCCATTACCATAGTTCTGGTTGAGAGAACCATTTCCATAATTCTGATTGAGATGAATATCTCTATAGTTTTGGTTGCGTTGATTGTTGCTATGATACTCATTGATTGGGCCATTACCATAGTTCTGGTTGCGTGGACCATTGGTATGGTACTGGTTGTGTAGATTATTACCATAGTTCTGTTGGCGCGGACCATTGCTATGGTACTGGCTGCGTAGACCATTACCATAGTTTTGTTGACGCGGACCGTTGCTGTAGTTCTGTTGACGCGGACCGTTTCTGTAGTTCTGTTGACGCGGACCGTTGCTGTAGTTTTGTTGACGCGGACCGTTGCTGTAGTTCTGTTGGCGAGGACGGTTTCCATAAGGATGATGCCGAACGGCTGCCCTAGTTTGAAGACGAGGTGCCACTTGGGCCATTTTGCGAGGACGGATGGCTTTCGAGACCTTCACCTGGACTTCGCTAATAGACTGCTGGGACTCCTTACAGCATGCTGCCACCTCCCCCGCTGTGTCGAACTCCACAAAACAATAGTCCTTTCCTGATGGGAGCTCGAGTTTGGCGGACATTCCGAACTTTGAGAAATGCTCCAAGATCTGCGAGCGCTGGAGCGAACCGATGCTGCCCCGGACCATGACCTTGTGATAGGCTGGGTTGGCCTCCCGGACTGTGATAGTAGCTTCCTTCACCTTGTGTTCCTGGGCTGTCAGAGCTGACAAGTCAGTTGACTTACACGTAAGGAAGGCGTAGCGTAACTTGTTCTTGCCAAAGTTCTTCTTAATCTTCACTTGCTTAACTTCGCAGTACTGGTTAAAGTGCTCCACTAGGTCTTTCTTCTGAATGTCTGCGGTAAGGTTTGCTAGGTAAAGAATGATTTGGTTTTTATCTTTCGCTTCATCTTCTTCCTTGATTCCCTCAATTTCTGGCATTGCTTCCTCAGTATGTTCTTCTGTAACTTGAATTGGAATTGATTCAAGCTTCTGCTCTTGTTGCTCCATTCCAGCTTGATCATCTGAGGATACCATCTGCTCTGGTTTCTGCTCTTGTTGCTCTATAACAGCTTGATCATTTGAGGATACCATCTGCTCTGGTTTCAGCTCTTGTTGCTCCATTACAGCTTGATTATTCGAGGATACCATCTGCTCTGGTTTCTGCTCCATTTCCGATTGACCATCTGAGAATACCATCTGCTTTTGTTGCTCCATTTCAGATTGACAATATGACGATTTTTGGTATTTGCTCTGATTTATTTTGAAGCACACACACGCGTTTTTAAAACCAGTGTCTAGAAGAGAGTGAGAACCAAAGTTTTCATTTTTTAAATGATGACTATTTGAAAATGTGTTTTTTTATTAATATTTATTTCGTTGCATAAATATTATTTCAAAATTGATTTATTAATTATTTCAAATAATTAATGAGGCGCGCGCCTCTTTTAAAATATCCCTATATATATATAAATCAGTGTATGTATGTTTGTCGGCTATACACGTCCACAATAAATAACTAATCTGACTGAAATTTTAATAGTATATAAAGAAGAATCTGGAAAAACTTTTAGTGAAAATAGCAGGTCTCTATCCCGAATATTCGTCGAGTTATTTGCAAATTTGCGTTGAAAATTTGCCCTTTCGATCGCGAGCAGCGCCTTTAGCGGTGAAGATAGGAGGTAATATCAGCTGACCTAATGTTCATGTAAAGTTTGGAGAGGGACGTTTCACAAGAGTGACATTCACGGCGCTAATTTATAATTGTAACGAATAGTATTTGAAAATCAAAATAATAGAATTTTCAGATATCTTTGTGAAAATTCACATTTTTATTTTTGTATTTTAAAAACACACAAAATTTGGAGCGATACGTTTCCTGGTTCCTGGTTCAAATTCACATTAATAGGTACCGCTCAACAAGAGCAACCTAGTTCATGATAATTGAAACAGTGAATAATATATGTGAAGTTTATTCACATATTAAACAAAATTTTAACGCGGGATTCAATCCCGGTTCATGACTGTCGGGAATCATGGGTGTTACCCACTCGTCCACCTACTTGTTTTTTTTTTTTTTTTTGAGCTATACGTTTTACAAGAGTGACATCCACGGCGCCAATTTATAATTGTAACGAATAGTATTTGAATAAAAACATTTAATCGAGTAAAACCCGGGTGTTGTCCAGGTCATTCGGCTAGTCAAACATAAAATAGGAAAACAACAAGAAAAGGTTCAAAATCTATATATGTTTGTATGTCCGGTATACAAATTCGCAGTAGTTCACTAATTCAAACCAAAATTTCCATACATAGGTAAAAAATACGGGGAAGACGATAGGCTATTTTTAAAAATATATAAATCAATTATTAAAACTATATATTCAAATTATTCTACTTAGCTCACGAACAGCGCCCTCTATCAAAGATTAGATTAAATTATGCTGATGCAAACAAATAGATAATGCTAATAACAAACAATTATTTAAAAAATCTTATCTAAATATATATCACTCGGGTAGATATGCACACGGGTCAATCCCGGGGCGAAGCCCGGGTCTCACCCGTCTAGTACTCTATATAACTTCATACTGACTAGCTTCAATAATAAATATTTATTCGCTGATTTACAGTGATGTTTTTATAAAATCTCTAATCACAAAGTACTCCACTACAGATTTCTATGTAATTTATAAATAAATACTGGGTAGATGTAGTTCTGCGCCCTCTAGGATTGGACATTTGGTAAACATAAAAGCTGCTAATTAGTTGCTTCATATTAAGTCAAATTAAATTCTAAATTCACGATTCGCTTTTATTTTTACTCAAAAATCTAATTGTTGAATGGCAGTGCCACACACAAAATATTTGTTTCTTTTTAGTGCCTTTTTTTTTTAAATAAAAACTTTTTAAAAAAAGGTATCAATATTTTTATTTATTGATAAATACATTTCGAATTAATATTCTTCATGATAAAAAAAGACCATATACAGTTAAACCTGTCTATAGCGCCCCCTCTAAATAGCGCCTTCCTCTCTATAGCGCCCGATTTTAAATACGTAGTACGATGCGATTTACATAAAAAGTGACCTGTCTATAGCACCCATTTTGGTGAGTCCCAAGAGGGGGCGCTGTAGACAGGTTTAACTGTATAATAGAAACAAAATTTTACGGGTTTTTAAATTTTAAATGCACAAAAATGGGTTTAAAGAATAAATTAATACAAATAAAATATTATCTATATCAATAATGCTAATTTAATTTTTTTTACTAGGTAGCACAAATATCGCCCCATCCCCACCATATAAAAAGCACACTGAATATATACTTTTTTTTTGGCAAAGGCTTTTTTCATAAATCTATAAAAATAATAATAAAATAGTATTATAACTTGGGTTATATGGTGGTGGTGCTTATCTCCATGGTTAAACCAATTCTTGAAGTCCATTCCTTTCCAATTTTGCGATGGTAGTTATAGGCCTGGAAAATAGGTCCTCTATTGTCAGTTCTGAGCGTGATATGTTCCGGAGAAGCTTCCGCACTATTGAATTTCAAGCAGTTATTGAAGGTTTTTTTGTCCATTTTGGGTTATATAATCGCCTGAAGAAAATTCATAAAAAGCGCGTATTATAACTATACAAAATTTACTATTCAGATAAGATGCTTTAAAAAAGGTCAAGTTATTTTCCCGCACAATGAATAACTATGTGTACAATAAAACTTGGTATAAATTTATTTTTAAAATAAATATTTAAATAAATTAAAATATGAAATTATATGTATTTACATATTTACAAACTTTCTTATAAACATTCTTGGTGAATCAGGCAAAGCTGAGGCATAGGAAAGGAAAGTGGTAGTATGTGGTCTGAATTCACTTGTATGAAGTCACTTCAATCCTCTATTACACATTGTGGGACAAACATTTAGATAACACAGTTCTTGTCAGCATGCTGAGCTAGGAAATGTCTTTCCTTCCTTTCAGGGATTCTGCATCAGAAACTGAAAACGCTAGTGACAACAAAAGCAGGTCATGGATTACATGTTGTCTAAATTTCTTTTGTGAGAAAATTTTTTGTGTGTATTGTAAATTAGCCATATACACCCATTCACTTAATGCAACATCTATTATAAAATGCCGGGGGTGACCCTGGACAGGACAGGTGAAGTATGTCTGGAGTTCTGAACTCCTGTTAGGGCCAACCAAGACATGAAGGCTGTCCCACTATATCCAGCTAAATGTTAACAGTCTTAGACCTACCTACAAGGGCCTCAGATGTCCCATCAACAGGAAACGCATCTAAATACTCCAATGAATTCTGCTCCTCTCTCTAATGCTGCACCATCCGTCGCGCAGAATAAAAAGGGATGCGTTCAGGACTTAGGCAGAGGGTTCTGTTTGAAAAGTAAGATACAGTCTCCATATTTCCAGCGAAAAACACAACCTCTCAAAATATTACAATGTAACATAAATGGAATTTGTACCAATGCAGCAAGAACCAAGCTTGAAGAATTATTACAGATGGCAATAAAAAAAAACAAGTACAAATAATAGCCCTTCAAGAAACAAAACTAAAATAGCTCACATCACCTCAAGATTAAAGGATTCAATATACTAAGAAAGGATACTACGAAAGGATGGTTCGATGGTAGGTCAGGTCGAACATCTCAACCCCATTCTGATACATATTTAGCATTTCAAAGAGTATAATCCCCCCTCCACGATGGATTTGATTTCGTTTCCTATAGATGGTTGGCAGAGAATTTTTACTTATTTTCTGTCTATCCAAGAATATTACACCAAATTTTTACTTATTACCTGTCTATCAAAGAATTACACCAAATTTTTACTTATTTTCTGTCTATCCAATAATTACACCAAATTTTTACTTATTTTCTGTCTATCCAATAATTACACCAAATTTTTACTTATTTTCTGTCTATCCAAGAATATTACACCAATTTTTACTTATTACCTGTCTATCCAAGAATTACACCAAATTTTTACTTATTTTCTGTCTATCCAAGAATTACACCAAATTTTTACTTATTTTCTGTCTCTATCCAAGAATTACACCAAATTTTCACTTATTTTCTGTCTATCCAAAAATTACGCTAACTTTTTACTTCTCATCATTCCTCAAAAAAAAAATTGAAATTATATTTGCAGTCAAACATTTTTATATTCATATGGTATCTCTTTTATTTTGACCCTCACGGTAGTGTAGGAACCTTTAGAATTTAAGTAGTAATTCAAAAAGTTGTAGATTGGAATAGAAATTGTCTTTATTTGTAATTTTTAATTATATATATGTGAAATTTTTTATTCGATCTTTGGACAAAGAGATTTCTCTAGTATTTTGATATTTTGCAAAAAATGAATGCATTACCTTCCAAATGAAATCAATTATTATAGCCCCAAATAAACTAAACTTCGATTCCCCACCTATATAGATGTGTTTGGAGACCCTTCTTTTTAAACTTTTCACCATTAATACATCAATCAAAATCTCTCTTTTGGATTGTAAATTTTTTTTTTTTATAAACCTTGTTTTTTAGAATCAAGAATGGTCTTTATTTTAAAAAGTGGATAATATAGTTTCTCATGCTTTTACACCTTAATTGTTGAAGTTTCAAAAAAAAAAGGTGTTATCGGTAAGAACTTATCTTTACTTAGGACATGCTTGAACCGTGTTGTAACAGTAAAAGGTAAAGATGTATCAAATCTACCAGGAAGTTAAGTTCTGCGCTCCAGGAACCCGGGGGTATCTTCCTCAAAATAGAATCTCTGAGGGAAGATTTAGGGCACAAATCCGTTCCTATTTCAAAACACCATGGCATCTATTATTTCCCTTCTCTACAACATATTCTTTCAATTGCCTGAAAATAAATCTTGAAGGCAAGGTATGGATCACATCAATATTTTAGAGATAAATAAATATTTCGATATGGTCACATGATTTTATTTTATTTCGACTTGGAGCGTTATGTCCCCCTAGGGACACTTGCACTTTAAATTGAAATATGTACAAGAATTGGTATGCAAGTTAGTTAGATGAAAAGAGAAAAAAAAATATCAACACAAATTGAAATTTATAATTAAAAAGGCATATATATTGGATCAAAATATCATTTATTTTACTAATATTTTGATCCAATATATGCCTTTTTAATTAAAGATTTATTTATGGATTGCTCTATTTTCAAAACAAATTGAAATATGTACAAAGGGTTGGTATGCAAATTTAGTTAAATGAAACCAAATTGTAAAGTATTGTGTATATTCGAGAAAATATAGTCACATGATAAAATATGTTAGATTTAAGATTTTATAAACAAGGATCAAGTAGGATTTGGTGCTGCAATTTCTTTTTGAAAAAAACGAGTAAAAAAGGTGAAAATTTTAAAGTTTCTTTTTAAGAAACTTATCCCTGGAAGCTTTATGTATTCACCTTAATATTACGGGGCTCTGGCACATTTGTAAGTGCAGAGTCGAACTGCTTTTCACATGTGTAGACATGTGGTGCGCTTACAGTAAAAGCAGTCGCTAACTACCCACCATGATTATCATGGCCTATACCACGTGTACTAGGGATAATTTAAAAAAAAACTTAATATTTAATACAAAGGATTATTTTATTGAATTTTTAAAATAAACTTTTTAAACCCGGAAGCCTGATGTTTTTACCTTAATATTTAATACAAAGGATTATTTTATTGAATTTTTAAAATAAACTTTTTAAACCCGGAAGCCTCTGATGTTTTTACCTTAATATTTAATACAAGGGATTATTTTATTTAATTGTTAAAAAGAAACTTAACCCCCTGGAATGTTTTCATCTTAATATTGATACATTGGAATATTTTATTGAAAAGGAAAATAGTGTAAAAATATAATAAAACGGTATCGCCTAGCCATCCAAACATGCCAGCTTCTTCAGATTCCTCCATTTCATTTCCATCTATTTTTTCTCTCACTGTTTTATCTTCTTCACTAATATCTTCCATTGGAAACAATCCATAATAATAGTATAGTGTCCTGTTTATACATACAGTTAAACCTGTCTATAGCACCCCTTCTTGGGACTCACCAAAATAGGGTGCTATAGAGAGGGGGTGCTATAGACAGGTCACTTTTAATGTAAATCGCACCGTACTACGTATTTAAAATCGGACGTTATAGAGAGGGAGGCGCTATTTAGAGGGGACGCTATAGACAGGTTTAACTGTATATATAAAATAAGATTGCCATCATTAGCAATACTAGTATAATTATCAATAAAAACATTGTAAAATCTTTAAAAATGAAAAAATAATACAAATGTGATTTTGTACTGTGATAAGGTGCATAAATAATGAAAAATAAAAAGCCATCTGCCTTTTTCTTTTTCACCTTTAAAGGGAGAAAAAAAAAAAATATTTTTTTGCAGTATTCTATTCATTACTTAAAGTAACTTTAAATAAACTAAAGATATGGTGGCCTAAAGTTATACAAACTTTGGTCATAATGACCAAAAAAGAGAATTCAGGCAAAGTACTTCTGCTTAAAAGGTTAGTATCATAGAGCGGTGATTGAATGAATAGATCGAGAACCTCAGCCAGTCCACTAAACCAACCATATTACATATTTACGTTATAAAGAAAATTGACAAAGTATGTGAAGAAACAATGTCTATCATAGTTTACATATACTTGATGTAAATAAACATGCCGTAAATGATATTATCAAGTGATTAAAAAAAACTAATTTTTACCTTTTACTTAATTTATGGCAAGCGCTGTCATAAACTTTCTCACCTCCTTTTTTTATTAGTCGTCATAAAATCTATATTTTTCCTTTTTTTTCCCAAGTTTAATATATATATTTAAATAATTTTAGCCTCTTTATTTCCAATCAACACACGATATGACAAAGAATTATCTTAAATTCTTTGTGTGGAGTTATTTTCGACAATGCTTCATTCGATAAAAGATCTTCTAAATCGTTGATTGGAATCAAAGCTTATTTTAAAAAGGAAAAATATGTGTGTGTTGAATTTTAAAATAATGTTTAATATATCATTTCACATTTTCACCAAGAGTCGATTTTCGACTCCAGAGTGTCAATGGCCTCAGAAAAGTGTTTCCTCTAAATGTCGATATTTGACCGCTATAGCTCGGCGTGATGGAAAATTTCCCATTTGGTCCCCACAGACTGGCCCCATATCACGGCCCCTGCCGGTTACCTAGTTGTATAACAGCTTGAAGTCTTTTGTCTCTCATTATGACTGTGAATTACTGTTTCTCTCAATTTGATGGATTTTACCATATATCGTGTAAAAATATAATTTTTATAAATTTCGATAACATTTTTCCATTTCGTAATTTTTAAGAACATTTTTAAAGGTGAAAAAAAAGGCAGATGGCTTTTTATTTTTCATAATTTATGCACCTTAGCACAGTACAATATCACATTTGTACTATTTTTTCATTTTTAAAGATTTTACAATGTTTTGATTGATAATGATAATAGTATTGCTAATGATGGTAATCTTATTTTATATATACAGTTAAACCTGTCTATAGCGCCCCCTCTAAATAGCTCCTCCCTCTCTATAGCGCCCGATTTTAAATACGTAGTACGATGCGATTTACATTAAAAGTGACCTGTCTATAGCACCCTATTTTGGTGAGTCCCAAGAGGAGGCGCTATAGACAGGTTTAACTGTATGTATAAACAGGACACTATACTATTATTATGGATTGTTTCCAATGGGAGATATTAATGAAGAAGATGAAACAGTGAGAGGAAAAATAGATGGAAATGGAGGAATCTAAAGAAGCGGGCATGTTTAGATGGCGGGGGGATACCGTTTTATTATATATATTTTTACACTTTTTTACTTTTCAATAAAATATTCCAATGTATCAATATTAAGATGAAAACATTCCAGGAGGCTAAGTTTATTTTTAACAATTCAAATAAAAAATCCCTTGTGTTAAATATTAAGGTAAAAACATCAGGCTTCCGGGTTTAAAACTTTCTTGGCGCTACAAGTCCAACACTGTCAAAAATCAATATAAAGATTATTTTATTAATATATCAGAACATTAGCCTGGTCTACGAACGGGTCTGGAATAACAGCCAGTTTTATTCCTTGCTAAAGTTTTACCTTAATAAAGCTATGAATAAAGTAAGTGAGAGACTAAATGTTTCCTCATGTAAATAAATGGGAAAAACTAATTACCAAAATAAAATGTTTTATATAGTTTTTTTTATCAATTTATATGATGACATTAACAATCCCACACCCCTATTTTTATATAAGTCATATAAAAGCGTTTTTTATATAAATTTGACTTTTTCAACTTGCTCACTCGCGATGATAATGCAATTATTTGGAATATTTTTAATTGGGTCATATTTTAAATAATAGAGCCATGGCATTTGATTGATATATTAATAATTATTTAATTTGTGGATCAGAGCTTATTTTAAAACTAATAAACTGCTATTATTTTGAAGACTTTAAAATATTTATTACTAGGATATTAGGCCCTTCTACGAACGGTTCTAGAAGAACAGCCAGTTCTAAAGTCTTAATCGAAATAATAAAGTATAGAACTTTAACACATCGTACATGAGGAGAAAAATCATAAGAATAATTAAATAAACATAAAAATAATGGCGCGCTAATGCATCATAATATAATTGTTCTAATAAAAGACACAAATTGAAGTTTGCGGAAGAGCGATTGCTCGAAGCATATTATATATTTATAAATGTATGAAATTCTGCTGTCCTCAAAGTTTATATCCATAGGTCATCTAAAATACCCAATCCAAGAGTCTAGCATCAGTATCACTATAAAAGTAAGATCGAAAAATGCAATATAACAGCGGTATGGTAGTTTAAACTGGCGAAACCGCTTGGAGAGTTCACCACTGATGAGCCAGGCCCTCCCATTAATTTTTCCATTACAGTAAGGGCAGTAGAAATAAATTGTTTATTTTTGAGAAGAATCCTACGCGTCTATAATAGTTTCGAATTTTTATACAAGTATTTGTACTTTCACACTACTAAAATTTCCCATTACGTAATCAGAATATCAAGCACCATATCCCTATAATGCAATGGAAAAAAAAGTTTAATAATAATGATCTTTTGAAAATATAGCATTTCATAAATAGAAATTTGGTTAAAATTGAACTAATATATGACTTTTTTTAAATTTAAAAAATATATAATGCGTAAATTAAACTGTCATTCTATAGGTTTTTGGTCTTCCGGTTTCTCTCAAAATTAATTCGCAATATCTTTGAGCTGTGATATTTGCTCAATCTTACACAGTTCTTTGTTCTCCACTTTTATTTTCTGGAAAAAGGAACAATCTTTTGCATATTTTTGGTCGCTTCTCTCTCCATATTCTTGCATCAACATCTTTGCGTACTTCTTCACTAATATATTTGGGAATTTCTCTCGTTTTCTATTTACTTTATTTTAAATATAATGTCACGTATAAAATTCAAATATAAGAATTACATGTAACAATTAATTTTATTGGGTTGTAAAGAAAGTTCGCTCGGTTTTATTCGACAATTTTATTTAGACAAAAAACATTAATTATAACAATTAATTAATCAATTATGTATTATCCGTTATTATATTTACGACCTCCTCCCAAGTTCGACTAGTTTGTTGATGCCGTTCCGCCAAAAATCGTCCGATCTGGTGTTGAAGTTGTTGAGCCAGGTTTTGAGGTCCTCTTCATCATCGAAGGTAGTGCCCCTCATATGGTTTGACATGGAGCGGAAAAGGTGGTAATCGGTTGGTACAAGGTCCGGAGAGTGCGGCGGGTGCTGTAGAACCTACCATTCGAGTTCTTGAAGGGCGGCTTTGACGACTTGTGCAACATGCGGCCTAGTGTTGTCATGAAGGAGAATGATTTGACCTTGTCGATAGGGTCTTTTCTGTTGAATAGCCTCATTCACGCGATGCAATTGGGCAATGTAGAGGTCCTTGTTGACCGTGGCATTCCTTTCGAGCATTTCCCAGTACAGCACACCTTCGCAGTCCCAAAAAAACGCAGATCATAGCCTTTTGTGCTTTTGTGGGTGAAGATCTTGCTTTATTTTTGGCTTCGGCGTATCTCCTGGAGCCACCCACTCTTTTCTTTGCTTCATATTCACGTATAGACACCATTTTTCATCTTCCGTAACGATTCGGTATAAAAATCGTTGTTTATGGCCCCGTGTTGATTGATGGCGTGCGAGATGTTGAGCAGCGATTTGAAAACGATTTTCTTTGTTGGTTTCATTAAGCTCGTGAGGCACCCAAGCTCCGAGTTTTTGAGAAAAACCTATTGATTGAAGATGGTCACAGCACTACATTTCATTTTTTCGGCCAACTAACGGGTTGTTTGGTGACCATCTTCCTTCAACAGGACCTTTAGATTTTCCTCATCGAATTCTGGTCGTCCGCTTCGAGGCGTGTCTTCAAGGTCCAAGACGCCGTTTTTGAACTTTTTAAACCATTTTTGTGCTGCTCGCTCCCCTATGACACCTTTTCCATACATGTTGTATATGTCCCGAACTGCTTCGCTTCTTTTTGACCTCGATGAAAAGCGAAGAAAAGCAGATGTCGAAAATGTTGATTTTTGCCTCCTGGATATTCCATTTTCAAGCCTGGAAAAAAAGCAAAAAAAAATACGTTTTCCAAAAGACAAATAATACAGGTTTGTAGAGCAGAACAATTACTATTTAAAGTATATAAACACTTTACCGTATAACAACAAAAACCGTTATGAAACAAAGGGATATAAAAACCGAACGAACTTTATTTACAACCCAATATTTCAAAATTAAAACTTATAAAATATAGAGGAATGGCCCATTCAATATAATCACAGCTAGTCCTAAAGTATTTTAAAAATTTTACCTTGATAATTCTCTCTAAAGAAAAGATAGATCTAAATAAGACTATATGTTTTACCAATAACCGGTTCGGTTCAAAATCACTTTATTAGGTACCGCTCAACAAGAGCAACCTAGTTTATGATAATTGAAACAGTGAATAATATGTAAAGGGTTTTCACATATTAAATAAAATGTTAACGCGGGATTCAATCCCGGTTCATGACTGTCGGGAATCGAGGGTGTTACCCTCTCGTCCACCGACTTTTATATTTTTACCAATAAATTCAGAGAACTCTGCACTATTATAAAATATATATAATGTGTAAAAATGATTATCAATACATTATGTTTCATTTAATTATTTATCTATTCTCTCAATATATATAAATGACGAGACCAACAACCCTGCCCTCAATTTTATTTAAGCTATATAAAAAGCATTTATATAAATTTGGCGATTTCAGCATTTATTCCAATTTGCTCACTCGCGATGACAATTGAATTATTTGGAAATCTTTTCAATGGCTCATAGTTTAAATAATAAACCATGACCTATTTTATTTAAAATATGTATAATTACTTGAAGTGAATCAGGGCTTATATTTTAAATTATCTAATATTCTTATCTCTAATCAACACCTGTCTTTCTTTTATCTTCCCTGGCCTGGAGAACTTTTTTGAACAACCTTGGTAGCATGCAGCACCTTGGTACTTTGCTATAGTGCATTGCGGATTGTCTGTTTGCTACGTCCATTTTTGGGCTCGAAAATAATACACTTTGGTTAGTAGCCTGTAAAACTATATTCTCTCTCATATTTTATATATTTAAACAATAAAAAAAGACATAAGAAAATATAGGCTATGTAGTTATTTTAAAGAATTTATTCTTTGCTCAAGCTTGTCTGCCAAGACACGCGTCTATACTTCTTCGGCGTGGAACTGAGGAGTGTTCAAGAAGACCTTGTCTATAGGAGGACTCTCTCAAGGTGGGAAAGCCTTCCTTGCTGAAGAAATTTGTACACATACACAACTATATATATTCCCCTACATTTTATCTACCCTTTATTTACTATTTTATTATATATTTTTTCCACCTTTGTAAAAATTGATTAGAAAAATCAATAAAATTGTTTAAATTGTCTGTCTCTTTGCTCAAATTCCCAAAGAGGTTCATGATGATATAAAACCTGGAAATTGTCATTTGTACTTACTTTGAATTCCTAATCAATCATTCCCAAAATTTCATTTGTCAACTCCCGATTGGATCAAATTGAAATCTTGCATTGCCAACAAACAAACAATTTATATAAATAAACAAAAGCAAATATTTTAAACAAATGGGATCACGTTTTATAGAATTTACTAATTTAAACGATTGTCTTTTTTCAAAAAAATTGTTGCTATTTTTTTTTTTTGTTATTATTTTGATTTTTTGTTATTAATAACCCCATATAAATTTTACCTATTACTCAATATACAAGTAATTGTATATTTACTTCTACCTGTGATACTCCTCCCACTTTTTTTGTTATTTACACATAAAATAAATTTTCAATCTTGAATTTCGAAAATATTTTTGCTTGTAATCCAAAGAGGTTTGATATAGAAAAATCTGAATTTTTAGATTTCTTCCTCCTTTTAGGTCATCAAGCCAACAGCAGCAACAACAAAAAGCTTTATTAAGACATTTTA
>CP092864.1:63096190-63114985 GCA_030710605.1 Cordylochernes scorpioides
GTCTTATACAGATTCTCCAAGCAGAAATGTAGGATACATGCAGGAAAAAAGCAATAGAACTTTAATGGTTACTTAGGTCATCAAGTCTCAACTCCCAGCAGTTTCTGAGTTGATATCGTTCATAACAGACACTTGATTCGTCACTTGTTGTTTTATAACTTTCATTTTACACACATTCTCTAGTATATAATTTTAAAATGGATGTAAATCGTATAATATGTAAATAATAATAAATATAAAACTATTTTAGAGGCGTAATATTCTTTTTAAAATAAAACAATTTCTACTGTCCTTACTGCGATGGAAAAATTACCTTACCGCTGGGAGGGTTCACCACTGATGAGCCAGGCCCTCCCTTTAATTTTTCCATCGCAGTAAGGACAGTAGAAATTGTTTTATTTTAAAAAGAATATTACGCCTCTAAAATAGTTTTATAATTTGATAACAGATGGCGCTCTAGTACATCGTAATAATAAATATGTAAAATTGACCCAAAAAATATTTTTGTTCCAAATTCAGTTTTAGCCGTCATCTTGTAATAGATAATGGAAACAATTGTCTTGATAATGGAACCATATAGGAGTATAGTTCAGTCAAAGAAGGAAGTTTCCTGAATTAGGATTTGAGGTCCCCACTAGAGTGAACTACATCCCGCGGCCTAAAACTGGTTATTGCGGCTCATAAATCTGAAGGTCAGGAGATCTCCGCTTAAACTGTACAAATTAAAGTGTTGCCTTTGGAGACTTGTGACGCTTGCAAGATATTGAAATCAACATATAAAAGCACTGAGGGAAAGCTGAGTCCTACCAGTCGGGTCCCCGGGAGATGGAGCAGGGATGGCCATCTGATATAGCAAAGGTAGCTGCAAATACCTAATAATAAATGTTTGACCAACAGCCCCAGTCATAAACAGAATGTTGTGGGCTAGCCTGTGTTGGGATAAACCTATAAAGCCAAATAAAATACTCAATGACGACACTGGGTGAATGGAGAATTATAGGCTGCCATGAAAAGTAAGCATTACTATTGCTATAACTAAAGCATTACCAACTAAAATCTGCATTTGAACCTGTGTTAGAGTCTGCAGCCACGGTGTCTATTCTCCATGTTAGGAGAGACTTCATCTGAAGTCGGACTGCCATAGTATGGGCTTCATGTTCTTTGAATCAACGATAGACTTAAGCTTATACCTACTATGTGGGTGGAGTCCCCAACACTTCCAAGAAGTCTATTTTTTAGGCACTGGGGGGAAAATGAAATAGAAGACAATAAAATGATTGGCTATATAACAATAAATATTTTCTTGATAAAACGCCAAAATCCTAATGGAACCTATATTTATAAAATTTACTTTTCAAAAGTTCTGAAAAAGATTTTAGTTCAGGTTTTCACGTTGTGATTACAATATAAAGGCATAGGAATAGTAATTGAAATTTACCGAAAAACCTTTCTAAAAAGATATAAATATGAGTGATGGTCAATAGTTTTTTTTTTTTTTTTTTCATATAATTTTCGAAAAATATTTTATATCGTAATTAATTGTTCGAATCTTTCAAAACAACAACAAAATTAAATTAATTAAAATATTTCAATTACATATACTATGTGCCTAAAATAATGCACAATCAATAAAAGTTATTATATCAAAAACTTGAGAAAAAAAAAAGTGCCGTGACCAGGATTCGAACCTGGGTTATTGCGGCCACAACGCAATGTCCTAACCACTAGACGATCACGGCGATGCACGGGCCCTCCCACCGACCTATTTAAGGTCCCTCTCTAGCTACGTACGCCGCCGCTAGGAGGCGTTGTCCGTAGACAGCGGTATCTAGGTTATGACCACGTGCGCAAGCCAACTCTTCTCTTTTAAGGAAAACTACTTCAAGAATTCATTTTTATGCAATTTTTAAATGATTTAAACATTTTTTTTATCGGTACATAAAAATTATTTAGAAGTGTGCATACAATTTTCACAATCAATTGAATCATCGGTTGTGAAAAACTTTTAAAGTTTGTTAGCTAAAATCAGTTACTAAGAATTATATTTGGGTAAATCTGGTTGAATGTTCTATTCCGTGTAGGTTATAATTTTCACAGCAATGAAAACAATAATAGAAGCGCCTGGATCATCAGTAGTGAACCCGCGCAGTCGCCAATTAAATCATTAGTATCTGTTTTATAGGATTGGTGGGGCTTATCCAGGAGATGGCATTTGAGTTCGTTTTCTTGGCAGGAGTATCTTGTGGAGAGCTATGACCATGTGAAGTATAAAATAATTGAATAATCCTTCGAGATTTTTGCTCTCCCGCCACTATATCTAGATGAAGCAGTATTTTATTTGATCTATTATTAATAGCAAGTATCACACCGAAATGGAGATGAAGAAAAAAACATAGAATTTGACTGAAATTAGCTGATTGTGACGTGCAATGAATCATTACATTTTGGATGCAAAATACTGCAGGCAAATTTTCACTTTTTAATCGTTTGGTCTATGTGTTATAGCCTATACATTTAGTCCAAAAGCTTCATAATATTCCATTAAAATTCCATCTGGGTTATAGCACTTTCAATTTCCACTTATTTAACACCACCATCTGATATTGAGTAGGCATAAGATGAAATATCAACGATCTGTTGGTAGGACAAGAAGGAGCATGCCAATATATGTCAGATTTCACTAGAATACCAAGATGCTCCAAAGTTCTGCTGTCAAGGATTAAGAGATGCGACCATCGCTCTCTGTAGCTGCCGATAGCAACAACATTTGACAACATGGACGAGGAATGCGCTCCTCTTTATTAAAATCTAAAAGCGAGAAAGCTTTCGGTCAAAAAGGTTCCTCGACTGACTTTTCGCTCGAAATCTGTTTTGTCTCTTTTTAACGTTAAAAAGCCAGTCTAAGGCAACTTTTTTCCTCGAAATCTGTCTCATTTTTAGATTTTAATAAAGATTGGCATTGCTAATCATGTTGTTAAATGTTTTCATAAATTTTCCTATTATTTTAAAACAATCTGAAACTCCACACACAGGTCGATGTCCCATGCACTACATCCCTCACTATTACAGTTAAGTGTTCTGAAGTCCCTCTGGATATGAGTATCATATATCTCATTTAAAAAAAAAACCTTTCATACATTTTGTTATTTCTTGTACATATGGTGCAATTCTAAATCCTCTATGTTAACAGAAAACACGCACAATAAAACTTTTTGATTCGGAGAATTATTTAAATTACAGTTATAATTCGTATAAATACATTGCTAAAAGTCATGAACTTGCACTTTTTCATATTTTAAAGTATCTTTTGGAACACACTTTATTCAATCCCCTACTCTTTTTCTTTTTTTAGCTAACAATCGTAAATGAAGTGATAAGAAAAACAATCTCCAAAACAATGGATTATTTGATAATGGCAGCTGATAATCCTTTTGTCTTAACTTCCTAGAACTAAAAGAGTTTGATGTAAGTGTGAGATTATCTGTGTAACAACTCTGGAAACATCTGCCGTGCTGATGTCCAGGCTTCTACATGGTAGGGACTGCTGTGAACGGCAACATTTGACCACCTGGTCGAAGTAACAAGAGATGATTTCCTTCTTGAACACACGCGGCAAGTTCACCTTTAATTCTGAACAAACTACATGAATTATAAATGGAATAAATTGAAAATATTCTTATCTAGAGGAAATGATAATATAATCAAAAGAGAAAAGTATATTTTCAATCTCTTTTGATATGATTCAAGATTTATCATATAGAAAAGTTTTTCAAATTAATTATTTTCTCGACAACACAAAATTTCTTTGAAGAAAAACTTCTTCCTGATGAGATATAGCATCTGAAACCTCGTTGCACATGCGATAGCATAACTTGGGGCCATACTGATATCAAAAACTGTTAAAAGAGAAATCTTTTTGATCGATTCTAATAGTTAACGCAAATATTTATTTTAAAATGTTCGGGAAAAATGATATATATATTTTTTTATTTTGAGAACAAAATAAAGCCCTTCAAATGTATGCGCAAAATTGTTAAGAACTACACATTTTAAAATGATTTTGAATTTTTAATTCTGCGAAATAATTGACACGTATTTTCGAATTTATTTGAAGTTTGCCCTTTGTTGGATATAGAAATTTTAAGCGTTGAAAATCGGTTAGGAGACCTTTTATCAAACAGAACCTATAGCACGTCATGAAGAACAATTCTTCAAACGCTAACTACACTGGCGGAAAATTTCCAACACAAAAAATATATATAATAATAATTTAAATGAATGAAATCCAGGAAATTGTAATTGTCTAGATAATAACTATTAATATTAAATGTAATTAGCTTTTACTTTTTTTTAATTTGCAGAGACTCCGTGGTAAATCCATGTACAGTAGAACCTCCCTTTAGCGGACACCTCTGCACAAAGGACAGTTTTCATTTGAAAAATTACCATTTTTACAATTTTGCAACTCTACGGTAGGAGGACTCCTCTCCGTAAAGGACACTTTGGCTCTGCAATTAGATGTCCTTTATTGGGAGGTTCTACTGTTTAAGATATTTCTTTTCTTCCAATTTACCCAAACTAATATATTTATTAGCTTGATTGTCTTAATTAAGTTTTCCTGCATATAAATTTCATATTATTATTAAATGTGATTGGCTTTAATAACAATGATTTTTATTACTAGTATTATTACTGTTTTTCCAACATATACCCTACATTTCTACTCGGTGAATCTGTATAAGACTAAAAGGTCTTACTAAAGCTTTTTGTTGTTGTCTAGATGGTATATTCATTTGTTTCATAGTTAAAGGTTAAAAATGCTCAAGAAAAGCTATTTCAAATATGAAGCGGTGGTGCATTAATAACCTCTATAGGCGCCATAATTATCAATGCAAACGTGCAAGCATCGTCTTGTATAGGTGCTGCATGTATCTTGTTGGATAGATTTCCATGCCCGTTGCACCTGATAAGTCAAATCAACAACGGTACGTGTTGGTTGTGGATGGAGTTGTCGTCCAATAATGGACCGATGTACTCGGTGGAAGAAAGATCTGATCTTACAGGCCAGGGCAACATGTTGACATTCTATAGAGCATGTTGGGTGACAGTATTTGGATGACGTGAGCTAGCTTTATTGTCAAGGAATGCTGTAAAGTCGCTGGGATGTCAGCCTTGGGCATAAAATAGCACACTACGTAGATTCGAGATAGCATACAGAATCTTGTAACGGATCCATGATAAGCATCAACCGAAACTAACCTTTTACCTTTTAATTGATAATTTTTAAAATTGTAAATAATTTATTTTATCTATGAACTAGAATCAATATATATTGCCCGTTCTACACACATACAATAACGTATTAGAACTATAATCCTATAAGCCTTATTAAAGTTTTATCTTTAGAATGTTTTTATAGCGTCGATTGCATAATCATCATTCTTGTTATTCCTCTTTGATATAAGCTCAGATTTAACATATTTAAAGGTTATGCTCTCCAGGAACCTGGGCTATAAATATATATCACTCTCATAGTTAAAATACCATTTAAATATTTGCTGCACTATGGAGTCAAAAGCCATCTGAATAAGTTATGTAGATCTTGAGTGTAAACATTATCATTATATTAATTATTATCTGAGAGCTTGAATGAGAAGAACAAAAATAAGTAAACATGTATGTACATGTAGAGATCTTGCTATTGTATAGTTTAGTCTTCAGGGGAATTGGCTAAAAAAGTACAATTGAAAATATGTCGGCGTATTATGTATATAATAAAATTATATATATAGGTATGATGATATATGTATGAAACAGTTTCATAAAGTATATAGATCGCTACGCATAGTATCTTCGGAGGAGATAGTTGAGGACTTTAGAATTGAAGAACTATTTTGGTGTATTAGTGTATTGATACTCTGTACTGTAATCTTCCTACACCAATGCTTTGAGGCGAGTAATCGTTGTAATTAAATAAACCAATTTGTTTCATTCCTTGACATCTGCGTTAAATTATTTCCCTACATTGCAATTCGGAAGGCTAATGCCATTCCACATCGACCTTAACACCTAAAACTGATCTACCACCGTTTTTGTGTGTATGTTTTCGAATTAAAATATTTATACAAAAGTTTTACTTTAAACGAAGATGGTAATATCCCCCAGCTCTCTGAATTTGAACGAGGTCGCGTAATAGGAGAAGGGGAAATTTATTTCTATGATATTTCAAAAAGACTTGGAAGAGATGTATCCACTGTGTATGCTTGTTGACATCAGTGATCACGGGGAGATACTGTCTCAAGGAGACCGAGTTCTGGCCGCATACGGGCCACTACTGAAAGAGAAGGCCGTCATAAGGGCCGTGTTGCTGCGTAGCATCGAACTCTATTTACAGCAGAAATTCGAAATTGTGGTAGCACCAGAGCGACGCAATGAACTGAAAGAAATTGATTATTCTAAGGTTAACTCCGAGCCAGACGTCCAGTCTGACTCCAAATCATCGTCATCTGCGACATCAATGGTGTCAAACTAGATGTCATTAGGAGGTCGGAATGGAGAACTGTTGATTTAAGACAAGGACCGTTTCCTGTCTTTATACCAGTGATGGACGCATGTTGATGAGTACTTGGAACCAATCTGCAGGCATAATTTCAAGAACAGGAGTTTTGGTCTAGGGAGCAATTGGCTATGACAGTAGGAGAACTCTTGTCGCTATCCAAACCACTTGATAACAAATTATAACGTCAGACTGGGAATTGATCCATTTATGCAGCCATTCTTGACCACTATTTCACAGGTGGAATTTTCTAACAGGATAATCCTCGTCCACGAACCGCTACTATCACCCAACGTACTCTTCAGAAAGTCACATATTGCCTAGGATTGCAAGATAACCATATCTTTCTCCCATCAAACGCATTGGAACATTATTGAACGACAACTTCGGTTCCATCCGTAAACAGCACGTACCCCGTTACTAATCTGACTAACTGATCAAGTGAATCAGTTATGGAATCACTCCACAAAATGACATACGGCACCTGCACAACACAATGCGTACACGTTGGCATGCTAACATGCTAATTGTGTCACCTACAGCAGTTATTAATGTACCACAGTTCCATATTTGAAATATATTTTCTTGAGCATTTTTCAACCTTTATGAAACTTTAATCAAATAGATATGCTACTAAGATGATTGCTTTGGCTGAATTTCATTCGTCTAAATTATTTTTTCTTGGAGTTATTTTTTTTTTCTGACACAGTGCATTTAGGCATTTAAATATATAAATCAAGTATACATTTAGAGCATATATAACGAGTGCGAAAAATACAGTTAAACTTTGCTATAACGAATCCCAATGAGACTGAAATTTGGCTTCGCTATAGCCAGGGTCCACTATTTATGGTATTTCTAATATTGGGGAAATTTTAGGTTCGTTACAAGGAAAGGTTTGCTATATCCCTGTTTCGTTTTAGCGAGAACTTACTGTACATATATACTTAGCATAGTGCATACATATACTTAAGATAAAAAGTATATACAATAGTATAGAATCCATTGGTTAAAAATCAAAACTTTTTATTCTAATTCGATTATATTATTTCTCAATTTAGCAAAAGCATGTACTTATCTAGTCCTTAAAGATTACTTTTATAATATTAAAAAAAAAAAATTCACCTTTTAAATATTTATTTTTCAGGCGTCCCCGTGGTTATTTTTCTATTTTCAGACCTGGAGCGGACAAAAGGCGCCAATTATCCTGGTACATCTAAAATATAGATGTATTTACTTATAAATGACTGCGGCGTATAATTATAAAGCTATACAACCAGTTTAACCGCATAAGTTTCTTTTTATTATGAAAAATCATTTTAATTTCAAAGAGAAATAAAATGTATTTACTTTGAATGTCGAAATAATGGTTTGAAGGAATTTTTTTATGTCTCAATAATCAATTTCAGTTTATATATTCTGGAATTTCTTTATCGTATATGCAACAGGCTAATGTTCTAGTGTTTACATATAATACTATGTTCTAAGGGCCGTGGACCCATTTAATATAAATTCACCATATACTTCTGTAGCAAACACATGGCTATTAATAAATTTGCAATAAAAAATGATTAAGAATTCCAGAGCTATATGATATACTTTTTAGTATATAATAAAGAATATTAATAATATGTGATTTCATAAGTTAGATGTGATTGCGAGAGAGTACACACACTATATAGCTCTGGAATTCTTAATCATTTTTTTTATTTCAAACTTATTTATAGTCATGTGTTTGCTACAAAAGTATATGGTGAATTTATATTAAATGAGTCCATGGCCCTTTGGTTGGCATTACAAACTACCTAAGGCGACTACCCTGTATTCCAAGTTGAAGTTGTCACTTTATGAAGATTGATTACTTTAGAGAGAGAGAGAGAGAGAGAGAACGCTTCACGATTTTGCGTGTCATCCTTGCGCAGGGGCCATGCTAATCTTCTCTGTATCGTTCCATTTTAGTATATGTACCGCCGAACAAGCGAGAGAGAGAGAGAGAGGGAGAGAGAGATTGAAACTGATTTTTTACAATGTTCATATAAGATTATATATGGTTAATTAAAAATTGAATAAATACTAATAAATAAGATTATATAATGATAAATGATAAAGAGAGGGAGAGAGAGAGTGATAAGTCTCTATCGTTAAAAACATTTAAAAGATTTCAAATAAAATAGGGGCCTCTTAAGAGAGGTTTAAATGTATTCATTTGATTTTCCTAAGTGTGTGTGTTTTTTAAGAGTACAGATTTAGACAATTATCAAAAGGTTTTAAGAGTACAGATTTAGACAATTATCAAAAGGTTTCTTAACCTTTTCGATTAATTGTGGAATATCTAGGGATGCTAATTTGTAAAGAGACGTTGAAAATTGCATTTTTAAAAATATATATTTCAAGAATTAGAAGGTATAAATTTACAAAATTTTTTCAGAGAGTTTGTGTATATGGCCAGCGTCTGGAATCTTTGATATTTTGATTGATCACTCATGAGAAATTATATTGTATATATGAGAAAACAAGATAAATATTAAAAATCAGGGCGCCAATTCCATATTCAATATATATAATATATAGAAACAACTTTATTTTACCACCAGGAAAATTTATTTTCTTAAAACTTGACCGGCTCAATCGCATATGTTGAATTCGACCTATACTCCTTAGTTCTCTCCTCCCCTTATAAAATATGAAGAGGTCATATATAGACCCCCATATCGTTATTTATATGACAATTTATGTGTGTATTATTGTAGCTATATATATATATATATAGTATATATAACCCAGGTTCCTGGAGCGCAGAACGCCAACTACTCGGGAACGGAAATATCTTTATTTACGTGGCTGCTAACCAAAATAAAATGAATTTTGAGCCCCAATGGCCGCGTAAAGCGGAATATGTATTCAAACCACTATGTCCAGGCTGGGGAGGCTAGGGACAGGATCTCCGTTAGGGAAGAGGCACGTTAGGCCGGATTGGGTCCCCGGAGGTCAGGAGGCAGGAAGAAGGCGGGAGGACTAGAACTTTTCAGCTCTAGCTCTGGCAGTTGGGCAAGACATTGATCTTGCCTCGTGGTCGGCAGAGAGGCCCTTGGCTGAGCAGTTGGCGCACTTGGCCGTGTGCGGGTTGGCGAGAGTTGGATAGCTTCGGCCTTGGTGGTCACCAGAAGCGCAGTGGAAGCAGGCGACCGTAGCCTTGGTGCACCAATCGGCGTTGTGGCCGTAGCCACAGCAGCGGTAGCAGACGCGGACAGACTCCTCGTAGTTCAGAATCACTTGGTCCACAATGATCCTGCCGCGTCTTCCAATGGCCTTGTAGGAAGCCAAGTCCATCTCGATGAAGGCCGTGCAGGTGCCATTTCTGGTCGGAGATCCGTGTGCCACTCGGACATACTTGTCTCCAGGAAGTTGCCTGAGGGCATCGGTGGAAAGGAAGGCCTTGACAATGTCCTCATCAGCGGTTTCCGCCTTCACGTTGAAGAGGCAGATTCTTGGGAGGAATTGTGTAGTATTTTAAATAATTTAAATAAAATAAAAAAACTCTCTTTAAAGCAACAAAATAATTATTTATTGCATTTAGCAAGACAAGAAGAAAACCAAAAACAAACACGGAATGCCAAAACCAAACCTTTTAGGTTAGTTCCTATTCAAAATCTAGCTTTCACACAGAGTATTGAAAAATAAAATACGACAAATTGCCTCAGTTCCCGCACTTTCAGGCCTTGGAGCTTGTTGTCCAGGGCAGAGCTGACGGCAGGAATGGCCTCTGGAGTGTTGGAGTGCAGCACCATTTTCCCCTGGTGCGCAGAGACGCCCAGACGCCTTGGGGAAGAGAGTGGGCAGCGCGGACAGCTTTGAGGATGTCCCATGGGTCAGCCTGCGAGTTATCTGCAATAACCACGATGTGGGCCGCAGATTTCTCTCCATTGAGTGTGCCTTTGGCAACGGCAGGCTTGGGGGCGCGGGAAGATTCAGGCTGGCTGGAACCAGTGATTTGGTCCTCTTAGCGGGCGGGTTTGACGCCTCTGGCTGCTTCCTCTTGGTTAAATCAGGATCTGGCTTCTTGGGAGCAGGTGCTGCCACAGGGTAAGCATCTGGAGCGGGGGTGGCAGGCTTGATGGGCTCGGTCTGACCGCTAAAGTCCTTTCAAGTGGGAGCAGGGACAGTTTGAGTGGTTTGGCAGGTTTTCTTGGGCATTTGGGCATCCATGATTTTATCCAGCTCCAGGAAGCCATTCACGGTGCCCGCGAGGCTCTTCACATCCCTAACTAGGCACTTGATTATTTCCGTCCGCTTCTCAATGAAGCGGACAAGGTCCAGGTGAAGAGCTGCGAGGGGGGGGGGCTGGCCGAGGGATTGCAGGATTTGGTAGTGGCGGGAGATGACCATGTTGTCTTATTCAACAAGAGCCGCGATGTCCACCGAGGGTTGAGAGGGCTTGCTGGCTTTCTTCTTCTTGCAGGAATCCATGGCGGGAGAGCGTCGGAACGTTGAATAACTACTCGGGAAGCCATAATTATGCCTTTTATATTGAACTGAAAATAATCGAGAGTATAATAAAATCAAAGTTCTAATTTCATTGAAATTCAATATTATATATATTGGAATTTTTAAAAATTACTTTTGAAGGAGATATATAGGCTTTTCACTTTAAGGCGGCATTTTATACTTTATAATAACAACAGTTTGCACTTTAATAACAAATTGTACACTTTATAATAACATCTTCATTTTTAATCGCCATTTTCGATTTTTATTTGGTATTTTAACAATTATATTTTAAATTTTTAATATAAAAACGTTAATTCAATTGAAATTGGCCTATTTAGCTCTCAGATATTTTATATCCTTTTTAATAAAGCAAAAGAGATAGTGCATTTGAAATTTAATCAAATAAAGTTAATTATTGTCAAATTGGCGTTGAATTTTCCTATATTCCCAATACAAGCTGCTTACTAGCTTAACCTTCAGCTGTTTTAAAACTATTGTTTTAAATGGAATGAAAATATTGCCCAAGTTAGCATTTTAGTTTAGCTATTTCTCCATCGCAAGTGTGTGACGAGCTATACTGTTCTATAGTTAATAGAATATCATTTAAAACTGAATAATATTTTAGTTTTGAATATATATGGTGATATCAGTTCCTATTCCAAATGAATATTGAAGCACTCAAAGGAAGTGCTAACTTAGGTGATGTTTTCTTTGAACTTAAAAAAAAATCTATTTTAAAAATTCAGGTATTAAATTGCCTAAAGGTTACGCTGGTAATAATCTTGTATATAAGAAAATTTAACGCATAATAAACATTGATTAACTTTATTTGAGAAATATTAAATATCTTATTTATAATTCTCGATAAACGAATATAAAGATGTTTAAATTAGACCTGTAGGAGCCGAGAGACTTCTTTCCAGCCTGTTGGGATCACAGACCACGCCTCGGCAAACATACAAGCGGGGCCATGAAATAGGAGATGACCACCCCTGCGTGGCAGACCGGCGGAAGTCAATGAGAACTCAATAGACATTCTATAGGGTGTTGTCCTTTTGTCTTCCTCTAAAAATGTAGCTAATAAGCAATACCAATTAAACACTAACTTTGAAATACTTTTCTGTGCCATCGCTGGACTAATAAATCGACACACCACAAACCAATTTCAATAAATATAAAAATATTTCGAAAATAAAATAAAAACATCTATAATATAATTTATAATATTTTAGAATCGAAAATATAGATTTAGAATTAATTATTCTATTAAAGTGTAAAATGGTGTCATTACAGTGTAAAATTCTGTTATTGAAGAAACTGTATAAAATATCTTAAAATGAAAAACCTATATTTACAGTCCAGGTTCTCTCCTGGATAGCAGAAACTTTTTAATATAACGTGTATGTCTCTATATGTATTCAAATAAAACGATTGCTTAAAACAGAATTTTTGAATAATCCACATTATTTAAGCGTACTGTAGCTTTATTTATTTATTTCAATTTAAAGCGCTATATCCCCCTAGGGACACTTGCGCTGTCATACATGTAGACCTTTACATTTGTCTATACATATATATTTACAATATTTTAGGCCGTATAGCCATATGATATTAACAAGGAGAAAGCGAGAGAAAAAAAAAAAACGAGAACTGTGTACAAAAGAAAGAAATGTCTAGCAATATCTACAATCAACATAATATAAATTATCAGTTTCTTAAAATATATTTGTTGCAATATAATTCAAAATATATTTACAAATAGCTGATAATATATGTACTCACATAATATTCTTTTAACAATTTGCCCACGAAAAATATTACCCATAAATTTGAAATCTGTGGATTAAAAATTATGCTGAATAACGTCGGAAGGGGGTGCTGCTCGAATGGCAACATGGCGCACCAAAACCTTCATTTAAATGGCGGTCAAGATTTTATCGAGCTCTAAGCTTTTTCTTTGTCGTTCCTGTGAGAACGGGAATTTTATGTCCATGTGGACTGTAGTTCCATATTTATTCACAAGAAGTAATCACGATTCCCTAATCTGTTCAATTCTACCGTAAAGGAATACTTAGAACAATTTTAAACTAGGGATTTACTTTAGCAAAATGGATAATTCGTAAGTACCCAGTTTGACACATTTAACATTAGGCTTAATAATGTTTACAAGTGTAATTCTTAGTAAAATAAAGATATAATATTATTTCAAATATATTAAATATAGTGAAATTTAAAAAGCTGTGTTTTAAAAGCTATATATTATAAAATTAATGTTTGTTCGGGGATTTTAATTTTTTATTTATTTAACATCCTACTCCCACCTCCACTTTCTTTCTCTTTTGGCTTATATTTATTCTAAAAGTTTTCCTTATTTTTGCCTTATGTACCTCATATACTTTGAACAATAATTTTACTACCCATTCTTTGTTTCTACAAATATGTTATTAACAAAAAAATCAAACCCCCTATATAAATATACACAGCTACATTCTCCAACACGTTTTTTCACTCAAAAACGTTTTAATTTATAAAGATTTGGTAAGTTTATCACTATTTTAATTATAAATATAATATATTTCACAAAGGCTTTCTCAAACAGCAGCAATAATCAAACAGTTTGAAGTTTAATCCAGCATAATGAATAACTCCAGTCAGTTTCATTTTGTAACATGAAACTTATTATGCTTACTTTTGATTACTTTTAATTTCAGTTCTAAAGATTTCTTCATATCATAAACAAAGTTCCATTTTATCACATTAAATAACCGAGGCTACTTCTTCATTATACTTTTCACAGAAAAAAATAATCACAAAAGTCGGTGGATGAGAGGGTAACACGCTCGATTCCCGACAGTCATGAACCGGAATTGAATCCCGCGTTAAAAATTGTTTAATATGTGAATAAACTTCACATATTATTTATTGTTCAATTATCATGAACTAGGTTGCTCTTGCTGAGTGGTACCTATTAATGTGATTTGAACCAGGTTCACAGAAAAAATATCAATTTCTGGTAAGATGTCATTTCTATGGACCACTAGTGACAACGTGCCACCGCCAAGTGTATCAATTAGGTTGTTTTAAAAATGAAACTATTTTTGGTTACTGCGAGTAGACCTAACGCACAGAATAATACAATCAGCATGTTTTCACTCTTCACATGAATGAGTATCACACATGACTGGTACAGAGTATGAGGGACAAGCACTGGTTCTGTCCTCCCGAGACAACAACAGTCTTTGATTTCCAGACTTTAGTCTGGTCATCTACGGACAATGACTTTTCAGAATGGTTGCAAGGTTTTCCCACTATGTACTAAGTGCAATTCTTAACCTGCAACCACAAAACACATTATTGACTGTATTGAGTCATCCATTGATGAGCTCTACTCTTCCCCGGCAGACACCATCAAAAGTCTCAAGCTTTACAAGCTTGATACCTTAATATGACTGAGTGGAGATAAGAAAGAAAAAGAAGAGTATCACTGAATTTCACTTTAGCATGGCACATGCTTCTGTGGTGACTAACTGGCTAAAACACTGTGTGTTATAATAAGGCACAATTTGGATTATAAACACAAGGTAATAAGACCAAATCCAAATAAATAGTGTGTGACGTTTTGGTAACAATGCTGTTACCATCTTCTGACAAAAGTATTGATTCTTTCCATCTCCAGACAAAAGTACTGAACCCTTTTTCAGTACTTTTGTCTGAAGATGGTAACAACGCTGTTACCAAAACATCACACACTATTTATTGATTTGGATTAGGTCTTATTGAATCCATTCATTCAGTACTTTTGTCTGAAGATGCAACAACGCTGTTACCAAAACATCACACACTATTTATTTATTTGTATTTGGTCTTATTACCTTGTGTTTACAACTACATATCAATTTCATACAAGATATTTCTTTGGAGAATGCCTGCTCCCTCATCCTCAATGGTATTCACTGACAAAAAGAAAATTGGTTTTCATCAGTTTGATATGCCAATTTATATTAATGAATATATTTTATACAAGAAAATAAGACCTAATCCAAATACATTAATAGTGTGTGATGTTTCGGTAATAGCCTTGTTACCGAATCAGTTTACCAAAATGTCACACACTATTAATTTATTTGGATTAGGTCTTCTTGTATCTATAATCCAAATTGTGCTTCATCATTAATGAATATATTTCTTATTTGGTACAATGGGACAATTGTACAATGTTGATGAGAAATTGAGATGATGTAAAACAAGAGCTTAAGCCATGTTTTATACTTTAAAATGTAGTATGTTAATGTGTTGGAGAGAGTAACCAGGGTGGAGTACAGTACCTTCCTGTCATGGGACAGAACCCCTTGTGAAGTGCCAAGTACTATTTTTTTCCCTTAAGAATAAGTAACTAGTCTTTCTGTGGACAGATGGGGAGTTAGTTTAGCAGTCAATAAGGAAGTATGGTCTTGCCATGACATATAAGGCCAATCAGTAACTAGTATTTTCTATCAGGTGAGGAGAGGATAAACATGGCATCCTGCCCCTCTCTCTCTAATGACCTTAATAAAGAGATGATTTTGGAATTGATAAAATAAAGTAGGACCAACAATCTTTATTGTAAGAATACATGGAGGTTTTGCTGAACATGTCTTTTAGCCATTTAGGCCTAAAATGACAGCCCATCATGCGGCATTATCAACATGATGTAGCATTTTTTATCAACAAGATTTGGGTTAGCGTTCTTCTTCACCCTATAGTGCCATCATGGAATCACCCTGTTCTGTACCTCATGGCTTCCACACCATAACATTATTGGAACCAATCCTTCCCTGATCTACCTCACCCTTCATTTTTCAAGATGTGTCCCTCCAATTTGATCATTAAATGTTCTACCACAAGAAAATAAGACCTAATCCAAATAAATTAATACTGTGTGACGTTTCGGTAACAGCATTGTTACCATCATCAGACAAAAGAATAAATTTCTTTAAATAAAAATCTTATGTCTGATGAGAGAGAGATGGTAACAATGCTTTTACAGAAACGTCACACACTATTAACTTATTTGGATTAGGTCTTATTTTCTTGTAGCTATAATCCAAATTGTGCTGTATCATACTACCACTGGAATATGTTGCCTGCAAACTTCCATTTGATCTTAAGGATTCTTCCATCTTACCAAATGTCATTCCTATAGTAGTGATATCATCCACACAGATACATGAAACCATGGCATACTAATGGGCATCTAATACATTCACCATGTATACCAGCCATTGTAAAGGAATGGGCTGAAGACTTTTTTTTATTCTCAAATGAATTGGCAAATGCTCTTATCATGTTTCCCATGTGCTCAGTGGACAAGTGAACTTTTTCAAACAACAGCTTTAGTATGTTCAAGTAATTCAAGCACCGGTTCTGTCCTCCCAAGAGAGCAACAGTCTTTGGTTTCCAGACTTTAAGTCTGGTCATCTGCGGACAAAGACTTTCCAGAATGGTTGCAAGGTTTTCCCACCATGTACTAAGTGCAATTCTCAACCTGCAGCTCAAACCACATTATTGACTGTATTGACTCAACCATTGATGAGCTCTACTCTTCCCCAGCAGACACCATCAAGAGTCTCAGGCTCTACAAGCTTGATACCCTAATATGTTTGAGTGGAGATAAGAAAGATGTTTGTTAGATGAGAGAATGTGGTATTGTTAAGGCAATTCTATTATATGAAGATTCTGTGCGTATTCAAAAGCTGTTTTATCTCTACATCCTAGCCTTACGTAAGCCAGGCAGATGTGAGTCACTACTTCCTCCCACCAACTGAGCTGAAACAATATGATTGTACTATGCTTCTTTGTGTTATTTTTAGTATATACAGTTCAATAATATCACTCGGGACCAAGCTTTTACCTTGTTGTTATAATCCTGGTTGAACAATTAAGGCTTAGAGTTTTAGAATTATGACGATATAACCAAGTTGCTTTCACAAAAAAGAGGCTGTTATAATGAGATTTTCCACAATATTTAAAACAGTTTTTCTTAAATGATAATATTTATAGAGATAACTGAATTAAAATTCTCGAAAATAAGCAAATTTAAGACATTTCTATATTTTGGCAATATATTTTTTAAAAAGTTCCTAAAAGATTTACATGTGTAGTTTTAATGATTACATGATGGCGGCCTCCAACACAGCCATAAATAGTTAGAGAAGGAGATTGATCTTCTTTCAAAAAGTTTAGAAAAAGTTGACTAGTCTCTCCATGTCTAATTAATCCAACCTACAATCTATAACCATAAATAGGCATAGTTCCTCTAGTGGTTCTGGAAAAGTTAGAAAGTTGAAAAAAAAGTTTTCTGTAAATGCAGATAAATTTGAAGAAGCCTTGATTCATCAGTGCTTAATCCTCCCACCAGATTTCCTTTGTAGTGTATGGTATAAAGTTGTTGTTGTGTCCAATGAAGAGCTTCAGATGTCTCCATTTATCTCTATCACAGCAGTCGCAAGCTCTTCATTGGAAAATGGATGCCGTTGCCATGTTAGTCACCTTGGAAACAGACCAGAATTTGGTTGAATATTCCATGACATAGAGTCACTTATACAGTCAAACCTCTTTAATTCAACACCCCACAAAGAATCAGAGCTTTTGATTGAATTAAAGTTAAGTGTTGAACTAAAGTTAGATGATTTCATCACATCACTGCTAGTGGACATTTTAAAAAAGATAACCAAATGTTTAAACTGACTAATAATACTTATAAATGACTGCGGCGTATAATTATAAAGCTATACAACCAGTTTAACCGCATAAGTTTCTTTTTTATTTATGAAAAATCATTTTTAATTTCAAAGAGAAATAATTTAATTTTTCTAACTTTTGGATGACGTATGAAAAGGTTGAATATATGAAGAGTGATGGTCTATATATGAATGGATGACGTATGGAGGGTGAAAAATATGAAGAGTAATGGCGAACGGAAAAATAAAAGTGTCCAGGAGCGGGAATCGAACCCACAACCTTCTGCTAACCGGGCAGGTGCCATGTCCACTAGGCTATCCTGGACGTATTTCTCCGTTCGTAACTAATATTTAAACTGACTAATAATACTTATAAATGACTGCGGCATATAATTATAAAGCTATACAACCAGTTTAACCGCATAAGTTTCTTTTTATTTATGAAAAATCATTTTAAATTAATTTTTAATTAATTTTTTCATATATTCAACCCTTTCATACGTCATCCAAAAGTTAGAAATATTAAATAATTTCTCTTTGAAACTAAAAATGATTTTTCATAAATAAAAAGAAACTTATGCGGTTAAACTGGTTGTATAGCTTTATAACCAAATGTATAATTAAAATGATTATTTTTTTAGAAAATACTGTTGTAATATATTCTAATTATAATAAAAGAAAATAAGACCTAATCCAAATAATTTATTAGTGTGTGACGTTTCGGCAACAACATTGTCACCATCATCAGACAAAGGAATAAATGAGTCATTTATTCTTTTGTCTGATGATGGTGACAATGTTGTTGCCGAAACGTCACACACTAGTAAATTATTTGGATTAGGTCTTATTTTCTTTTATTATAATTTATAATCCAAATTGTGCTTTATCATATTCTAATTAATAATGTGAATTGATACCATTGCAACTTTTCAACTTTTTAAAGAATGTTTCACATAAGATTAACTTTTAGTGATAGATAAAATTGCATTTTTATACATTTTTGAACAAAGGAAAAAAAATTACAAATATTAT
>CP092864.1:63126412-63142875 GCA_030710605.1 Cordylochernes scorpioides
CCCCCCCCCCCCCCCCCCCCCCCCCCCCCCACCCCCCCCCCCCCCCCCCCCCCCCCCCCCCCCCCCCCCCCCCCCCCCCCCCCCATCATGCCCCCCCCACTCGCTTTTTCGTTTTTGTAACTATTGTGTTGGAGCGGGTCGCTCCTTAAATAAATGCATATATTAGTTAATAACCAAATGGAATCCTCTCTTTCTTTTTCCCAGTAAGAGACGCCTACAGAAGCCAACAGTACATAGACAGATAAAGCACATAGGCTATAGTTATTAACTAATATATGCATTTATTAAAGGCGCCAAATTTATAATTGTAACAAATAGTATTTGAATAAAAACATTCAATCGGGTAAAACACTGGCGTTGCCCGGGTCATTCGGCTAGTAGATTATAAACACAAGGTAATAAGACAAAATCCAAATAAATAATTAGTGTGGCACTTTAGAGTAACAGCGTGGTTACCATCTTCAGACACTATTTATTCATTTGGATTTAGTCTTATTACCTTGTGTTTAAAACCTAGAACTATTCTTTCCTCTGTACATTTGATGTTAAAATAAGATATTCCAATATTGGGAAATTCTTACATTTTTGTACACTATACAACATTCAAGTCTCTCAAATAAAATACCCAGACTGTACTGTACCCAGATTTGGAAACTGAATGTATGGAACTCATATCTGAAACACCTACAAGAAATGATTTTATTCTTTTGTCTGATGATGGTGACAATGCTGTTGCTGAAACGTCACACACTAATAAATTATTTGGATTAGGTCTTATTTTCTTGTATTATAATCTATAATCCAAATTGTGCTTTATCTGAACACATACAATTTAGTAAATAAAATTTAAAAAATCAATTTCACCAAACTATTTTGACAAAACTTTCAAACCATCTATATGAACCTTTAAAAAACTCTGCATATTCAATATTTTATTGCCTTCTATTGATTCCTTGTTTTTATCATTTTACCTTCTTGAACAATCATTAATATAGTCTAACTTGAGTTTGTTCGTATTCTGAAGCTTTTTTTTCTATTGGTAGTCACTTTTTCTGTGAAATTATTTTATTAAATCTGTTTTTTTTTTCTTTAAACGATTGTATTTTTGAGTAACAGAGCAATTATAGGATTTTTCAAAACTTTTTACAGATATATTGCAATTGTAGTTTTCTAAAATTTCCATTTTTTTTTTTCAAAGCTAAAAATGTAGGTTTTTTTCTTCTATTTTTAGAATTGTAAATAAATACAAATTGATTTATTTTTTATTAAAAAAATAAATAAATGTAAACTGTGTTACTATTTGGAAATTGAGTCTCCCAAAATAGGCATAATTTGAATTAATTTTAGCCTTTTGGAACCTAAAAAAAGAGAACATAAAACAGTAGATAGGGGCGGGATGCCTCTGACAGGTAAATTGATTGGAAAATAAACGGCTTCTACTAAAAATAGTCTCCTAAGATGGTGACTACTAAGACAGGTGTTAGTGTATGTAGCACACTCTTACATTTATAAAATATAGTTTTGTTTTCAAACTAAGATTTAAAATGAAATAAGAAAGAATACCAAATCAGCTGCCATCAGATTTAGTGGAGGTGTCAACCTTGGTATTTACCCATCTGGATTCCCATCACACAATCAGTTTATCCAGGACAACAATTTGTCCAAAAAAACTGATAAAAAGGCATATTCCTTCTACTAAAGATTCCCTGCTAGAGAGAAATGTATCCAGGACAACAATTTGTTCAATATTTAGTAGAAGGAATATTCCTTCTTCTAAAGATTCCCTGCTAGAGAGAAATGTGTCCAGGACAACAATTTGTTAAAAAAAACTGATAAAAAGGAATATTCCTTCTACTAAAGATTCCCTGCTAGAGAGAAATGTGTCCAGGACAACAATTTGTTAAAAAAAAAACTGATAAAAAGGAATATTCCTTCTACTAAAGATTCCCTGCCCAGTGTGTCCAGGACAACAATTGTTCAATATTTAGTAGAAGGGATATTCCTTCTTCTAAAGATTCCCTGCCCAGTGTGTCCAGGACAACAATTTGTTCAATATTTAGTAGAAGGGATATTCCTTCTTCTAAAGATTCCCTGCCCAGTGTGTCCAGGACAACAATTTGTTCAATATTTAGTAGAAGGGATATTCCTTCTTCTAAAGATTCCCTGCCCAGTGTGTCCAGGACAACAATTGTTCAATATTTAGTAGAAGGGATATTCCTTCTTCTAAAGATTCCCTGCCCAGTGTGTCCAGGACAACAATTTGTTCAATATTTAGTAGAAGGAATATTCCTTCTACTAAAGATTCCCTGCCCAGTGTGTCCAGGACAACAATTTGTTCAATATTTAGTAAAAGGAATATTCCTTCTACTAAAGATTCCCTGCCCAGTGTGTCCAGGACAACAATTTGTTCAATATTTAGTAAAAGGAATATTCCTTCTACTAAAGATTCCCTGCCCAGTGTGTCCAGGACAACAATTTGTTCAATATTTAGTAGAAGGAATATTCCTTCTACTAAAGATTCCCTGCCAGAGAGAAGTGTGTTCAGGACAACAATTTGTTCAATATTTAGTAGAAGGAATATTCCTTCTACTAAAGATTCCCTGCCAGAGAGAAGTGTGTTCAGGACAACAATTTGTTCAATATTTAGTAGAAGGAATATTCCTTCTACTAAAGATTCCCTGCCAGAGAGAAGTGTGTTCAGGACAACAATTTGTTCAATATTTAGTAGAAGGAATATTCCTTCTACTAAAGATTCCCTGCCAGAGAGAAGTGTGTTCAGGACAACAATTTGTTCAATATTTAGTAGAAGGAATATTCCTTCTACTAAAGATTCCCTGCCAGAGAGAAGTGTGTTCAGGACAACAATTTGTTCAATATTTAGTAGAAGGAATACTGCAGTTTATCAGTTATTTCCTGGCAGACGGGGGAATTTTGTTGGTGTGTGGGAAATGTTTGAAGGTCAAGCTACCCACGCCCATTGGTTCTCCCTCCACCACTACTCCTCCAGTCATTATTCTCTAATTATCTTGTTGACTCTTATTGTAAATGTTTCTTTTTTACATTTTATTTTTATGATGAGGTACAGAATTTGTATTATGGATTATAAACACATGGTCTTCTTTCTTATCTTAAACACAAGATAATAAGATTAAATCCAAATAGTGTATGACATTTTGGTAACAACAATGCTGTTACCGAAACATCACACACTATTTATTTATTTCGATTGGGTCTTAATACCTTGTGTTTATAATCTATTTATGTAATAAAAATAATTTACCTCTGTACTTCACTAGAGGCTCCTCCACACCTTGATCTAACTCTGATATATTATCTACTCATATACTTTACACAAGCCATTTAGAATGGATGGATAATTTTCTTCATATAATTCCATTCCACTCTTTTGAATCATCAATCCTTCCATCATGACTGTTTTCCTGTTTTCTCACTATGTACTAAGTGCATTTCTCAACCTGCAACCCTAAAACAAATTATTGACTATTGACTCATCCATTGATGAGCTCTACTCATCCCCAACAGACACCATCAACAAGCTCTACAAGCTTGATACCCTGATATGATTTAGTGGAGATAAGAAAGAAGAAGAGATCAAGCCTTCCTTTGCCCACCCCTCTCCTTTCTTTCTTCAAGGTGTTTCCCCTCCAGTATGATGATCCTCTCAGCACATATCCTTCAATGGTCTCCATTATATATTCTGTGAGGATTTATATTCTTCCAACCTACACACACACACACATGATATCAAATGAGTGTGTTTTACTACCCCGTTTATTTGTCTCATCACTGCTAATACTCCTCACTCCCTTGTTTCACTTAAGTATATTTATTTAGATTTTTGCGACAATTTATTCACTCTTTGTCTGATGATTGTAGAATTGTGCTACTGAAACATCCCTTAGTCATAGTTTGCCATTTTTTTTTGGTCTTGTGTTCTCTTAGATTTTCCCAATTGCGAGGTCCAACCTTTCAGACATGTCTATATCCCCTCCTCCCCCATTGTTTTTCAGATTTATAAATTTTAGCTTTAAATGATAAGGCACAATTTGGATTATAGATTATAAACACAAGGTAATAAGACCAAATCCAAATAAATAAATAGTGTGTGACATTTCGGTAACAGCCTTTTTACCATCTTCAGAGATTCAGATTCAGTACTTTTGTCTGAAGATGGTAACAACGCTGTTACCGAAACGTCACACACTTTTTGGATTTGGTCTTATTACCTTGTGTTTAGCTTTAAACTTTTAATTTAAGTTCCTTTATGTGTAGATTTTTTTTTTCTGCTGGAAAAACCTCTCAGATGCAATGTTCTCAAGTTCATAGCTTCTTTTTCATTAATCACACTTTAGAAAATGTCATAAGCAATATAAAATTTTGTATTAAAAACTCTCAAATCCCAACCAAATTACCTATCTACTTTAACACAGACTTATATTCAACAAGAAGCACTTATCCCTTTGGGTGTTGAGAGGTAAGAGAGTAAGTATGCATAATAGGTGCATTAAATTTTGATGGCTATTAGAACTTGACAAATTTTGAGTACGCATGATTTATTGCTCTTGTTTAAACATCCTGGTTGGACCAGGCTTTTCTGCTTCAATGAATCTTTGGGGCTGCAGTCAACCACAAAAACCCTGAAGATTTGATAAGGTGCAATTTGGATTATAGATTATAAACACACGGTAACGCACACACTATTTATTTGGATTTGGTTTTATTACCTTGTGTTTATACCCCTGAAGATTTAAATTAATATTTAAATAAGCAAAGAGAGATAGAGTTGTGTACTACCAGCTATGTGCCAACAGCAGAGTGTGCAGGGACGTGGGGGAGAACAGCGAGGATGACTTGACCATCCCCAGAGCTGCCATGAACAAGATGATCAAGGAGATGCTGCCCCATGTGCGGGTGGCCAATGATGCCAGGGAGCTGATCCTCAAGTGCTGTACAGAATTCATCCACCACGTGGCCACCCAGGCCAACACAATCTGTGGTAGCCATCACAAGAAGACCATCACTGGGGACCACCTCATCCAGGGTTAGTTATGTGTGCCTCTTCCAACTATACTTGTCTCCCATGAAAGACTACTTAAAAACTTGGTTAAACACTGTGGAGGAAGGAGATATTTCATCAAACATTTGTTTTGGTTGAAAATACTTCTCCTGACTTGGCCTGACATGACAGTTTCTTAGATTTAGCCATGGGGGACTCTAATAATGACCATACCTTGTTGGATAGCCTCATTCAGGCATATAGTGTATGTGAAATTTATGTGACAAGCTTTAAACTCCATTTGAAACTTTTGTACAATATTATTAATACAAAAAAAAAATTGTACAATTTTTTAATATTAAATGAAAAGATATGTAGTGCCATCATTATGAATTTATCTTTTTTTTTTCAGTGTACCTAATTAGTCCACACACAACATCTTTTCAGTAATTTTTAACTAGTGGCTATACAGTTGGACAGGTGTTTGGAGGTTAATTCTTTCTTACTCCAAGTACATATATACAGTACAGGCCATGATAATCATGGTGTATAGTTAGCGACTGCCTTTTAATGCAGGTGCACCATATTTCTTATGTATCTAGAAAGCAGCTTGACTTTTGCACTTACAAGATGCCAGTGGCCTGTTTAAGTTATTGTTGGGGTTGGACTTTTGCAAGAATCAGGAGCCATTGAAGGAGAAAAGTGTCAAATGCAGGATTCTATCTGGGCTGGTTGTGGTTGTTGATAATAGATTATGTCTGCCACTTCTCCATCAAATCTTCTTGAAGGTTAGTGATTGGGCTTAATGTAATTATTATTTCATTGTTCTCAAATACTGTTTGTGTTCTCATAATTATGGATGGCCTAAATAACAACACAGGGATGCAGCTATTGTTTACACCTTATTACAAGTAGTCCTAATTGTATTAAGTACAATGAGTAGGACTTGCCTCTAGCCTCCACTCTCAGAAACATCCTTCTTGCTGATGCTCCAGCCCCTACAGCCAAATCCACTAAGCCACAGTCAGTAGAATCCCTTCACATGTCTCAGCTCCACATATGTCACTAATCATCCCCGTCAGTGAAGTCTCGTCACACTCCCACAAATACAGTCCATGCCCAGGCTGGTACACTTCAGAACACTTGTTGCTTCTTCAACTCTAGGCCTTTCTGTTGTCCCGCTGCTGCCATCAAACCGTCTCATCTCATTGTCCTCCTTGGCCGCCCCTTCTCTCAATCCCCCAGTCTTTTGTTCAGCACTGGCTTCTTCAATCATGCTGCAGTCCCACCCTGACTGGGGCAGCAGAATTCTTTGTACCGATTTCTCTTCCTTAGAACCATCAACTTCTCTTAGGGACAGATGAGTCTTGATGCTTTACTCTAAAGATAAGTTTTTGTTGGCCTTTCCTTTTTCAGTAATTGTAGAAATTGTTCTTGAACTATATATTTTGTGTGTGTGAAGAATAAGATCAAAAATATTTTTGCTTGTAAAGCTGCATGTGCATGTGTGTGAAGCAATAGAGGCCATAGCATGTGTCACATTGCCCACTCATAGAGAATGCTGCCACATAGAGATGTTTCCCACGGGGTCCTGACACCACAGGAATGCTCTGAGCCTACAGCATTTCTGCCGCCACTTAGGCCCCAAAAGTAAAACTGTTATTTGTCGTAGCTTCACAGTGCAAGTGGTACTGGAAGCATTGGGGAACAACACACATTTTATTGAATTTAAATACCCAATAGGAACCTCCCATGGCCTCTCTTGGAGGAGATCATTCATCTGAGGTTGGATTAGATCAGGACAAGTCAGATTTCACTAAAGAGGTTGCTCAGTTGTAGAGATGGCTGAAATTTGGATTGAGCATTAAACTTAAAAATAACAAATTGTGTCTTCAAAGGTTCAGTTTGGGGGTGTATCTGTTTTTTAATCTGGGCATGTTACCATAATATTGATTGAGAATTTGGTATTGATGTGTGAGCCACATTCCCTCCTGGGTCTCTGAAGTAGATGGATCAGTTTCAAAAATAATAAAAGCCACTAAAACTTGAAAAAAAAAAAAAATTACATTGTTGAATTTTTGTCTTCTCATTTGCATCTTACACACAGTCCAACTTCTCCAATTCAACACTCCAAGGGATAAGAATTTTTGGTTGAATTAAAGTCGGTTAAAGTAAATAGGTTGGTTGGAATTTTAAAACTGTTGAATTCAGAATGATGAAGTATAAATGTAATTTTTTGAAATGATTGTTTTGGTGCTAATTTTTACTTTGGAAAGTTCTATAGACTCTTGATTAATTTGGAATACTTGTCGGGAAAACACAAATTAGACCTATTTCCTTATATAAGAATTTGTTAGATTAAGAGTAATTTAAATACACATTGAGATATGTGGAGACAGAATTTTAAATTTCCAATGTCTCACAAGCAAAGATTCTGTCAAAATAGATTTAAAAAAAACTAGACCTTATCTATGGATAGCCTCTAAGCAGGGTTGGTGCCCACCTTTAGCAAAGTTCACCTGAAGTAAATGGTTTTTCTTCTAATATCTCCATGTAGCAAGCTTAATATGGCCAAACTATTGTTGGTATAGCCTCTTTAATGCAAAACCAACTATAATTTTCAATACTTACCGTAATGCAACCAGTTTTCAAATACCAACCAAGTTACTTACTTTAACCAACTCTAAAATCACCATTCAACAGGACCTTGGACTGTGCAAGAGAAAGAAAGTACCTTTATAAAAGCCAGATGTGTCAAAATGGAATTAAATTGGTAAACCAATCATATATATGTGACAGGTGTCACCAAATAATGGGAGCTTGCAATGTGTTTTGTTCTCTCTGATGATACCTCTACACATTGTATCACAATGATGGTATTGGTTGCTGCAGCCTTGGACACCCTGGGGTTTGAGGACTACCGACCTGACATGGAGCAGGTCCTGAAGGACTTCAAGCAGACAGCATCCAAACGGCGCAGACAGAGCACCCGACTAGAGAACCTGGGGATTCCAGAGGAGAAGCTGCTGGTGCTGCAGCAAGAGCTCTTTGCCAAGGTAACTAACTAACTAATTTTTCCTTTAATCATGTTGTGGGATGTGTTTGGACACCAACATTGTGTTGTTATTTACAGTGCCTGGTACACAAGGTACAGGTGGCCATGATAATTGTGGGTTGGGACTGCTTAGACTGCACCACACACCTAGACACAAAGTTGTTTGGTTGCTTGCACTAAGGGTAGGGTTTGTAATAGATACTTGGGGTGCTAATGGTACAATTTATCATTTTAAACAAATCGAAAACTGTTCAATGTGGGCTTGTGTGTGATCCCAGGTTGTACAGAGTAGTTTTGCTACAGTGGCTGGCTGAGATTGTGTGGTGGCCTCTGATGTGACTGTTGACACACCAGCTTGTCAGAACTGTGAACTGTATGAAATAGTGTCCAAGGTTTGATCCATCACATTTTTGAGTTTATTATGATGGAGTATTCCCCTCTTATCTTTCTTAAAGTCCCTCTCTTACCCCAATGCAGTTGGTTGGTATTGAGGTGTTGTTATATTCAAGTGTTTGTCACTTACCCTTAGTGGTTGATTCTAGGTTTTCTTTAAATAATTTAATCTTAGGCATTAAGGTACAGTTGAGTTTATGATGAATGTGTGAGCCTGTCAAGCACCTCACCAACACACAGCCTAGTAGTCCAATTGCTGTTTCCTGAAGACTCCCTCTTTTTAAAGGTGTTGAACAAAGGAAATCCAAGCCTGGTTCAGTGTCTTATCCCAGTTTGAGGGACCTACACTGGCATGGCTTGAAGGAATTTACTTTGATGGATGTGAAGATTGATGGTTTTGTCATCCACAACATGTTCATCACACCTATCAGGAGTTTGTATGTTGGGTGGCATGGTGACAAGTGTGGGTTTCTGTAATTGCAATCAGCATTCCTAACAGTGTATATACTGTGTATTAGGAGATGTAATTAATGTGACTCCATATAGTTTTGTGTCCAACTCAAAAAGCATTCTTTAGTTTTCAGCCAGTCTGATCAGCCATTTGTTCATGGTGTCCATTACCCAAGGTATTGGTAGTTTCCACAGGTGTAAGCCATCACTCTGGTCAAATGGCATTTTGCTGTTGTTGTTGCACAGCTACTACTTGTGTTGTTTATCAACTGGTATTTGGAAAAAAATCTTAATGCTGTTTCTATTCTTTTTATTATTTTTTATTATCCCATTGTATAATTATACAAGGTCATGGAAACTATATTCATTGATCAAATTCACAATCTTGGTAGGGTTGGAATACATGTCCTGTCTTGAGGCTCCCATGCTTTCCAAGAGATGGTCTGGTGGTTTTTATTCTAATAAAATAATAATAATAATAATAAAACCCAATAGCTTATTAAAAAGACTAACAACTAGTGAATATAACAGGAGTTTATTTTCTACAATAATTAACGATTGTTGAATAAGTGTAAATATTTATCCATTTTATGCAAGCTATTGTTGTTTGTTTCTTATCCCCTTATGCAAAGATTACACAAATTCCATGATTCCATGCTCCTTGAACTGTTTGATGATAAGCAGCGGTCTCTCCCAAAGGTCTGCAAACCATAGTAAATCCAGCTATTTGGTGTTTTTGGCTATCCATTCCTATAACTGCACCAGCAACTTGACATACGTCTGATGCAACAGGACTCAGCCTCAATGTTTGGCCAGATTACTCATCACTATTCCCGTAGTTCTGATTGATGTACGGAATCAGCCTGGTGTCTTAAGACTGGATCCCGATATCATTCAACCATTGATAGCATTTCAAATGAATGGATAGTGGCTGAGTCCATGTGGGACATCACATCCCACACAGGGACCTTTTCTTTGACTTTTTAATTTCCCGAAGAATTTGGCATCAGCAGAAGATAGGAGGGTTTGAATGTGTAGTAGCCAATATTTCTGTTGGTCTGGGAGAGAGTGAAATAAAAATCGTTGACCAGAACGAAATCATGATCTGGAAACAATTTTCCTAAAGTCAAGGAGTAGTTAAGTTGTCTTTTTTTTTTTACTTCCACGAATCCCTCATTGGTCATTTTTTTTCTGAAGAAAAATTGTTTCAATGGCTCCTCTCTGATTCTTGCAAGCCCAAGTAATCACTAACTATTAACCATAATCATCATGGCCTGTGTCCACATGTACTAGGGATAATTTAAAAAACTCCCAAAGTAATATAACTCTTTGTTTTAGGCTTGAATTGCTGCTTCCTTTTTCCTGGATTACAATTCTAATATCTGAGATCTCATGAACAAGTTCAACTGAAGCATATTCCAAGTTCTTTCAACATTTCTGATTGAGATTTCATCTTTGTTCTTGAACATTGTCTATAGATGCCTCGACTTCATTAGAACTTTTGCCTTCCTCCCCATTCCCATTAATTGTTATTATCTGATGAACACTTATCCAAGAGGCTGTATGTTTTACTAAGAAGACTCTCCTTCCTCTAAAAAATGGTGTACTGTGGATGGTTTTCCGAAACACGCAAAATGACTTTGTAAAATTTGTGCATGTCTTTCAATAACCTCTTGATTCAAAGTTGTTTACTCCCCCCCTTGATTTTAATTATTTGTTGGTACATATCGCCTTCCATCAGGAGACATAGGCCTCAATTCCTAGTATGACAGTATTACAAATAATGAGAAAGCAGGAATCCAGTAATCACCAGTTTATAATGTGACACTCTGGTGACTGTGTGTGCTAGGCGAGGGAGGAGCAGGCTGAGCTGGACAGCAAGGTGTGGGTCCAAGTCCAGGAGGCGGCTCAGAAACAACTGCTGATGCAGCAGCAACAGAAACAACAGGAGGATGAGGAGGAAGACTACTGAGAAACCAACCTGTCTGTCTTGTAAATACCATCACTGCTCACTCACTCTCACTCAGTGTTGTAATATACCTCCCCCCCCCCTCTTCTCCTTCTTCCTATATATATATATATATACTTGTGGTACCCTCCTCCTTCTCCCTAATAAACTCTTGTTTTAACTTTTAGCTCTTGTGTACAACATGTACCATATTATGACATGCCAACCAGAGTTAACCCTGAAGGTGTAAGGATATTTTAACGGGAGTTGGTTAGAAGGATTGACATCAAAGTTCTTCAAGTCTTTCTAGTTAAATACTGCCATTGCAAATTATAATAAGTGCAAAGTTTAATGGCTTTCTTGTCATGATTGATAGAAAAATAAGTGAGTGTCGTCAGACCAGAGTGTCTAATCTAATCAGTTACATTAATTATGTTCCATCTATTTTAAATTTTTTTTTTTTTTTTTGTGCTACTGCTGTGTCAAGGATGGTCAAATGAGGGGATTGATAGGAATCTGTTCTTCACTGCGCGCATGTGACTCCTCTTTATTTACCTTCATGGAGAACAAGCAAGTAACACAGGGAGCATCATCCAACAGCCGCTGTCAACAACAGGGACTTCACTGCTGGCCAGATGGACTTGTCCACAGGTGATGGACAGTTTTAGCCTTCTTTGGATGTTATTGTAACAATATAAAGTCATATAAAAACATTTTATATAAATTTGACTATTTCAGTAATTTTTTTTTTTTTCAACTTGCTCACTCACGATGATAATGCAATTATTTGGAATATTTTTGTATAGGCTCATATTTGAAATAAAAGAACCAATGACCCATTTGATTAAAATATGTATAATTACCTGATGTGGATTAGATCTTATTTTAAAACAAACTGTAGACTTGAAGTTCTAAATAATTGTTACAAGAAATTTTAATTGTTAACTTTCAATTGAATCCAAGCTAAATTTGTTTATTTAAATAAACCAAAGCACTTTTTTTTTTCAGTGAAAAATGCAGTTTTTTGTAATTTCCTATTTATATACTACAATGTATTTTAAATATGAGGGCTGTTTGAGATAAGAATGGAAAAAAAGAATATAGTGGGTGACACAAATCATTTATCCCCCGAGTAGGCTAGGAGGTTCCTTTATATGACATCAAACCTCGTGACAGCGTGCTCCACCTTCTAGAAAGCTCGAATTGTAGTGATTGATTTCAAAACGGAATAAAATTAATTTTGAGCTGATAAGGCACAATTTGGATTATAGATTATAAAAACAAGGTAATAAGACCAAATCCAAATAAATAAAAAATACTGTGTGACGTTTCGGTAACAGCATTGTTACCATCTTCAGACATCATTCAGTACTTGTTTTTATAATTTTGAGCTGTTATCAAAAAGCTGAATGAATTTCATGGAGACTTCATCCCCATCATTTAAAACCACTTATTATTGGATAAATAAATATAAATGTGACTAAAAATAAACACAAGATGAAACACTGTACTGGATGGCATATGGATGTAACCACACCAGAAATGATATCAAAAATAACTTGCATCATTATGGAAGATAGATGAGTGAAGATATGTGAGATAGCTGAGACTACGGGCATTTTATTATACAGGGTACACCATATATCCTTGATGTAAAATTACAGATGAAGAAGCTGTGTGCCATGATTGCTTACAATTGACCAAAAACACAGGTGGACGGACTTAATCCTTGGGGCTTTGTGTCTTTTGTGACGGTAGACAAAACCTGGATACACCACTTTAAACAGCAGTAAAAGCAGTGGACAGGTCAAGGTGAAAGGGCTCCAAAGCAGCCAAAAAGGTGATGGCTGCTGTCTTTTGGGAGAGATTCCCAAGAATAATTCTGATTGACTACTTGAAAAATGGGAAAGCAATAATAGGAGAGTATTGAGGGAGAGTATGCAACACTTCTGGATTGATTGGTTCGGAAAAAAGGTGCTTTTCACCACAATAATGCTCCACCCCGTAGGTCGAATGTAGCAGCTGCCAAATTTTTTAAATTAGGTTTCCAATTGGTCCCTCATCCACCTTATTCCCCAGACTTGGCCCTGTGTGACTTCTTCCTCTTCCCAAATCTAAAGAAATAGCATGGAGGGATGTAATTTTCATCAAATGACGAGGTTATTGACGATTAAATAGATACTTTGAGGACCTCGAAACATCATACTTTTCTGAGGTGATAAAATAATCAGATCACTGGACCAGGTGTGTGGAGCTGAATTTACCTTACTTATTGAACAGCCCCTCTTAATATAAAAAGTAGCAGTCCAAAAGAATGTCAGTAATGTACATATCTAGGACTACAGCCAATTCTTTTTTTTTTTTGCTTATCCTTACCCTAGTACAGGTGGTACAGGCCATGATAATCATGGTGGGTAGAAGTAGGCGACTGATTTTACTGTACTGTCTACACATGTCTATACATGTGAAAAGCAGTTCGACTTTGCACATACAAATGTTTCGGAGCCCCGTTTAATTACTTGCACTCATTGGTGGGGTTGGACTTTTGCAAGAAAGGGGGGCCATTGGAGCATTTTTTAATTAGAAAAAAGTGCCCAATGCGGGAATCGAACCCGGGTCGTAGCGGTCGAAAACCAACGGTTTAGACCATCCTTCCACTGACAGCCAGTTCTAAAGCTAAACAATGGCTCCCCTATATTTTGAAGTCTACTTAACATAAATAAACATACAAAAAGTTGTTAATCACACTTTTTAAAAAATAAAATCCATAAAGCATAGTTTCTTGTATAATTTTATTGTCTAGCTTTTGGGCTAATATGCCCCCTTCAACAGGAGCAACTAGGAGTATAACTTCTAGCTAAAATGCTCCAACGGCCCCTGATTCTTGCAAAAGTCCAACCCCACCAGCGAGTGCAAGTAACCAAACGGGGCTTTGGCACATTTGTAAGTGAAAGTCGAACTGCTTTTCAAGATGTGTAACAAGTGGTGCACTTACAGTAAAAGCAGTCGCCTACTTCTACCCATCATGATTATCATGACCTGTACCATGTGTATTCTAGGAATAAGCAAAAAAAAAAATCTAGCTAACTATACACACTGAAAATTAAATTATCTATTTTATATATATGAGAAAATTTATTTTATTTACATATTTTAAATCATATATATGACTATTACATTGAAATTTGTTTGTTTTTTACCTTTGACAATATATGATGAAAAGTTTTACGAGAGATAAATATAACGAGCAATAGACTATAAAGGCTATAAATATTTAAAAAAAAGATAATATTTATATTATCATCTAAGTCATGGAGATGCTCCAGTCTATTACACAGATGTTGGAGGTGCTGACTGCTCCAATGTACTAGGGTTGAATGGGGCCAACAGGCCATCTCAAGCCATTGAAGATGGAAAATAACAACAAAATCTACCCCACTTGCCCAAAATGTAGCCTTGCAGCTCCAGAACACATTTTGGCTGCATTAGATGACTCTTTTTTTTTTGCTTATCCGTAGTACATGTGATACAGGCCATGATAATCATGGTGGGTAGAAGTTGGCGACTGCTTTTACTGTAAGTGCACCACATGTCTACACATGTGAAAAGCAGATTAGATGACTCTAAACAGGACATTTGGGTGAGGCTACTACTTAGCATGAAACAGCTCGAGGAGCTTGGACTCATGGAATTTGTGTAATCTTTGGTATAAGAAACAATAACAGAATGTGGTCAGGGGAAGCAAACCTCTAAATTTACTCATTGTAGAGATTAACATTATTTCTATTCTCATTATACAGGATTGACCTGTCTGGTGGGATTCACCATGTAGTACCATCTCTTATACAGAGATCTGTCCATCATAGAACACCCCATTTCACTCTGTTCTGGGGCAATTTTCTTCATTGCTTTTTTTAAATTATCCATAGTACGCATGGTACAGGCCATGATAATTATAGTGAGTGGAGTTGGTGACTGCTTTTACTGTAAGTGTACCACATGTCTACACATGTGAAAATAATTTTGACTTTGCACTTACAAATGTGGCAGAGCCCCCTTTGGTTACTTGCACTCGCTGGTGGGGTTGGATGTTTACAAGATTCGGGGGCCATTGGAGCATTTTTTTTAATTGGAAAAAAGTGCCCAATGCAGGATTCGATCTCGGGTCGTAGCGGTCGAAAACCAATGGTTTAGAGCACCCTTCCACCGACCCCCATAGCTTTTAATTTCAACCAACATTCATAAAACTAATCTTTCCTTGGCCTCTCTCAATTCTTCAAGGTGTATCCCTCTCCCAATGGTTCTTGGAGTCCTGCGAACTTCCATTTCCTTTCAATTACCTTATACTCTTCATTAAATATTTTTTCTTCAAACTTCTTCATTTCTCATCCAGTCCATTTGATTTTAGAATTCTTTTAGCACACCAGATGTGTAAAAGGGTTAATTTTTTGCTCCAGTTCTTTGGCCATTGTCCAAACTTCCATAGAAGAAGACTGACCATACAAAACATTTATAAGCATCCTTTTCTCAAATCTCGTCTTTAAATGTTTCTTTTCTCCAAAATATAATTCTTATCTTGACTTTTTTAATTATTATTTTTTATTTTTGCATCTTCCATCAATATTTTGTATTCTTTTTAGCTGAATTGATTTTTAAATCTTGAGACCATATCCCAAAATAGAATCCTCAAGTGATTGGCTTAGCATCAACATTGATATTCACTTTGAAATTAATTTTCTTCAGCTCATAGGAAGAATAACTTTTTAGGTCCATTGAAATATATCAAAATGTTCCAAATTGTATCTTAAAATAATTTACTGCAACATTTTATAAAACATTGCAATGTTTCGGTGACCCACTTTCCTTTTCAAAAAAATTGTTTTTGATCAAGCTTAGTTGAAGTTAATTATTCAAAACTTGAGGTTTTCAACTAAGCATTATCAAAAATGTTTTCTTGGGTCGCCAAAACATTGCAAATGAGTTTTAAAAGGTTGTAGTAAATTATTTTAAACTATACTAATTGACGCGTACGATTCTTTTGAAAATTAAACAATTTCTACTGCCCTTACTGCAATGGAAAAATTAAAGGAAGGGCCTGGCTCATCAGTGGTGAACCCTTCCTTTCAAAAGAATCATAGGGGTCTATAATAGTTTTGAATATTCTATAACAAATGGCACGCTGATGCATCATAATATACTAATTGAATATATATTTGGATTTGATTTTTCTACCTTGTAATATTTATATTAAATCCAAATGTAATGTTGTTGTTGTTTCTTCTATCCTCTTATGAAAAGATTACACAAATTCTCTCCATTAGTTCATGCTTCTCGAGCTGTTTTTATGATAAGCAGCAGCCTCTCTCAAAAGTCCTGTTTAGTATATCTAATGCAAGCCAAAATGTGTTTTTGAGCTGCAGGTGCCAAGCTACATTCTGGGCAACTGAGGTAGATTTTGTTATTAAATGTAATGTGACCCATAAGGGCTCCTAGAACCAAAAACTGGTTTATTTTTTAAAAGAGTTGTCAGTCAAAGCTCTGAAGAGTTCCATCAGATTTGATATCAGATTTTTTTTTTCCCAGAGAACTGTCATTTCTGA
>CP092864.1:63142975-63156672 GCA_030710605.1 Cordylochernes scorpioides
AACCTAGAGTGTGATGGTATGGCAAACAAGCTACAAACATATACAAACATACTCATGGACAATACTTAAGAAAGTGGAAAGTCTTTGATGTCGCCCATTGTCTTTTTTTTTTAAAGAGACAAGATTCAGTTTTGTTCACACTTGATCATGTGTTTCTTGCTTGAGGAGTATGAACTCTTGGAATTTGTGTAATCTTTACACAAGAGGATAAGAAACAACAACAATGTGTGTCTTCAATAAAGGTCACTGTAATATCTTTCAAAGTTATTGTCTGAATTCCGATATACATGCTGAAAGGTACAACTTCAGTTTTGTCCATGAGTGTATTGATACCCCCAAGTCAGAGCTACCAGACATGCCCCCCAGGTGGTGGTGGACAGAAGGCTAGCTACAATACAATATGGAGCTACGAGGAACAGCTCCATACAATGAGCGAACACCTCGCCAGCCTCAACGAACAGTATTCCAACCAGGAATTGGACCAACTACGCCATCCATACAATACAACCAATCCTGTACTTGAGCAGATAGATCCATTAAATAAGCAATTGTGGACCAACATCAGTAGTATTAACAGGGTGTGGTGGAACAATAAGTGGTGCCATGGACCCTATATCACATAAACCCAAGGGGAAACTAGGCTATCTAAAGCCAGGAGAATTGGACCAATGTCACAGGACAACTGTCAGAAATGACAGTTCTGGGAAAAAAAAATCTGATATCAAATCTGATGGAACTCTTCAGAGCTTTGACTGACAACTCTTTTAAAAAATAAACCAGTTTTTGGTTCTAGGAGCCCTTATGGGTCACATTACATTTAATAACAAAATCTACCCCACTTGCCCAGAATGTAGCTTGGCACCTGCTGCTCCAGAGTACATTTGGGCTTGCATTAGATATACTAAACAGGACTTTTGGGAGAGGCTACTGCTTATCATAAAAACAGCTCGAGAAGCATGAACTAATGGAGAGAATTTGTGTAATCTTTTCATAAGAGGATATATAAGAAACAACAACAACATTACATTTGGATTTAATATAAATATTACAAGGTAGCAAAATCAAATCCAAATATATATTCAATTAGTATAGTGGCGACCCACTGTCTAAGAAAACATTTTTGATAAAGCTTAGTTGAAAACCTCAAGTTTTGAATGATTAACTTCAACTAAGCTTTATCAAAAATATTTTTCTTGAAAAGGACAGTGGGTCACCAAAACATTGCAATAATGTTTTATAAAATGTTGCAGTAAATTATTTTAAGATACAATTTGGAACATTTTGATATATTTCAATGGACCTAGAAAGTTATTCTTCCTATGAGCTGAAGAAAATGAATTTCAAAGTGAATATCAATGTTGATGCTAAGCCAATCACTTGAGGATTCTTTGGCCTGTGGTGCAGTGGACATTGTTGGGAGGTACAGTAAACCCTCTACACGATCATATTAAGTCTTGTTCTGGTAGACTTAATACTGTAACCAGGAGGGACACTCCCTCTTTAAAAATCCTGACTTCAACTGACCCAGTTGATGGACCTCAGCAATGGTCCCACTCCAGGGATATGGAGGAACTGTGTCTGTACTCATGTTAGAGTCAGCAGCAAAGGCTTCCATGTTAGGAACGGCCTCAAATTACAGGCAAAGTCAGACTTTCACCAAAGTGTGCCTGGATCATGGTGCCATGATTAACGAAAGCTGCACCCCTATACCCCATTCCATGAGATCATGAACTCATGGAATTTGTGTAATCTTTACACAAGGGGATAAGAAACAACAACAACTTGAGGATTCTATTTTGGATATGGTCTTAGGATTTAAAAATCAATGCATCTAAAAAGAATACAAAATATTGATGGAAGATGCAAAAATAAAAAATAATAATTAAAAAAGTCAAAATCACAATTATATTTTGGAGATAAGAAACATTTAAAGACGAGATTTGAGAAAAGGATGTTTATAAATGTTTTGTTTGGTCAGTCTTCTTCTATGGAAGTTTGGACAATGGCCAAAGAACTGGAGCAAAAAATTAACCCTTTTACACATCTGGTGTGCTAAAAGAATTCTAAAATCAAATGGACTGGATGAGAAATGAAGAAGTTTTGAGAAAAAAATATTTAATGAAAAGTATAAAGGTAATTGAAAGGAAATGGAAGTTCGCAGGACTCCAAGAATCATTGGGAGAGGGATACACCTTGAAGAATTGAGAGAGGCTAAGAAAAGATTATTTTTATGAATGTTGGTTGAAATTAAAAGCTATGGGGGCCGGTGGAAGGGTGCTCTAAACCATTGGTTTTCGACCGCTATGACCTGGGATCGAATCCCGCACTGGGCACTTTTTTCTAATTTGAAAAAGAATGCTCCAATGGCCCCCAGAATCTTGCAAAAGTTCAACCCCACCAGCGAGTGCAAGTAACCAAACGGGGCTCTGCCACATTTGTAAGTGCAAAGTCAAAATTATTTTCACATGTGTAGACATGTGGTACACTTACAGTAAAACCAGTCACCAATTTCCACTAAAAATGATTATCATGGCCTGTATCATGTGTACTAGGGATAATAAAAAAAGCTATGAAAAGAATTGCTCCAGAACAGAGTGAAATGGAGTGTTCTATGATGGACAGATCTCTGTATAAGAGATGGTACTACATGGTGAATCCCACCAGACAGGTACATCCTGTACAAAGAGAATAGAAATAATGTTAATCTACAATGAGTAAATTTAGAGGTTTGCTTCCCCTGTGACCACATTCTGTTATTAAATAGAAAGTTGGAATCCTCTGATGAGTATAAGTAAAAGATTTGAAGCGTACGAGGATACTTTTCTTTTGATCTTTAATAAAGATTCGAGCTTTCGGGCGAAAACAGCCCTTCTACAGGAACATATTGTTTACAAACGTTACTATTTGAAATTGTTTTTCTAATGTTCCTGTAGAAGGGCTGTTTTCGCCCAAAAGCTCGAATCTTTATTAAAGATCAAAAGAAAAGTATCCTCGTACGCTTCAAATCTTTTACTTACATTCTGTTATTGTTTCTTATACCAAAGATTACACTAATTCCACGAGTCCAAGCTCCTCGAGCTGTTTCATGCTAAGTAGTAGCCTCACCCAAATGTCCTGTTTAGAGTCACCTAATCTGCTTTTCACATGTGTAGACATTTGGTGCACTTACAGTAAAAAGCAGTCGCCAACTTCTACCCACCATGATTATCATGGCCTGTACCACGTGTACTAGGGATAAGCAAAAAAAAAAAAGTCATCTAATAAAACAAACAAATTTCAATGTAATAGTCATATATACAATTTTAAAATATGTAAATAAAATAAATTTTCTTATATATATAAAATAGATAATTTAATTTTCAGCTCGTATAGTTAGCTAGAATTTTTTTTTTTTTGCTTAACCCTAGAATACATGGTACAGGCCATGCTAATCATGGTGGGTAGTTAGCGACTGCTTTTACTGTAAGCGCACCACATGTCTACACATGTGAAAAGCAGTTCGACTTTGCACTTACAAATGTGCCAGAGCCCCGTTTGGTTACTTGCACTCGCTGGTGGGGTTGAACTTTTGCAAGAATCGGGGGCCATTGGAGCATTTTAGTTAGAAGTTATACTCCTAGTTGTTCCTGTTGAAGGGGGCATATTAGCCCAAAAGCTAGAGCAATAAAATTATACAAGACACCATTCTTTATTGATTTTTTTTTTTTATGTAAGTTATTAATAACTTTTTGCATGTTTTTTTGCAATGTTAAGTAGACTTCAAAATATAGGAGAGCCATTGTTTAGCTTTAGAATTGGCTGTAGTTCTAGATATGTTCATTAATGGCATTCTTTTGGACTGCTACTTTTTAGATTAAGAGTTCAATAAGTAAGGTAAAAAAATAAAGAGAATACTTGTTAACGATGTTTTATTTTTCAACAAAGTCCCCATTCAGCTCCACACACCTGGTCCAGTGATCTGATTATTTTATCACCTCGGAAAAGTATGATGTTTCGAGGTCCTCAAAGTATCCATTTAATCATCAATAACCTGTTCATTTGATGAAAATTTCCTCCCTCCCAGCTATTTCTTTATATTTGGGAAGAGGAAGAAGTCACACAGGGCCAAGTCTGGGGAATAAGGTGGATGAGGGACTAATTAGAAACCTAATTTTAAAAATTTGGCAGTTGCTACATTTAACCTATGGAGCGAAGCATTATTGTGATGAAAATCATCTTTTCCTGAGCCAATTGATCCAGAAGTGTTGCATAATACTCTCCTGTTATTGTTTTCTCATTTTACAAGTAGTCAATTAGAATTATTCTTGGGGATCTCTCCCAAAAGACAGCAGCCATCACCTTTTTGGCTGCTTTGGAGCCCTTTCACCTCGACCTGTCCACTGCTTTTACTGCTGTTTAAAGTGGTGTATCCAGGTCTCATCTACTGTCACAAAAGACACAAAGCCCCAAGGATTAAGTTCGTCCACCTGTGTTTATGGTCAATTGTAAGCAATCATGGCACCCATTTAGTACACAGCTTCTTCATCTGTAATTTTACATCAAGGCTATGGTGCACCCTATAGAATAAAATGCCCGTAGTCTCAGCTATTTTACGTATCTTCACTCATCTATCTTCCATAATGATGCAAGTGATTTTTGATATCATTTCTGGTGTGGTTACATCCATATGCCATCCAGTACAGTGTTTTATCTTGTGTTTATTTTCAGTCATATTTATATTTATTTATCCAGTAATAAGTGGTTTTAAATGATGGGGCTGAGTCTCCATGAAATTCATTCAGATGTTTGATAACAGCTCAAATTAATTTTAATCCATTTTGGAATCAATTGCTATGGTGCGAGCTTTCTAGAAGGCGGAGTACACTGTCATGAGGTTGGACGTCATATAAAGGAACCTCCTTCTTGCCTACCAGGGAGTTAAATGATTTGTGTCGCCATCTATTCTTTTCACCTTTCTTATCAAACAGCCCTCATTTTTGAAGATGCGTTAAGTAGTGAATAGGAAATTACAAAAAAAAAAAAACTGCATTTTTCACTGAAAAAAAAAGTGCTTTGGTTTATTTAAATAAACAAATTTAGCTTGGATCCAATTGAGAAGTAACAATTGAAAATGTTTGGGACAATTATTTAAGACTTCAAGTCTACAGTTTGTTTTAAAATAAGATCTAATCCACATCAGGTAATTATACATATTTTAATCAAATGGGTCATTGGTTCTTTTATTTCAAATATGACCCTATACAAAAATATTCCAAATAATTGCATTATCATCGTGAGTGAGCAAGTTGAAAAAAAAAAAAATTACTGAAATAGTCAAATTTATATAAAATGTTTTTATATGACTTTATATTGTTACAATAACATCCAAAGAAGGCTAAAACTGTCCACCATCTGTGGACAAGTCCATCTGGCCAGCAGTGAAGTCCCTGTTGTTGACAGCGGCTGTTGGATGATGCTCCCTGTGTTACTTGCTTGTTCTCCATGAAGGTAAAGAAGTCACATGCGCGCAGTGAAGAACAGATTCCTATCAATCCCCTCATTTGACCATCCTTGACACAGCAGTAGCACAAAAAAAATAATAATTAAAATAGATGGAACATAATTAATTCAACTGATTAGATTAGACACTCTGGTCTGACGACACTCACTTATTTTTCTATCTATCATGACAAGAAAGCCATTAAACTTTGCACTTATTATAATTTGCAATGGCAGTATTTAATTAACTAGAAAGACTTGAAGAACTTTGATGTCAATCCTTCTAACCAACTCCCGTTAAAATAACCTTACATTACACCTTCAGGGTTAACTCTGGTTGGCATGTCATAATATGGTACATGTTGTACACAAGAGCTAAAAGTTAAAACAAGAGTTTATTAGGGAGAAGGAGGAGGGTACCACAAGTATATATATATATATATAGGAAGAAGGAGGAGAAGGGAGGGGAGGTATATTACAACACTGAGTGAGAGTGAGTGAGCAGTGATGGTATTTACAAGACAGACAGGTTGGTTTCTCAGTAGTCTTCCTCCTCATCCTCCTGTTGTTTCTGTTGCTGCTGCATCAGCAGTTGTTTCTGGGCCGCCTCCTGGACTTGGACCCACACCTTGCTGTCCAGCTCAGCTTGCTCCTCCCTCGCCTAGCACACACACAGTCACCAGAGTGTCACATTATAAACTGGTATAACTGGATTCCTGCCTTCTCATTATTTGTAATACTGTCATACTAGGAATTGAGGCCTATGTCTCCTGATGGAAGGCGATATGTACCAACAAATAATTAAAATCAAGGGGGGGAGAGTAAACAACTTTGAATCAAGAGGTTATGAAAAGATATGCACAAATTTTACAGTCATTTTGTGTGTTTCGGAAAACCATTATCCACAGTACACCATTTTTTAGAGGAAGAAGAGTCTTCTTAGTAAAAATATACAGCCTCTTGGATAAGTGTTCATCAGATAATAACAAATAATGGGAATGGGGAGGAAGGCAAAAGTTCTAATGAAGTCGAGACATCTATAGACAATGTTCAAGAACAAAGATGAAATCTCAATCAGAAATGTTGAAAGAACTTGGAATATGTTTCAGTTGAACTTGTTCATGAGATCTCAGATATTAGAATTGTAATCCAGGAAAAAGGAAGCAGCAATTCAAGCTCAAAACAAGAGTTATATTACTTTGGGAGTTTTTTTTTTAATTATCCCTAGTACATGTGGACACAGGCCATGATGATCATGGTGAATAGTTTGTGATTACTTGTGCTTGCAAGAATCAGGAGCCATTGAAACAATTTTTCTTCAGAAAAAAAAAGACCAATGAGGGATTTGTGGAAGTAAAAAAAAAAAAGACAACTTAACTACTCCTTGACTTTAGGAAAATTGTTTCCAGATCATGATTTCGTTCTGGTCAGCGATTTTTATTTCACTCTCTCCCAGACCAACAGAAATATTGGCTACTGCACATTCTCTTCTGCTGATGCCAAATTCTTCTGGAAATAAAAAGTCAAAGAAAAGGTCCCTGTGTGGGATGTGTTCCACATGGACTCAGCCACCATCCATTCATTTGAACACTATCAATGGTTGAATGATATTGGGATCCGGTCTTAAGACACCAGGCTGATTCTGTACATCAATCAGAACTACAGGAATGGTTATGAGTAATCTGGCCAAACATTGAGGCTACCCAGCTAATGTCCTGTTGCATCGGAGACTTATGCCAAGTTGCTGGTCCACTTACAGGGATGGATAGCCAAAAACAATAATCAACCGGATTTACTATTGCTTGCAGACCTTTGGGAGAGACCGCTGCTTATCATCAAACAGTTCAAGGAGCATGGAATCATGGAATTTGTGTAATCTTTGCACAAGGGGATAAGAAACAAACAAAAATAGCTTGCATAAAATGGATAAATATTTACACTTATTCAACAATGGTTAATTATTGTAGAAAATAAACTCCTGTTATATTCACTAGTTGTTACTCTTTTTAATAAGCTATTGGTTTTTTTTTTATTATTATTATTATTTATTAGAATAAAAACCACCAGACCATCTCTTGGAAAGCATGGGAGCCTAAAGACAGGACATGTATTCCAACCCTACCAAGATTGTGAATTTGATCTATGAATATAGTCTCCATGACCTTGTATATAATTATACAATGGGATAATAAAAAATAATAAAAAGAATAGAAACAGCATTAAGATTTTTTTCCAAATACCAGTTGATAAACAACACAAGTAGTAGCTGCGCAACAACAACAGCAAAATGCCATTTGACCAGGGTGATGGCTTACACCTGCGGAAACTACCAATACCTTGGGTAATGGACACCATGAACAAATGGCTGATCAGACTGGCTGAAAACTAAAGAATGCTTTTTGAGTTGGACACAAAACTATATGGAGTCACATTAATTATATCTCCTAACACACAGTATATATACACAGCTAGGGATGCTGATTGCAATTACAGAAACCCACACTTGTCACCATGCCACCCAACATACAAACTCCTGATAGATGTGATGAACATGTTGTGGATGACAAAACCATCAATCTTCACATCCATCAAAGTAAATTCCTTCAAGCCATGCCAGTGTAGGTCCCTCAAACTGGGATAAGACACTGAACCAGGCTTGGATTTCCTTTATTCAATACCGTTAAAAAGAGGGAGTCTTCAGGAAACCGCAATTGGGCTATTAAGGCTGTGTGTTGGTGAGGTGCTTGACAGGCTCACACATTCATCAACTGTACCTTAATGCCCAGATTCTAAGATTAAATTATTTAAAGAAAACCTAGAATCAACCACTAAGGGTAAGTGACAAACACTTGAATATAACCACACCTCAATACCAACCAACTGCATTGGGGTAAGAGAGGGACTTTAAGAAAGATAAGAGGGGAATACTCCATCATAATAAACTCAAAAATGTGATGGATCAAACCTTGGACACTATTTCATACAGTTCACAGTTCTGACAAGTTGGTGTGTCAACAGTCACATCAGAGGCCACCACACAATCTCAGCCAGCCACTGTAGCAAAACTACTCTGTACAACCTGGGATTACACACAAGCCCACATTGAACAGTTTTCCATTTGTTTAAAATGATAAATTGTACCATTAGCATCCCAAGTATCTATTACAAACCCTATCCTTAGTGCAAGCAACCAAACAACTTTGTGTCTAGGTGTGTGGTGCAGTCTAAGCAGTCCCAACCCATAATTATCATGGCCACCTGTATCTTGTGTACCAGGCACTGTAAATAACAACACAATGTTGGTGTCCAAACGCATCCCAAAACATGGATGAAGGAAAGATTAGTTAGTTAGTTACCTTGGCAAAGAGCTCTTGCTGCAGCACCAGCAGCTTCTCCTCTGGAATCCCCAGGTTCTCTAGCCGGGTGCTCTGTCTGCGCCGTTTGGATGCTGTCTGCTTGAAGTCCTTCAGGACCTGCTCCATGTCAGGTCGGTAGTCCTCAAACCCCAGGGTGTCCAAGGCTGCAGCAACCAATACCATCATTGTGATGCAATGTGTAGAGGTATCATCAGAGAGAACAAAACACATTGCAAGCTCCATTATTTGGTGACACCTGTCACATATATATGATTGGCTTACTAATTTAATTCCATTTTGACACATCTGGATTTTCTAAAGGTACCTTCTTCCTCTTGCAAGTCCAAGGTCCTGTTGAATGGTGATTTTATAGTTGGTTAAAGTAAGTAACTTGGTTGGTATTTGAAAACTGGTTGTATTACGGTAAGTATTGAAAATTATAGTTGGTTTTGCATTAAAGAGGCTATACCAACAATAGTTTGGCCATATTAAGCTTGCTACATGGAGATCTTAGAAGAAAAACCATTTACTTCAGGTGGACTATGCTAAAGATGGGCACCAACCCTGCTTAGAGGCCATCCATAGATAAGGTCTAGTTTTTTTTAAATCTATTTTGACAGAATCTTTGCTTGTGAGACATTGGAAATTTAAAATTGTCTCCACATATCTCAATGTGTATTTAAATTACTCTTAATCTAACAAATTCTTATATAAGGAAATAGATCTAATTTGTGTTTTCCAGACAAGTATTCCAAATTAATCAAGAGTCTATAGAACTTTCCAAAGCAAAAATTAGCACCAAACAATCATTTCAAAAAATTACATTTATACTTCATCATTCTGAATTCAACAGTTTTCGAATCCCAATCAACCTATTTACTTTAACCGAACTTTAATTCAACCAAAAATTCTCATCCCTTGGAGTGTTGAATTGGAGAAGTTGGACTGTGTGTAAGATGCAAATGAGAAGACAAAAATTCAACAATGTAATTTTTTTTTTTTTTTAAGTTTTAGTGGCTTTTATTATTTTTGAAACAGACATACTTCAGAGACCCAGGAGGGAATGTGGCTCACATCAATACCAAATTCTCAATCAATATTATGGTAACATGCCCAGATTAAAAAACAGATACACCCCCAAACTGAACCTTTGAAGACACAATTTGTTATTTTTAAGTTTAATGCTCAATCCAAATTTCAGCCATCTCTACAACTGAGCAACCTCTTTAGTGAAATCTGACTTGTCCTGATCTAATCCAACCTCAGATGAATGATCTCCTCCAAGAGAGGCCATGGGAGGTTCCTACTGGGTATTTAAAGTCAATAAAATGTGTGTTGTTCCCCAATGCTTCCAGTACCACTTGCACTGTGAAGCTACGACAAATAACAGTTTTACTTTTGGGGCCTAAGTGGCGGCAGAAATGCTGTAGGCTCAGAGCATTCCTGTGGTGTCAGGACCCCGTGGGCAACATCTCTATGTGACAGCATTCTCTATGAGTAGGCAATGTTGACACATGCTATGGCCTCTATTGCTTCACACACATGCACATGCAGCTTTACAAGCAAAATATTTTTGATTTTATTCTTCACACACACAAAATATGTAGTTCAAGAACAATTTCTACAGTTACTGAAAAAGGAAGGGCCAACAAAAACTTATATTTAGAGTAAAGCATCAAGACTCCTCTGTCCCTAAGAGAAATTGATGGTTCTAAGGAAGAGAAATCGGTACAAAGAAATGCTGCTGCCCCAGTCGGGGTGGGACTGCAGCATTGATTGAAGAAGCCAGTGCTGAACAAAAGGCTGGGGGATTGAGAGAAGGGGCGGCCAAGGAGGACAATGGGATGAGACGGTTTGATGGCAGCAGCGGGACAACAGAAAGGCCTAGAGTTGAAGAAGCAACAAGTGTTCTGAAGTGTACCAGCCTGGGCATGGACTGTATTTGTGGGAGTGTGACGAGACTTCACTGACGGGGATGATTAGTGACATCTGTGGAGCTGAGACATGTGAAGGGATTCTACTGACTGTGGCTTAGTGGATTTGGCTGTAGGGGCTGGAGCATCAGCAAGAAGGATGTTTCTGAGAGTGGAGGCTAGAGGCAAGTCCTACTCATTGTACTTAATACAATTAGGACTACTTGTAATAAGGTGTAAACAATAGCTGCATCCCTGTGTTGTTATTTAGGCCATCCATAATTATGAGAACACAAACGGCATTTGAGAACAATGAAATAATAATTACATTAAGCCCAATCACTAACCTTCAAGAATATTTGATAGAGAAGTGGCAGACATAATCTATTATCAACAACCACAACCAGCCCAGATAGAATCCTGTATTTGACACTTTTCTCCTTCAATGGCGCCTGATTCTTGCAAAAGTCCAACCCCACAAATAACTTAAACAGGCCACTGGCATCTTGTAAGTGCAAAAGTCAAGCTGCTTTCTACATACATAAGAAATAGGGTGCACCTGCATTAAAAGGCAGTCGCTAACTATACACCATGATTATCTTGGCCTGTACTGTATATGTGTACTTGGAGTAAGAAAGAATTAACCTCCAAACACCTGTCCAACTGTATAGCCACTAGTTTAAAATTACTGAAAAGATGGTGTGTATGTGGACTAATTAGGTACACTGAAAAAAAAAGATAAATTCATAATGATGGCACTACATATCTTTTCATTTAATATTAAAAAATTGTACAATTTTTTTTTTTTGTATTAATAATATTGTACAAAAGTTTCAAATGGAGTTTAAACCTCTTGTCACATAAATTTCACATACACTATATGCCTGAATGAGGCTATCCAACAAGGTATGGTCATTATTAGAGTCCCTCATGGCTAAATCTAAGAAACTATCATGTCAGGCCAAGTCAGGAGAAGTCTTTTCAACCAAAACAAATGTTTGATGAAATATCTCCTTCCTCCACAGTGTTTATCCAGGTTTTTAAGTAGTCTTTCATGGGAGACTAGTATAGTTGGAAGAGGGGGGGGGGGGGGGGGGGCACACATAACTAACCCTGGATGAGGTGGTCCCCAGTGATGGTCTTCTTGTGGTGGCTGCCACAGATTGTGTTGGCCTGGGTGGCCACGTGGTGGATGAATTCTGTACAGCACTTGAGGATCAGCTCCCTGGCATCATTGGCCACCCGCACATGGGGCAGCATCTCCTTGATCATCTTGTTCATGGCAGCTCTGGGGATGGTCAAGTCATCCTCGCTGTTCTCCCCCACGTCCCTGCACATTCTGCTGTTGGCACATGGCTGGTAGTACACAACTCTCTCTATGCTTATTTAAATATTAATTTAAATCTTCAGGGGTATAAACACAAAGTAATAAAACCAAATCCAAATAAATAGTGTGTGCGTTACCGTGTGTTTATAATCTATAATCCAAATTGAACCTTATCAAATCTTCAGGGTGTTTTTGGTTGACTGCAGCCCCAAAGATTCATTGAAGCAGAAAAGCCTGGTCCAACCAGGATGTTTAAACAAGAGCAATAAATCATGCGTACTCAAAATTTGTCAAGTTCTAATAGCCATCAAATTTTAACGTACATATTATGCATACTTACTCTCTTACCTCTCAACACCCAAAGGAATAAGTGCTTCTTGTTAAATATAAGTCTGTGTTAAAGTAGATAGGTAATTTGGTTGGGATTTGAGAGTTTTTAATACAAAATTTTATATTGCTTATGACATTTTCTAAAGTGTGATTAATGAAAAAGAAGCTATGAACTTGAGAACATTGCATCTGAGAGGTTTTTCCAGCAGAAAAAAAAAACCTACACATAAAGGAACTTAAATTGAAAGTTTAAAGCTAAACACACGGTAATAAAACCAAATACAAAAAGTGTGTGACATTTCGGTAACAGCGTTGTTACCATCTTCAGACAAAAGTACTGAATCTGAATCTCTGAATATTTATTTGGATTTGGTCTTATTACCTTGTGTTTATAATCTACTAGCCAAATGACCCAGGCAACGCCCGTGTTTTACTCGATTGAATGTTTTGATTCAAATACTATTTGTTACAATTATAAATTGGCGCCTTATATAAATGCAAATGTTAGTTAATAACTATAGCCTATGTGCTTTATCTGTCTATGTACTGTTGGCTTCCGTAGGCGTCTCTTACTGGGAAAAAGAAAGAGGATTCCATTTGGTTATTAACTAATATATGCATTTATTTAAGGAGCGACTCCAACACAATGGTTACAAAAACGAAAAAGCGAGTGGGGGGGGGGCAAAGGTGGCGTGATCGTAGCCGACCAAAAGGAGGGCGCCATTCCAAAAAAAAGCAAACGGTGACAGAGATGACTGATGAAGAATGACGCTCGTAACTGTATATAGAATAATCCAAATTGTGCCTTAACATTTAAAGCTAAAATTTTATAAATCTAAAAAAAAAAAAATTGGGGGAGAAGGGGATATAGACATGTCTGAAAGGTTGGACCTCACAATTAGGTAAATCTAAGAGAACACAAGACCAAAAAAACGGAAAACTATGAATAATGGATGTTTCAGTAGCACAATTCTACAATAATAAGACAAAAGGGTGAATAAATGGTCACAAAAATCTGAAATATATTTACTTAAGTGACAAGAGAAGCACAAGGGAGTGAGGAGTATTAGTAGTGATGAGACAGGGTAGTAAAATATGACTCTCATTTGATAACATGTGTGTGTGTAGGTTAGAAGAATATAAATCCTCACAGAATATATAATGGAGATCATTGAGGATCATCATACTGAAGGAAACACCTTGAAGAAAGAAAGGAGAGGGGTGGACAAAGGAAGGATTGATCTCTTCTTCTTTCTTATCTCCACTAAATCATGTTAGGGTATCAAGCTTGTA
>CP092864.1:63156772-63169635 GCA_030710605.1 Cordylochernes scorpioides
CCAAGATTACATGTTGATTAGAAGGAAATAAATCCCAGCAACCTTCTTTATTTTGTTTACCAACCCACTGGCATTCATTTTAGGCTGAAACATTTTTATGATGCTTTTATATTCAATATTTTGAATACAAATAAAATATATGAACAAAAAGATAATTATGATAAAGCACAATTTGGATTATAGATTATAATAAAAGAAAATAAGACCTAATCCAAATAATTTATTAGTGTGTGACGTTTCGGCAACAACATTGTCATCATCAGACAAAAGAGAATAAATTATTTATTGATATTATTATTATATTTGATTTATCCTTTTGTCTGATGATGGTGACAATGTTGTTGCCGAAACGTCACACACTAATAAATTATTTGGATTAGGTCTTATTTTCTTTTATTAAAAAGATAATTAATGCAGTATAACCTCCCTGTAAAGGACACCTAATTTCAGAACCAAAGTTTCCTTTAAGAAGAGGTGTCCTTTTGCCGGGGAGTTACTAAATAGTAAAAATGGTAATTTTGCAAATGATAACTGTCCTTTGTAGAGAGGTGTCCTCTAGCATGAGTGTCCTCTTGTGGAGGTTTTACTATATGTGAAAATATGCACAGATAAGATAAAATATACAAGTCAAGGTTTCAATGACAATATATATACATTGAAAAAAAAAAAAAACTTCTTTGAAATCTTGATTTTGAAAATCTTTTTTTCTCTATTAGAAATGTATACTGTCAGCACACCACTTTTCTTATTGAAAACATCCCCAGCAAAGAACTTGCAACATCTTAATGGTATGGCTAAATACAAAAGGGGACCAACATGAAAGTTGGGGATAAGCTTTGGACTTTATTCTTGTGGTGAAGAAGGACACTCTCTTGTCTTTGGGGCGAGAAATTGTCCCAAAAGACGGAAGAGCCAAATTTATTTGGCCACTGTCTAGATGGAAAAAACTTCTGTATCAAGTACTGCCGATAAAATAATATGGATTATCAAATTGGAGAATATTTGTCAATATCAGTTACCATATGTAGTCACCAAAAGTAAAACTCGCCATGATGGTCACTAACAACAAAAATATAGTATAGTAGTCTCTAAAGGACCCACTAATGATTTAGACCTAATATTTGAAAACCTTTGTTCTGTGAGGGCCGAGAGACTTCCTTCCTGCCTGCTGGGATGACGGACTACACCAGGCATGTCAAACTCGCGGGCCTCATGCGGCCCACCAGACAATATATTTTAATAAAAATTTTTTTATAAATTAAAAAAAAAATTAATAAAAATTTGTAGCCTAATTTTTAAAAATTGTAATTATACATAATTTATTTATTAATAACGAACCACTGGTCGCCATACATAAGTTGTAAGTTTTGATAATATTATACCTACATACATAACGTATGTACATCGCCATAAGTATTGTGTGCCTTAAAGTTTAAAGAAAATATTCTTTCGGAGTACTAGAAAATTTTTTTTTTTTAAGTTACGTTCAATAATTTGTGCAGTTATTCTGTGTGTCTGGTAAGTTAAAAAATATTAATTAAAAAAAAAAAAATTAAATATTAATTAAAACGTTTTATTATTTTGTGTTAGCGATTACTAATTTTTTTTCAGACCTTTGTATTCAATACTAGACGAATGACCCGGGCAACGCCCGGGTTTACATGATTTAATATATAAACATGTGCCCGTTGGCTGCCAGCGAGTAAACTTCTGCGCCCGTTGACTCCCGGCGAGCAAGTGACTGCTCCCGTCGGCTGCCGGCGAGCAAGTGGCTTCCCGGCGCATGCGCGCGCACAGGGAAGCCACGTGCTCGCAGGCGGCCAATGGGCGCGCCCCGCCATCAGATCCACCGCGTTCTAGAGGGCGCTACTCGTGAGCTATTTAGAATAATTTGAATATATAGTTTTAATAATTGATTTATGTATTTTTTAAATAGCCTATCGTCATCCTCGTTTTTTTTACCTATGTATGGAAATTTTGGTTTGAATTAGTGAACTACTGCGAATTTGTATACCGGACATACAGACCAACCAACAGACAAACATACAAACATTCATTTTTATATATATAGATAGAAGATAGAAGATAGATAGATAGATGTCTTCATCAAAACCGATTCAGATTTAAAGGCAAAATTCATTGAAGTTGGCGTTTCTGAATTTTACAAATATTTGCCAGCCAGATTTGAAAACACTCGAAGATTAGCACATGAAATTATGTCCATGTTTGGAAGTACTTATCGGTGCGAGCAGTTATTTTCACTTATGAAAGGAAATAAGTCTCCAATCAGATCGAGAATTACTGACGTTCACCTTGGGTCAGTTTTAAAATTAATCACTGCGAACAAGATTTCCCCCCGAAGTAGGAAAGATGGTAGCAGAAAAGAGATGCCAAATATCGGGGAGAAAATATTAACTTTACTTTCTTTTTTCTTATTAGTATTTTTTAAAATAAACCTACATAAATGTTACTATAAAAAATTAATTACTTGTTTTCTTTTTTTGCGGCCCACATAATCTTATTACTTTTTTATTTGGCCCGTGTTAGGATTTGAGTTTGACATGCTTGGACTACACCGTCAGCAAACATACAAGCGGGGGACATGAAATAGGAGATGACCACCGCTGTGTGGCGCGGCAGATCAGCGGAAGTGAAGGAGAACCAGATTAGAGATTCTAGGGTGTTGTCCTTTTGTCTTGCTCTAAAAATGTAGCTAATAAGTAATACCAATAAAACGCTAACTTTGAGCCATCGCTGGACTAATAAATCGACACACTACAGTTCTTTGGAATCCTTCATTGTATTTTTTATTTTATCCTCCAAAGTGTGTTTTGTTTCCCCAATGTATATATTAATGTTGATTAGTTGTATTGTGGCTTAGCACAACAATGGGTTTCTAGTTTTTCTCTTTCAAATAAATTAGATTTTTTATACTAATTTCCTTGCAGCCGCCGCGGTCCAGGAGGACCCTCGTGTTGGGCGACCTCAACATCAGCGAGGTGAGCACGAGCGATACAGCATCGGGCTCTGTGGATGTCCTCTTGGTGATGATTGGCCAGACAGCCTTCGTCGATGCGGCCACTTCTTAGATGCCGCACACATTCCAACCAGAGCGGCCAGTGCGGGGATCGGATTGACGTCTCTCGATTGGAAAGAGTTCTAAAGCTATCTAGATTCTCAGATCGTGTCGCCCAGTACAAGACCATCTACTACAAACTCTCGGACCATCGAGCTGTTCATCTCCAGCTGGTCTCGCCTTCAACCCTGCGTGGCCGCATTTGTTCGCTTGAACCTCGTTGTTGAATATCTGACAACGACCATCGAGACAACTTCAACATCCATCGAGGACATGAGCTGCGAAGTTTTTTGGAGCAGTTGGTCTTCATTCAAGGCTGAACTCCTGGCAGAGGTGAAATCCCTCCACATCCTTTGCGTCGCCGACGTCGACCAAGTCGCACGCGCCAGACGGTTCTTGCAGGCCAGGCTGGAAGCAGATTCGTCATTCGTCCATAATTGCCCGATTTCGGGCGCTCGCTTTGTGTGCGACGGCTTGCTGGGATAAACATCCGCGATGTAGATGGAAACATCATCGAGGGCGGGGAGCTGCGACGCAGATCTAATTCCATCTACCAGCGCCTCTTTGCCCATGAGTCGTGCGACCTCATCGCTGCCGCTGAGTTCATAGGGGGAACGACGACCTCCTCACCCAAGAAGAGGAACACCCTCTGCTCCGTTCTGAGATCACCGGCGCAGAGATCGCCGCAGCCTGCCTCTAAGACGAACCCCCGGGTGAGACGACCTGCCTTGCGAGGTACGAGGTGTGTTCAAAAAGTATCGCGACTTTTGAATTTTCGCGGGTTACGTATATTCGAATTTCGATCTTTTTGTGGCTTTATGTTGGTACTCATGTCTCTCACTTATGCCGACAAGCTCGGCCATTTTGAATGTTCACTTAATTGTTGACAGCTGCTTTGCTTGCAGGTGTTTTGGATCGTCTTCGATTTTTACCTATTAAAAAAAATGGATCAAAGAACCTGTATCAAATTTTGTGTGAAAAACGAAATTAAGTGCGCGGATGCATTCCGAATGTTGACTGTGGCATACGGAGAAGCTACCTTGGACCGAAGCAACGTTTATCGGTGGTACAAAATGTTCTCAGAAGGCCGAGAAGATGTGAACGACGAAGAGCGTGCCGGACGCCCGAGCACTTCAACAACAGACGAAAAAATTAATGAAGTGGATAAAATGATATTGGCCAATCGTCGAATCACCGTTAGAGAAGTTGCTGAGGACCTAAACATATCGATTGGCTCGGGCCATTCGGTTTTTATCAATGATTTGGGCATGAGACGGGTCGCCGCGACATTCGTACCAAAATTGCTCAATTGCGACCAAAAACAGCATCGCATGAACATTGCTAATGAGATGTTGGACTCTGTCCGCGACGACCCAAATTTGCTCCAGAGGCTCATAACTGGTGACGAAGCGTGGGTTTATGGTTATGACGTGGAAACCAAAGCTCAATCATCTCAATGGAAGCTGCCACACGAACCAAGACCGAAAAAAGCGCGCCAAGTTCGGTCGAATGTGAAAGTTTTGCTGACAGTTTTCTTCGATTGCAGGGGCGTGGTGCATCATGAGTTCTTGCCACAGGGTAGAACGGTCAATAAGGAATATTACCTGCAAGTTATGCGCAATTTGCGCGAAGCAATCCGCCAGAAACGCCCGGATTTGTGGAAGAACAAAAATTGGCTTTTGCACCACGATAACGCCCCTGCTCACACATCGTTGCTTGTGCGCGACTTTTTGGCCAAAAACAACACACTAATGATGCCGCAGCCACCGTATTCCCCAAATCTGGCCCCCTGTGACTTTTTCTTGTTTCCTAAACTGAAGAGGCCCATGAAAGGACGACTTCACGCTACGCTTGACGAGATAAAGACGGCATCGAAGGAGGAGCTGAAAAAGAGTTTTTAAAATGATTTTTTGAAGTGCTTCGAAGATTGGAAAAACCGTTGGCACAAGTGTATAATATCTCATGGGGATTACTTTGAAGGGTACAAAATAGGTATTCATGAATAAATAAATAATTTTTGAAAAAACACAAAAGTCGCGATACTTTTTGAACACACCTCGTATACACGGAATTCGAGGACTTCTACGCCGGTGCTCTAGAGCGCGGGCATGAGGCCTCCCAACTCTGTAGCGCCTTGCCTCCATTGACGCGGTGCAGCACAATCTGCCTGATTCCCCAGTTCCATGGCGGCCCTGGGCTCTGCGGCTACAGGCCTCTCTCGCTCACCACGGCGGACTACCGGGTCCTGGGCACCATCCTCCTCCAACGTCTGCGGTCCCATCTCTCTGTCCTGGTACCTCAGTAACAGGCCTATGGAACATAGCACATGAAGTCGGCACAGAAGATGGCTATCATCTCAGCAGATCTTGAGTCTGCCTTTGACACCCTAGACTGAGGCTTCTTGGTGACCCAGATGGTCTCCCTGGCTTTCACCGGCCTTTATCGGTGGTTGCTCCTCATTTATGCCGGGGCGAATCTGGCGATCCGAGCCGGAGGCCTCCACACAAAGCCCTTTCATCTACTGAACGGGGTGGGTAGGGCGCATTGTTTAGCCTCTTTACGGGTCATCTGTTGCACCTTGAGCAAGCGATCGCCCCAGGAATGTTCTCGCCTACGCCGACGACATCGCACTGCATAACCGCCGTAAGGAGCATTTCGCTGTCGTGAACTCCATCTTCGAGGGCTTCCAGCGCGTCTCGGGCATTAGAGTGAACTTCTCAAAGAGCAGGGGCCTATGGTGCGGCGCCTGGCGGGCCGACGTGCAGCTTGGCATCTCCTGGTCACCAGAGCAACTAAGAGTGTTGGGCAGCATAATAACGCCGGGAATGTAATCCTCCGCCCAGAAATAACATCTTGGTCTGTTCGAGGCTGCCATAGCGAGGTGGCCCCCTACACCCGCGTCCTCTCTAGTCGGTCGGGCTAGAGTCGCCAACTCCTTGGTGCTCTCATCGGTGGTCCACTACACCGTAATACTACTTTTAAGATAAGGGTATGGCTCATCAATGGTTAGCCTTCCAAGAGGTTTCGCCATTTTAATCTTCAGATCACTTCTGATGAGCCATATCCCCCCCCCTCTCTTGCAATTTGCATACAGTATGAGGGCTGTGAAAACAAAATAATTTTATATATTTTAGAAGAAATGTAGCGTTAAAGTGTTTAGAATTTTCTACGATAGAGTTAATGATATTTTAAATGTTACCTAACAGGTTTATTTGTTAACACAAAGCAATAACGCGCCATCTATACATACAAAATAAAAAGATTTAAAAGGGCGAATGTTTCTTTTATACATAAAACGAACTTCTACTGTCCTTACTGCGATGAAAAAATATATTGGGAGGGCTTGGCTCATCAGTGGTGAACCCTCCCAGCGGTTTCGCCAATTTAATCCACCAGACCGCTTCTCAGAGCTCTAATACTGTATTGGATCATTCTGCTTTTATATGCTACACTGGACAGTAGAAGTTCGTTTTATGTATAAAAGAAACATTCGAGCTTTTAAATCCTTTTATTTTGTAGGTTTATTTGTGATTTTTCGGAAGAACATTGCTCAATGAATTATAAATTTAGTTTAGATTTACATTCCTACACTCCAAGGGATAGAGAGAAGCATATGTCCATAGTTTATTCAAAACACCAATTTACTCTATTTAAAACACGGGTAGGGGGAGAGAGAGAATATAAGAAATTCATCATAAAGTCGGTGGACGAGTGGGTAACACCCTCAGTTCCCGACAGTCATGAACCGGGATTGAATCCCGCGTTAAAATTTGTTTAATATGTGAATAGCCTTCACATATTATTCATTGTTCAATTATCATGAACTAGGTTGCTCTTGCTGAGCGGTACCTATTAATGTGAATTTGAACCAAGAAATTCATCGCAAAAAAAAAGTCGGTGGACGAGTGGGTAACCCCCTCGATTCCCGACAGTCATGAACCGGGATTGAATCCCGCGTTAAAATTTTGTTTAATATGTGAATAACCTTCACATATTATTCATTGTTCAATTATCATGAACTAGGTTGCTCTTGCTGAGCGGTACCTATTTATGTGAATTTGAACCAGGCAAGAAATTCAAGAAAATAAGTCGGTGGACGAATGGGTAACCCCCTCGATTCCCGACAGTCATGAACCGGGATTGAATCCCGCGTTTAAATTTTGTTTAATATGTGAATAACCTTCACATATTATTCAATGTTCAATTATCATGAACTAGGTTGCTCTTGCTGAGCGGTACCTATTTATGTGAATTTGAACCAGGAGAAGAAATTCAAAGACAAGTCGGTAGATGAGAGGGTAACACGCTCGATTCCCGACAGTCATGAACCGGGATTGAATCCCGCGTTAAAATTTGTTTAATATGTGAATAACCATCACATATTATTCACTGTTTCAATTATCGTGAACTAGGTTGCTCTTGTTGAGCGGTACCTATTAATGTGAATTTGAACCAGGTAAGAAATTCATTGAATAAAGTCGGTGGATGAGAGGGCAACACGCTCGATTCCCGACAATAAGTCGGTGGATGAGAGGGCAACACGCTCGATTCCCGACAGTCATGAACCGGGATTGAATCCCGCGTTAAAATTTTGTTTAATATGTGAATAACCTTCACATATATTATTCACTGTTCCAATTATCATGAACTAGGTTGCTCTTGCTGAGCGGTACCTATTAATGTGATTTGAACCAGGATAAGAAATTCAGTCCGATACAACCCACTTTCAAGGAAGATACCAACTACACAAGAGCGAAACAAAGAAAAAATAATTTAAAACCGAAACAAACCCTTCATTAACTAAGCCAGAATGACGTAAAGTAGAAAAAAGTAAAAAAAAAAAAAAACCTTGAATATTAAACAAGCTATAAAAAAACCTCAAGAACAAGTTCTCCAAGGACCTGAGAGAAAATATAAAAAAGATATAAATTATAAAAAACATAAAATATAATTATAAGAAAGCTAAACTATTTTCGACGACGTTTCATTCTTAAAAAAAAAAATTATACTGCCCTTACTGTAATGTTAAAATAATACATCATGTCAATAAGCTATAATTATAAATGAACCCCCTTGTACATAACTATCACACCCACACAATATTGTAAATATAATGTCCTGGGTTAATCATTTCCAGTGGTACCTAATAAAGTCATTTTTGAACTGGGATTGGAACAGTCCGGTACGCTATAGTGAAGTGGTCTGGAGAGGAAAAGGTAGAAACCGCAGGGAAGGTTCACCACTGATGTAAGCATTACCCTCCCTCTTTCACTTTTATTCAATGCAGGATAAAGGCTATAGAAATAGGTTTTAATTTGGCAATATTAGAAGAAAAGTAGCTTTTTGAAATGTTTATAATTTTCAAACATGCATACATTGACTTATATATATATACTAGCGGATGTACCCGGCTTTGCCCGAGGTTTTACCCGAGTAAAGGTTTGTCTAACGAACATTTGTTAAACAATTCTCTATAAACTTATAAAAAAAAAAGATATATTTTGATAATTTGAAACTCGTAAATTTGAATCTCTCGATAAAGTGAACATTTTTTCCCGGTCCCTGTGTGCCGTGTCATCCTGAATTTTGTCTTTCATAATTTTCTACATTACAAAATCATCGTTTTATCTAGTGAACATATTTTCCCGGTCCCTTGAAAAATACTCGATAAGTTGAATAAAATCATGGTCGTGAATCTCTCGATAAAGTGATTATTTTTTCCCGGTCCCTGTGTGCCGTGTCATCCTGAATTTTGTCTTACCTAATTTTCTACATTACAATATCATCGTTTTATCTAGTGAACATATTTTCCCGGTCCCTTGAAAAATACTCGATAAGTTGAATAAAATCATGGTCGTTTATGGAAGATGGACGTAGTTCCCGGAGGTCACCCGCGAGGCTTTTTTCTTGTCTACTTTGCACAGCTGTGTCACCAACTCTGCCCCCGCGCGCCAGGACCTCTTGATCCCTCTGATTGGTCGGTGGGAACTTGGACTGACCGGCCGGCGGCCGGACGGGGGGGGGGGGGGGGGGGGACAGACCTAAGCCTATCTCCGTCGCAAGGTGGCGCTGCTTGCGAGTTAAAGCTACAAATCTGCAAATAACTCTAAGGATATTAAAGATATTCAAGAAATTATTTTTCGTAAACCTTTCCGGGGATATGCCTAATAATATCCCAAATTTTCACGGCGATTGGATGTATGGTTTTTGAATCCATAGAGGACACACACACACATTCAATTTTATATATATATATTATTGTTTATAATACTTTTTACTTGTCCTTTTACTTATGTAATAATTTACTAATTACCAAAAAAAAATGTTAATTTGAGTCAAAAGGCGATCGATCCATTGAATATATTTACATGTAAAAAAGAGCGTACCTGGATCTGTGCAATAAATTGATAAAGAGAGAGCAATCCCTCGAAAAATTTTGAGAAAAAAAAAGTTTTTTTTTCTTTAACAGATCCAGAGATACGCCCTTTTTATATAAACATATTTTGAATTGTGAAACATTCCCATATGGAGATATATGTATGAGGTGCCCTTTATATGGAGTTATCTGTGTAGCTATCTATTGCCGACTCTGTAAAACCGACAAAGGTATTTTCCTTCTTTCTTATCTCCACTCAATCATATTAGGGTATCAAGCTTGTAGAGCTTGAGACTTGACAACCATCATGACTAGGTGGAGTAGCATGCGTCTGCCTTTGTCATGAAGACTGGGAGCACTACTCAGTGGCAGGTCGACTTAGCTCCAAAAAAATGGCCGCCTCTGACACGAGGAACAGACACCATGTGCAGCCGCTCCTAACATGGAGTACAAACGCTGCTCATCCTGTATCCCTGGATTAGGAGCCCTTACAGGGTACTGTCAGCTGAGCCCAGGTTTTTTAGCGAGCTTGTTACTGCTCCCCCTCCTCCTTTTTCAGCCGGGCTTGGGACCGGCAAAGGCGAGTTACACCGACAAAGGTTACTTGCTCTACAGTACTTCACATCTATATTCAATCACTCCGAGCCACTTTTTGTCAAATTCATCTTCTTACATGGGAGATAGCAGTTTCTTTTTTAATTCGTCTAAAGCCACGTCGTAGAGTCCAGTGAAATTGCGGAAAAAAAATTGAGGAATTTTTGATCACTCACTCTAAATGGACCTTAGTTCGAATATCCATGAAAACAAATTCTAACGGAATTCTTCACTTTCTAGCCAACAAACGTCCTCGAGAGATACAGTTTTAAAAACAATTAAAGCATAAATTTAAATAATTACGGGTCTTGTAAAATGCCATTTTTTAAAATTGCATAATCATCAAATGACCCCGAATATGTAAATAATGTCTTAACTATGAACATTTCTAGCATAATTTTAATTTAAATAAAACTATTTTATATACAATTTTTTAGCTTCAAATTTTCATTATCTATTAGTAGTCAGAGACAAATATATTCCATTTGCGTGTCAAATTATTTTATTGCATCCTAGACTAAAAGGATAACCTTTCGGAAAATCTCCTTATTTGACACTATTGTGGACTGTCAAAAGATATTTTGTCATAATCCATAACTAATGTTGAATAAAGGGATTCTACAAATACTCATCTTGTAGTTTATGATGCAATAAAAGAATTAAACGCAAATTTCAAAACTATATATCTTTGAATGTGAAATAACATTTCGTATTGATGTAATACGCCCGTTTTCTGATACTGAACATGATGATAAATAAATAATGATAATGAAATTCATTTCAAGGTAAAACTTCGTTCGCCGCAGTTCTAGATCTGTTCATATGTATAAGGAGAATTTCTCTATCTATCTATTTATATGTAGAATTCTCTTCGTTGCTTATTTGAGGAGTTGATAAGCTTTTTTAAACTTAGTTATTCTACATATGAGTAGTTAATAGATATGTTTAACAGTATATATATATGGTAATTTAAGCCAACAACCCCATATTGTATATAACTTATAAGAATATTTTAATGTTGTATAATAGAAACACATCTGTAAATGATTATACGCATTATTGACATGTGTCATTACATCATCATATGTATTGTACTTTGTACAAACTGAGGACAAATAAATAAAACTCTGTAATAGATTAAGAGTTGAGCTAAGGAGATGGAAGTCACAAAACAACAAGGTCTAAAGATAGATTGGAAGCTGTCAGGACGGCGCCAGTAGAATGTCACCAGACGACCCCCCTCTCACATCTGGTGAAATGCAAAACCCCCTTTCTCAGAAAAGGTACATAAAGCCCCGTCCTAGCTAAAAATACAGTTAGTTCACCATCTGCGTCAGCGCTCGTCGGTTGTACCCCAGGTCCATCTCATCCATCATGTAGACAAGTAAGAAATCTTCTATCTCTCCATCTTTCGCTCCTAGCTCAACTTTTATCTTTTCACGGAACTTTCTTAGTGCAACTGTGTCTTCGTTTTTTGTGTATGGACATTCCCAAGATTTCCACTCTGCCTCGACCACGACTGCCTGTACTTTGTGAGAACTGTAAAAGGTCTTCCAAGGTGCAGAGAGGTACTGGAAAACTCCCCATCCTGACTGTTCCTCTCGGTCAACACAGTATAGCGAGAGTAAACACTTCATCATCACATATATATATCTTCTATTTGAACAATTATATTATGATGCATAGCGCGCCATCTGTTATGAATATTCGAAACTATTATAGACGCGTATGATTCTTTTGAAAATTAAACATATATAAACATATAGCTTATGTCCATAGTTCATCTAAAATACCCATTCCAAGAGTCTAGCATCAGTATCACTATAAAAGGAAGTTCCAAAAATGCAATATAACAGCGGTATGATAGATTAAACTGGCGAAACCGCTGGGAAGGTTCACCACTGATGAGCCAGGCTCTCCCATTAATTTTTCCATTACAGTAAGGGCAGTAGAAATTGTTTAATTTTCAAAAGAATCATACGCGTCTATAATAGTTTCGAGTATATATGTATATATATATTGAATGTATCCCCTCTAACGGGGTAACCAGAATGTGTTCATTATAGATTCCAGCATAGACATCAGCAGCTAGAGAGGATCAAAACAATGATGAAATCGGCAGCTGGATGAGATGGGAGGGGCTGATGTAACTTGGCCGCCCCTTACCTCAGTTCTTGCATCACTTCCTCAATGTTTCCGCAATGTTTTTTATGGCCACTCTAGTTCACCCCCTCTCTCCCTCTCTGAAACTTCTCCCACATTGTCCTCTGTTGGAGCGTTCCATCCACGTGAAAAATCTCTTGTAGTTGTTGTCGTGTCCAATGAAATATCTTCAGATGTCCTCATGCATCTCTATCACAGCAGTAGCAATGATTTCTATCTTGGGTGTGTAAAGCTGCTGCTCTGGATCCACGTCAATTTTCTGCAAGACTGCAACCATTGCTGGGCATGAGAATATGTGGGTAGGTGTTAGTTCCAAAATTATATTTTAACTTTATTATAAGTAAAATAATAATAAAAAATTCCCGTTTATATTTCCCTCTCATATAGAAAGAAAAAAATATATAAACGCATTGTATTTTGTATGTAATTATTTTTATTTAAAAGAGGTGTGATCATTTTGTCAAATATGTACTGCGAAAATATCTCTAACCCTATATAGAATTGATTTAATACGCTCGTCTTCTGATACTGAACTTGATGATAAATAAATAATGATAATGAAATTCATTTTCAAGGTAAAACTTCGTTTGGTGCAATTCTAGATCTGTTCGTATATATGGTGAATTCCTCTATCTACCGGATATATGTAGGATT
>CP092864.1:63169735-63192459 GCA_030710605.1 Cordylochernes scorpioides
CAGTTGTCCTGTGACATTGGTCCATTTATCCTGGCTTTAGGTAGCTCAAGTTCCCCTTGTGTTTATGTGATATAGGATCCATATCACCACTTATTGTCCCATAATACCCTGATAGTATAATTGTTGTTGGTCCACAATTGCTTATTCAATGGATCTATCTACTTAAGTACAGGATTGGTTGTATTGTAGCTAGCCTTCTGTCCACCACTACCTGGGGGGCATGTCTGGTAGCTCTGCCTTGGGGGGATCAAGCCAAATACCCTCATGGACAAAACTTACAGAAGTTGTACCTTTCAGCATGTATATCGGAATTCAGACAATAACTTTGAAAGATATTACAGTGACCTTTATTGAAGACACACATTGTTGTTGTTTCTTATCCCCTTGTGTAAAGATTACACAAATTCCAAGAGTTCATACTCCTCAAGCAAGAAACACATGATTAAGTGTGAACAAAACTGAATCTTGTCTCTTTAAAAAAAAAAAAGACAATAGGCGACATCAAAGACTTTCCACTTTCTTAAGTATTGTCCATGAGTATGTTTGTAGCTTGTTTGCCATACCATCACACTCTAGATTCCAAGATTACATGTTGATTAGAAGGAAATAAATCCCATCAACCTTCTTTAGTTTGTTTCACCAACCCACTGGCATTCATTTAGGCTGAAGCATTTTTATGATGCTTTTATGTTCAATATTTTGAATACAAATAAAATATATGAACAAAAATATAATACAGTAGAACCCCCCTGTAAAGGACACCTAATTGCAGAGCCAAAGTTTCCTTTAGGAAGAGGTGTCCTCTTACTGGAGAGTTGCTAAATATTTAAAATGGTAATTTTACAAATGTAAACTGTTCTTTGTAGATAGGTGTCCTCTAGCGCGAGTGTTCTCTTGCTGAGGCTTTACTATATATGAAAATATGCACAGATAAGATAAAATATACAAGTCAAGGTTTCAATGACGATATATATACATTTGAAAAAACTTTCCTTCTTTGAAATCTTGATTTTTACAAATATTTTTCTCTATTAGAAATGTATACTGTCAGCACACCACTTTTCTTATTGAAAACATCTCCAGTAAAAATCTTGCAACATCTTAATGGTATGGCTAAATACAAAAGGGGACCAAAATGAAAGCCGGGTTAACCTTTTGACTTTATTCTTGTAATGAAGAAGGACACACTCTTGTCTTTGGGGCGAGAAATTGTCCCAAAAGACAGAAGAGCCAAATTTATTTGGCCACTAGCCTTGATAGAAAAAACTTCTGTATCAAGCACTGGCGAAAAAATTAAATGGATGATCAAATTGGAGAATATTTGTCAATATCAGTTACCATATGTAGTCACCAAAAGTAAAACTCGCCATGATGGTCACTAACAACAAAAATATAGTATAGTAGTTTATAAAGGTCCCACTAATGATTTTGACCTAATATTTGAAAACCTTTGTTCTGGAAGGGCCGAGAGACTTCCTTCCAGCCTGCTGGGATGACGGACTACACCGTCAGCAAACATACAAGCGGGGGACATGAAATAGACATGAAATAGGAGATGACCACCGCTGTGCGGCGCGGCAGATCAGCGGAAGTGAACGAGAACCAGAATACACATTCTAGGGTGTTGTCCTTTTGTCTTCCTCTAAAAATGTAGCTAATAATTAATACCAATAAAACGCTAACTTTGAGCCATCGCTGGACTAATAAATCGACACACTACAGTTCTTTGGATTTCTTCATTGTGTTTTTTATTTTATCCTCTAAAGTGTGTTTTGTTTCCCCAATGTATATATTAATGTTGATTAGTTGTATTGTGGCTTAGCACAACAATGGGTTTCTAATTTTTCTCTTTCAAATAAATTATATTTTTTTCTACTAATTTCCTTGCAGCCGCCGCGGTCCAGGAGGACCCTCGTGTTGGGCGACCTCAACATCAGCGAGGTGATCACGAGCGATGCAGCATCGGGCTCTGTGGATGTCCTCTTGGTGATGATTGGCCAGACAGCCTTCGTCGATGCGGCCACTTCTTAGATGCCGCACACATTCCAACCAGAGCGGCCAGTGCGGGGATCGGGTTGACGTCTCTCGATTGGAAAGAGTTCTAAAGCTATCTAGATTCTCAGATCGTGTCGCCCAGTACAAGACCATCTACTACAAACTCTCGGACCATCGAGCTGTTCATCTCCAGCTGGTCTCGCCTTCAACCCTGCGTGGCCGCATTTGTTCGCTTGAACCTCGTTGTTGAATATCCGACAACGACCATCGAGACAACTTCAACATCCATCGAGGACATGAGCTGCGAAGTTCTTTGGAGCAGTTGGTCTTCATTCAAGGCTGAACTCCTGGCAGAGGTGAGATCCCTCCACATCCTTTGCATCGCCGACGAAGGCCAAGTCGCACGCGCCAGATGGTTCTTGCAGGCCAGGCTGGAAGCAGATTCGTCATTCGTCCATAATTGCCCGATTTCGGGCGCTCGCTTTGCGTGCGACGGCTTGATGGGATAAACATCCGCGATGTAGATGGAAACATCATCGAGGGCGGGGAGCTGCGACGCAGAGCTAATTCCATCTACCAGCGCCTCTCTGCCCATGAGTCGTGCGACCCCATCACTGCCGCTGAGTTCATAGGGGGAACGACGACCTCCTCACCCAAGAAGAGGAACACCCTCTGCTCCGTTCTGAGATCACCGGCGAAGAGATCGCCGCAGCCTGCCTCTAAGAAGAACCCCCGGGTAGGACGACCTGCCTTGCGAGGTATACACGGAATTCGAGGACTTCTACGCCGGTGCTCTAGAGCGCGTGCACGAGACCTCCCAACTCTGTAGCGCCTTGCCTCCATTGACGCGGCGCAGCACAATCTGCCTGATTACCCAGTTCCATGGCGGCCCTGGGCTCTGCGGCTACAGGCCTCTCTCGCTCACCACGGCGGACTACCGGGTCCTGGGCAACATCCTCCTCCAACGTCTGCGGTCCCATCTCTCTGCCCTGGTACCTCAGTAACAGGCCTATGGAACATAGCACATGAAGTCGGCACAGAAGATGGCTATCATCTCAGCAGATATTGAGTCTGCCTTTGACACCCTAGACTGAGGCTTCTTGGTGACCCAGATGTTCTCCTTGGCTTCCACCAGCCCTCATCGGCGGTTCCTCCTCATTTATGCCGGGACGGACCCGGCGATCCGAGCCGGAGGCCTCCACACAAAACCCTTAAATCTACTGAACGGTGTGAGTAGGGCGCATTGTTCAGCCTCTTTACGGGTCATCTGTTGCACCTTGAGCAAGCGATCGCCCCAGGAATGTTCTCGCCTACGCCGACGACATCGCACTGCGTAACCGCCGTAAGGAGCATTTCGTTGTCGTGAATTCCATCTTCGAGGGCTTCCAGCGCGTCTCGGGCATTAGAGTGAACTTCTCAAAGAGCAGGGGCCTATGGTGCGGCGCCTGGCGGGCCGACGTGCAGCTTGGCAGCTCCTGGTCACCAGAGCAGCTAAGAGTGTTGGGCAGCATAATAACGCCGGGAATGTAATCCTCCGCCCAGAAATAACATCTTGGTCTGTTCGAGGCTGCCATAGCGAGGTTGCCCCCTACACCCGCGTCCTCTCTAGTCGGTCGGGCTAGAGTCGCCAACTCCTTGGTGCTCTCATCGGTGGTCCACTACACCGTAATACTACTTTTAAGATAAGGGTATGGCTCATCAATGGTTAGCCTTCCAAGAGGTTTCGCCATTTTAATCTTCAGATCACTTCTGATGAGCCATATCCCCCCCCCCCCCCCCCCCTTGCAATTTGCATACAGTATGAGGGCTGTGAAAACAAAATAATTTTATATAATTTAGAAGAAATGTAGCGTTAAAGTGTTTAGAATTTTCTACGATAGAGTTAATGATATTTTAAATGTTACCTAACAGGTTTATTTGTTAACACAAAGCAATAACGCGCCATCTATACATACAAAATAAAAAGATTTAAAAGCGCGAATGTTTCTTTTATACATAAAACGAACTTCTACTGTCCTTACTGCGATGAAAAAATATATTGGGAGGGCTTGGCTCATCAGTGGTGAACCCTCCCAGCGGTTTCGCCAATTTAATCCACCAGACCGCTTCTCAGAGCTCTAATACTGTATTGGATCATTCTGCTTTTATATGCTACACTGGACAGTAGAAGTTCGTTTTATGTATAAAAGAAACATTCGCGCTTTTAAATCCTTTTATTTTGTAGGTTTATTTGTGATTTTTCGGAAGAACATTGCTCAATGAATTATAAATTTAGTTTAGATTTACATTCCTACACTCCAAGGGATAGAGAGAAGCATATGTCCATAGTTTATTCAAAACACCAATTTACTCTATTTAAAACACGGGTAGGGGGAGAGAGAGAATATAAGAAATTCATCATAAAGTCGGTGGACGAGTGGGTAACACCCTCAGTTCCCGACAGTCATGAACCGGGATTGAATCCCGCGTTAAAATTTGTTTAATATGTGAATAGCCTTCACATATTATTCATTGTTCAATTATCATGAACTAGGTTGCTTTTGCTGAGCGGTACCTATTAATGTGAATTTGAACCAAGAAATTCATCGCAAAAAAAAAGTCGGTGGACGAGTGGGTAACCCCCTCGATTCCCGACAGTCATGAACCGGGATTGAATCCCGCGTTAAAATTTTGTTTAATATGTGAATAACCTTCACATATTATTCATTGTTCAATTATCATGAACTAGGTTGCTCTTGCTGAGCGGTACCTATTTATGTGAATTTGAACCAGGCAAGAAATTCAAGAAAATAAGTCGGTGGACGAATGGGTAACCCCCTCGATTCCCGACAGTCATGAACCGGGATTGAATCCCGCGTTTAAATTTTGTTTAATATGTGAATAACCTTCACATATTATTCAATGTTCAATTATCATGAACTAGGTTGCTCTTGCTGAGCGGTACCTATTTATGTGAATTTGAACCAGGAGAAGAAATTCAAAGACAAGTCGGTGGATGAGAGGGTAACACGCTCGATTCCCGACAGTCATGAACCGGGATTGAATCCCGCGTTAAAATTTGTTTAATATGTGAATAACCATCACATATTATTCACTGTTTCAATTATCGTGAACTAGGTTGCTCTTGTTGAGCGGTACCTATTAATGTGAATTTGAACCAGGTAAGAAATTCATTGAATAAAGTCGGTGGATGAGAGGGCAACACGCTCGATTCCCGACAATAAGTCGGTGGATGAGAGGGCAACACGCTCGATTCCCGACAGTCATGAACCGGGATTGAATCCCGCGTTAAAATTTTGTTTAATATGTGAATAACCTTCACATATATTATTCACTGTTCCAATTATCATGAACTAGGTTGCTCTTGCTGAGCGGTACCTATTAATGTGATTTGAACCAGGATAAGAAATTCAGTCCGATACAACCCACTTTCAAGGAAGATACCAACTAGACAAGAGCGAAACAAAGAAAAAATAATTTAAAACCGAAACAAACCCTTCATTAACTAAGCCAGAATGACGTAAAGTAGAAAAAAGTAAAAAAAAAAAAAACCTTGAATATTAAACAAGCTATAAAAAACCTCAAGAACAAGTTCTCCAAGGACCTGAGAGAAAATATAAAAAAGATATAAATTATAAAAAACATAAAATATAATTATAAGAAAGCTAAACTATTTTCGACGACGTTTCATTCTTAAAAAAAAAAAAATTATACTGCCCTTACTGTAATGTTAAAATAATACATCATGTCAATAAGCTATAATTATAAATGAACCCCCTTGTACATAACTATCACACCCACACAATATTGTAAATATAATGTCCTGGGTTAATCATTTCCAGTGGTACCTAATAAAGTCATTTTTGAACTGGGATTGGAACAGTCCGGTACGCTATAGTGAAGTGGTCTGGAGAGGAAAAGGTAGAAACCGCAGGGAAGGTTCACCACTGATGTAAGCATTACCCTCCCTCTTTCACTTTTATTCAATGCAGGATAAAGGCTATAGAAATAGGTTTTAATTTGGCAATATTAGAAGAAAAGTAGCTTTTTGAAATGTTTATAATTTTCAAACATGCATACATTGACTTATATATATATATACTAGCGGATGTACCCGGCTTTGCCCGAGGTTTTACCCGAGTAAAGGTTTGTCTAACGAACATTTGTTAAACAATTCTCTATAAACTTATAAAAAAAAGATATATTTTGATAATTTGAAACTCGTAAATTTGAATCTCTCGATAAAGTGAACATTTTTTCCCGGTCCCTGTGTGCCGTGTCATCCTGAATTTTGTCTTTCATAATTTTCTACATTACAAAATCATCGTTTTATCTAGTGAACATATTTTCCCGGTCCCTTGAAAAATACTCGATAAGTTGAATAAAATCATGGTCGTGAATCTCTCGATAAAGTGATTATTTTTTCCCGGTCCCTGTGTGCCGTGTCATCCTGAATTTTGTCTTTCCTAATTTTCTACATTACAATATCATCGTTTTATCTAGTGAACATATTTTCCCGGTCCCTTGAAAAATACTCGATAAGTTGAATAAAATCATGGTCGTTTATGGAAGATGGACGTAGTTCCCGGAGGTCACCCGCGAGGCTTTTTTCTTGTCTACTTTTCACAGCTGTGTCACCAACTCTGCCCCCGCGCGCCAGGACCTCTTGATCCCTCTGATTGGTCGGTGGGAACTTGGACTGACCGGCCGGCGGCCGGACGGGGGGGGGGGGGGCAGACCTAAGCCTATCTCCGTCGCAAGGTGGCGCTGCTTGCGAGTTAAAGCTACAAATCTGCAAATAACTCTAAGGATATTAAAGATATTCAAGAAATTATTTTTCGTAAACCTTTCCGGGGATATGCCTAATAATATCCCAAATTTTCACGGCGATTGGATGTATGGTTTTTGAATCCATAGAGGACACACACACACATTCAATTTTATATATATAGATTATTGTTTATAATACTTTTTACTTGTCCTTTTACTTATGTAATAATTTACTAATTACCAAAAAAAAATGTTAATTTGAGTCAAAAGGCGATCGATCCATTGAATATATTTACATGTAAAAAAAAGCGTACCTGGATCTGTGCAATAAATTGATAAAGAGAGAGCAATCCCTCGAAAAAATTTGAGAAAAAAAAAAGTTTTTTTTTTCTTTAACAGATCCAGAGATACGCCCTTTTTATATAAACATATTTTGAATTGTGAAACATTCCTATATGGAGATATATGTATGAGGTGCCCTTTATATGGAGTTATCTGTGTAGCTATCTATTGCCGACTCTGTAAAACCGACAAAGGTCTTTTCCTTCTTTCTTATCTCCACTCAATCATATTAGGGTATCAAGCTTGTAGAGCTTGAGACTTGACAACCATCATGACTAGGTGGAGTAGCATGCGTCTGCCTTTGTCATGAAGACTGGGAGCACTACTCAGTGGCAGGTCGACTTAGCTCCAAAAAAATGGCCGCCTCTGACACGAGGAACAGACACCATGTGCAGCCGCTCCTAACATGGAGTACAAACGCTGCTCATCCTGTATCCCTGGATTAGGAGCCCTTACAGGGTACTGTCAGCTGAGCCCAGGTTTTTTAGCGAGCTTGTTACTGCTCCCCCTCCTCCTTTTTCAGCCGGGCTTGGGACCGGCAAAGGCGAGTTACACCGACAAAGGTTACTTGCTCTACAGTACTTCACATCTATATTCAATCACTCCGAGCCACTTTTTGTCAAATTCATCTTCTTACATGGGAGATAGCAGTTTCTTTTTTAATTCGTCTAAAGCCACGTCGTAGAGTCCAGTGAAATTGCGGAAAAAAAATTGAGGAATTTTTGATCACTGACTCTAAATGGACCTTAGTTCGAATATCCATGAAAACAAATTCTAACGGAATTCTTCACTTTCTAGCCAACAAACGTCCTCGAGAGATACAGTTTTAAAAACAATTAAAGCATAAATTTAAATAATTACGGGTCTTGTAAAATGCCATTTTTTAAAATTGCATAATCATCAAATGACCCCGAATATGTAAATAATGTCTTAACTATGAACATTTCTAGCATAATTTTAATTTAAATAAAACTATTTTATATACAATTTTTTAGCTTCAAATTTTCATTATCTATTAGTAGTCAGAGACAAATATATTCCATTTGCGTGTCAAATTATTTTATTGCATCCTAGACTAAAAGGATAACCTTTCGGAAAATCTCCTTATTTGACACTATTGTGGACTGTCAAAAGATATTTTGTCATAATCCATAACGAATGTTGAATAAAGGTATTCTACAAATACTCATCTTGTAGTTTATGATGCAATAAAAGAATTGAACGCACATTTCAAAACTATATATCTTTGAATGTGAAATAACATTTCGTATTGATGTAATACGCCCGTCTTCTGATACTGAACATGATGATAAATAAATAATGATAATGAAATTCATTTCAAGGTAAAACTTCGTTCGCCGCAGTTCTCTAGATCTGTTCATATGTATAAGGAGAATTTCTCTATCTATCTATTTATATGTAGAATTCTCTTCGTTGCTTATTTGAGGCGTAGATAAGCTTTTTTAAACTTAGTTATTCTACATATGAGTAGTTAATAGATATGTTTAACAGTATATATATATATATGGTAATTTAAGCCAACAACCCCATATTGTATATAACTTATAACAAGATTTTAATGTTGTATAATAGAAACACATCTGTAAATGATTATACGCATTATTGACATGTGTCATTACATCATCATATGTATTGTACTTTGTACAAACTGAGGACAAATAAATAAAACTCTGTAATAGATTAAGAGTTGAGCTAAGGAGATGGAAGTCACAAAACAACAAGGTCTAAAGATAGATTGGAAGCTGTCATGACGGCGCCAGTTTAGAATGTCACCAGACGCCCCTCTCACATCTGGGGCAAAACCCCCTTTCTCAGAAAAGGTACATAAAGCCCCGTCCTAGCTAAAAATACAGTTAGTTCACCATCTGTGTCAGCGCTCGTCGGTTGTACCCCAGGTCCATCTCATCCATCATGTAGACCAGTAAGAAATCTTCTATCTCTCCATCTTTCGCTCCTAGCTCAACTTTTATCTGTTCACGGAACTTTCTTAGTGCAACTGTGTCTTCGTTTTTTGTGTATGGACATTCCCAAGCTTTCCACTCTGCCTCGACCACGACTGCCTGTACTTTGTGAGAACTGTAAAAGGTCTTCCAAGGTGCAGAGAGGTACTGGAAAACTCCCCATCCTGACTGTTCCTCTCGGTCAACACAGTATAGCGAGAGTAAACACTTCATCATCACATATATATATATCTTCTATTTGAACAATTATATTATGATGCATAGCGCGCCATCTGTTATGAATATTCGAAACTATTATAGACGCGTATGATTCTTTTGAAAATTAAACATATAAAAACATATAGCTTATGTCCATAGTTCATCTAAAATACCCATTCCAAGAGTCTAGCATCAGTATTACTATAAAAGGAAGTTCCAAAAATGCAATATAACAGCGGTATGATAGATTAAGCCGGCGAAACCGCTGGGAGGGTTCACCACTGATGAGCCAGGCCCTCCCATTAATTTTTCCATTACAGTAAGGGCAGTAGAAATTGTTTAATTTTTAAAATAATCATACGCGTCCATAATAGTTTCGAGTATATATATATATTGAATTTATTCTTTCTAACGGGGTAACAAGAATGTGTTCAGTATAGATTCCAGCATAGACATCAGCAGCTAGAGAGGATCAAAACAATGATGAAATCGGCAGCTGGATGAGATGGGAGGGGCTGATGTAACTTGGCCGCCCCTTACCTCAGTTCTTGCATCACTTCCTCAATGTTTCCGCAATGTTTTTTATGGCCACTCTAGTTCACCCCCTCTCTCCCTCTCTGAAACTTCTTCGACATTGTCCTCTGTTGGAGCGTTCCATCCACGCGAAAAATCTCTTGTAGTTGTTGTCGTGTCCAATGAAATATCTTCAGATGTCCCCATACATCTCTATCACAGCAGTCGCAATGTCCACTATCTTGGATGTGTAAAGCTGCTGCTCTGGGTTCATCTCAATTTTCTGCAAGGCTGCAGCCATTGCTGGGCATGATAATTATGTGGGTAGGTGTTAATTCCAAAACTATCTTTTAACCGTTTATTTCCCTCTCATATAGAAAGAAAATAATATATAAATGCATTGTATTTTGTGCGTAATGATTTTTATTTAAAGGAGGAATGATCATTTTGTCAATATGTACTGCGAAAATATCTCTAACCCTATATATAGAATTGATTTAATACGCCCGCCTTCTGATACGGAACTTGATGATAAATAAATAATGATAATGAAATTTATTTTCAAGGTAAAACTTCGTTCGCCACAGTTCTAGATCTGTTCGTATATATGATGAATTCCTCTATCTACCAGATATATTTAGGATTCTCTCTATCCGATGTTGGTTGCTTATTTGAGGCGTAGATAATACTCATTATTTGATATGGTAGGTTAAACTGGCGAAACCTCTGGGAGGGTTCACCACTGATGAGCCAGGCCCTCCTATTAATTTTTGCATTGCAGTAAGGGCAGTATAAATTGTTTTATTTTTGAAAGAATCATACGCGTCTATAATAGTTTCGAATTTTCATAACAGATGGCGCGCTAATGCGCATCATAATATTTTGATATTTATAACTAAATATCTAATTTGTGCGTATTTTAAAATAAAGATAATTATCATCTATACAACACGACTAAAAATGAACTCGGACATTGTCCAGGTCATTCGTCTAGTTATGAAATAATCTGGCTCGATACATAAGTTAGGAAGATCATCTGTTGGTCGGAAGTTTTTTTTTGGAAAAATATAGCTACATCAACTAATTAATTATTTATTTATTGACGTTTTAGTGGCTATCTGTCACTCTCCTCAGGGAAATTTCTCCTGACAGCGAGTTACTGAAACCGCGGGAATTAAATAAATAATTAGAAACTACACTGGTGTTCAAAAAATAAGAAACTTAACCAATATTGAAATTTCTCAAAAGCTAATTTATTAACAAATATAAATTTAGTATACAAATAGTTTAAACTATGGAGAATTTGACTAGCTATATGAAAATTAAAAAATATATATTTGAAATTATGAAATATGCAAATCATTACCAACATACCCAAAGCTAAGGTTCCAGATCTTAAAGAAATAAGATATCAATAGGGAGTATGATCACCTCTAACAGCTATCAAGGTCTCACAGCGAGCCCTCATACTGTTTACCAGGCTTTGGAGGAGGTCCAGGGGTAGTAAACCCCACTCCTACAATAGAGCAGTTCTTAGATCAACGAGGGTTCTGGGAGAGGGGTGAAGAGCTCCAATACGCCTCCCTAGAGCATCCCACACATGCTCTATTGGATTCAGGTCCGGAGATCTGGCTGGCCAATCCATCCTTCGAATATTCTCACTCTGGAGATATTCATTGACTAGCCTAGCTCTATGCGGACGAGCATTATCGTCCATAAAAATTAAATTGTGACCAATTTGATCTCTATAAGGTCTTAGATAGGGCTCAAGGATCTCGTCCCTGTACCTTTGGGCAGTTAAAGTGCCCCCAGAAAAAATGTGGAGGGGTGTGCGTCTGCTAGAACTGATGCCAGCCCAGACTAAGAGACTGACCCCTCTAAAACTGTCTATTTCCCTGATGTTACTGGGATGATAGCGGGTTCCAGGCTCCCTCCAGATGAAAACTCCAGAGAATCTGTGTTTAAACTAAATCTTGACTCGTCACTGAAGAGAACATTGGCCCACTGATCATGAGTCCAGGCGTGATGTTCCAAGCACCAATTCAAGTGGGCTCTCCTGTGAGCAGAGGTTAAAGGGATACAGACCATTGGTCGTCTTGCATAAAGAGCACCTTCGTGAAGCCTTCGGTAAACAGTTTGTCTTGAAATTCTCGTTCCAGTAGCACTTGAGAGTTCATTAGAGAGTTGGATAGCTGTCATCTCCCTATGGCGCTTGGCAGTTACGACCAGATAACGGTCTTCAGAGGTAGCTGTTTTTCTTTTTTCTACCAGAACCTTCTTTTCTTTTGATGGTTCCTGTCTCAATGAACTGTTTCCATATTTTGCTGACCACAGATTTATTCATATTTAGCCATTTTGCTACTTCAACTTGTGATTGCCCTGCCTCCATTCTTCCAACAGCTCTCCATTTTAAATCATCTGCTAAAATTTTTCGTAAACTCATAATTAACTAAGGATTAAACAAAATTATAATTGGACAATTCTTAGATGGGGTAAACGACACGTCAAATAGCACACTTATAAAGACAAGCAAAAGTTTGCATATTTTCAATTTTACCGAATCGAATGGTTGCGATAAATGAATTCTACGACTTAAAATACCTAATTAAATTACTTTTTAGCTTTTAGCGTTGTATATTTTAAAACATATCATTAAAAAACAAAAGTTTCTTATTTTTTGGACACCAGTGTATTTTAAACGCGTAAGATTCTTTTTGAAATTAAACAATTTCTACTGCCATTACTGCAATGGAAAAATTAATGGGAGGGCCTGGCTCATCAGTGGTGAACCCTCCCAGCGGTTTTGCCAGTTTAATCTACCATACCGCTGTTATATTGCATTTTTGGAACTTCCTTTTATAGTGATACTGTTGCTAGACTCTTGGAATGGGTATTTTAGAAGAACTATGGACATAAGCTTTGAGGACAGTAGAATTACATACAATTATAAATATATAATATGATTCGAGCTACTGTCAACTCAAAGCTTATGTCCATAGTTCTTCTAAAATACCCATTCCAAGAGTCTAGCAACAGTATCACTATAAAAGGAAGTTCCAAAAATGTAATATAACAGCGGTATGGTAGATTAAACTGGAGAAACCGCTGGGAGGGTTCACCACTGATGAGCCAGGCCCTCCCATTAATTTTTCCACTGCAGTAAGGGCAGTAGAAATTGTTTAATTTCAAAAACAATCTTACGCGTTTAAAATAGTGTCGAATTTTGATAACAGATGGCGCGCTAGTGCATTATAAATAAATAATTGTTTGATGTAGCCATAAGTTAGGAAGTTGCGAGAGAGCACTAGTTGTATGTATTTACCAGGTCAATGCCTGAACGACTCGCGTGCTGAAAAGTGAAATAGGCAACATTGAGGATAACTTGGCGATCGTACTTACGGGAGAAGTCATGAGAAGCTAGAGATGCAGCAACAGTTATGTGGAACGAGGTTCCAAAGTATTGTATATAAGAAAGGAGACCCTATCGTGCAGATTTTCTCTGGACCAAATATGGTGTAGCTATGGTACATGCATGGTACAGTAAAACAAAACCTTTTATGAATGACCCATATGATGTGAGATCACCTCTCCTGAGAGACCACTTTTATAAAATTACACTTATAACCTCCAAGGAGAGACCACTTCCAAGAGAGACTATATGTTGTTTTAGACAATGTCTAATGAGTGATTCACCCGTTTGTTCCAAACCGTCGATTCAAAAAGCATGCTGAAAAATATATAGCTAAAATTGAAAAATACTTGACCTTTTTATCTAAAATGAATATTTATTGTATAGTGTTTTTTAAAATAACAAAATCAAAATAGATTAAACTTTTGATTCATATATATGCAAGTAAAATTCAAAAATTCCCTAACGCGAAAAAAAAATTCTAAACTAAAATGTTTTAATTTAGTTATATGCAAATTGATTCACTGGAATTAGGATATAAGTGAAGTTGGCAATGTGTAGTGCTACCTTGAGATCAGGAGCTGTGGAGAAAACAAATATTTTCAGCTTGGGCTAAATGGACATTTAATTACAATTTCTCAGAGTTGTTTGGATCCCACTTACATAATGGCCTCTTTGTTGCAGTAGCACGTGAATAAATTAGAATGTTCTTCAGGGAACTCCCAAGGATAACAGTCTGGGATCACGTGATCAGTGTGGCCTAACGTGGAGAAACGGCTGATTGGTCAATTCCGAGAGTAAGTAATTCACTGAGTTGAAAAAAAAGGAAGCTCCCTCCAACACATCTCTCTCCAACCTGGCAACTTACTTCAAGTAAAAATTATCCCATCGCTACGTGAAAACGCTTGTTAGCCATCTCAGAATTAATCTAATTGTTGGGAATTGCCTCCACATCAACTTTAACAAACCCGGAATGTCCCCAGGGCTGCTTCCATCTGCACAACAATATCTCAATTTTATAAAATAAATAAAGCTTCCAGGGTTAAGTTTCTTGTGCCACTTTTTATTATCAAGCTTTCGGACTTGTCAGTCCTTCAACAGGATTATCACTTTAACAACTTAATAATAAATACTATTTTTATATACACATTATTATATACATATTTTAAATACTTATTATATATTTAGAGAAAAATGTATTACATTATTTCAATGTATTATCTCAATGTCCCCAATGGACGCTAAAGTTCACGCGAAACACTTATTAATTCAAAACGAATCCTTTCTCTCTATAAATAGAAACATTATATTTCAATATGGACAACAACAAAACTCCATTTTGTCTTACATGCACTCATCTCGGAGTCCAAGAAAGAAAAATAGCAAACAATGATATTAAAAGAGAAAATTGCTACAAAGTATAATATATAAAAATAAAAACGGTAGCAATGCGTTACTTTATTCGTAAAATTGCAAGCTTTCGGATCTTTACACACAATCCTTCCAAGGTATACATAATACAATGGTATTAAGTTATAGACATTAAAAGACCTCGCAACTCTTTTGGCGTCTAATAATTTTTGTAATTTGTCGAAATACGCAATCCTGGAACAATGAATGGTATAAAGTATCGACAAGTAAATAGGTCATCAGCTATATACACCAGAGAGACATAGCAAGCGCTGAGGGTCTTCGATATTCATCTTCTTTAAAAAAAGAATTAACAATATTCTCAGATTTTCTGCTGAACTGTTGAACTGGAAGGAAAAGTAAACGCTCAAAAGCTAGCCACATTTATATTAAAAGAAGAACGTTGCAATTAATCCTTTTTTTACTTTAATTGCGTACTTGCGTATCGTTGGAATATGAAGACAAAGCTCCTATAGAGATAGGACAATAAATGGAAATATAACAATCATAGGATGCCTGACGTATTGACACCATAATTGCATACTTACCGTATAAGGATGCTTTCTTCTTAAGAAAATAGAATCCTACTTCGGAAAAAATAAAGACGCTTAAAGAGAGAGAGAGAGAGAGAGAGGAAGACAATCGCTTATAAGAGGTTTTAGAATAAACAATTTCAAGTTGGACACTTGTCTGTTTTTGCCTCCTTGATTACCCCGCGGTATCACAAGGTGTGTGAATCATTCAGCATTAAGGGCGGCAAGGCCACTCTGCAACAGTAGGGTCATATGATCAACCCATTAATGGCTCAGTAATCAGGTGTTATGTTGTTGATTCACGCATACCTGTATTAAAAAAAGAGTTAGCAATATCCACGTTGCACAATTCGAAGTCACCGAATGTACATTGATGTGTGTATCACATACCTAACTTATAATATAATTGTGTCGATTACACGGGGCAAGATGGACACTTCCAAGAACATTTCACCACAAAACAAAGGAATCGCTAATGTTTTCCTTTTATCGACATTCTGCAAATAAAATTTTAAGTTTTTACGTCGAATGTGTGTGTCAGACGGTCGTTTGCTTTTATTGTCGTAAGGATTGTGCACGTCACCGAGGAGGACACGTCACACGTGATGAGCCAGGAATCAACAACGAGGCAGAGAGCTGCTTTCTCCAGAACCACCTTGATAAAGATTCTGTACTATCCTTTACGCTGAAAGAAACGTTCATTGCCACGCTTAACACCGTGAGCTTGACGGCTAATCTGTGTGGCATAGCAATTTGATATCTATAGTGTCGACTGTATAACCTTTATGAAAAAGGAGTAATCTGCGGTTTGAAGAATATGTGTGCCAGCAAGAGGTGCAAGTAGCGACGCTCGTACATTTACTGAAAATACATTGAGACAGAAATCTGGAGTTCACTGAGGTAATCTCAGTCACGGCATCACTCCCGAGTACACACGGATGTACAGGACGTCAGAATAATCATAGTATATTGTTCATTCTGTAAGTTCATCATATATACATATAACGAACGAAGACGCAAATGTTTCTTTTCACAAATAAATCAAACTTCTACTGTCCTTACTGCGATTAAAAATATATTGGGAGGGTTTGGCTCACCAGTGGTGAGCCCTCCCAGCGGTTTTACCAATTTAATCTACCAGACCGCTTCTTTAGAGTTCTAATACTGTATTAGATCATTCTGCTTTTATATGAAACACTGAAGGGTGGAATCTTAGAAATGGTATTTAAGCAAACTATGGACATTAGCTTCTAGGACAGCAGAATTACAATTAAATATTTGCATCGAGCAATGCTCTTCCGCAAACAATAAAGACAAGTTAGGCATAAATTAACAAACATTCCTAAATAATCCCCCAAGAAATAAACATACTAAGCACCACCTCAAGACTTGGACCACTACTTACCTTATAAATAAAACAGAGAAGACTTAGGTTATTCGGACTGCCGGGTAGTTGGAGATATTTGGACGTTCCAGGAACCTGAACTACCTTTATGAATAATAAGTTTGGAATATACTGTCTTTGATCGAAATTAATTGCCGTTTAGGTTTGTCTTTTCTAATTTATCTACGAGGTAATATATATCATAGAATCAAAATTAATTTCTCAAACTTATTTTCATTTATATATAGCGCTAAAACATGAAATTATAGCTTGTTTAAAGTTAGAATGTAGTTTTGACTTGTGATCTATATTTTTGATTTTTATATTGTTATTTACGTGTGTATTTAATTTATTTATAGTTATTTTAAATTTGTTTTGAATAAAGATATTTTATGATGCATTAGCGCGCCATCTGTGATGAAAATTCGAAACTATTATAAACGCGTATGATTCTTTTTTAAAAATTAAACTAATGAGCCAGGCCCTCCCATTAATTTTTCCATTACAGAAATGGCAGTAGAAATTGTTTAATTTTTAAATTTTAAAATCATATGCGTATATAATAGTTTCGAAAGATATTTAAAAATACAGTTAAACCTGTCTATAGCGCCCCCTCTAAATAGCACCTCCCTCTCTATAACGCCCGATTTTAAATACGTAGTACGATGCGATTTACATTAAAAGTGACCTATCTATAGCACCCCCTCTCTATAGCACCCTATTTTGGTGAGTCCCAAGTGGGGGCGTTATAGACAGGTTTAACTGAAGTATATTTTATTCAGCAGTTTTCCCACACTACCCCGGAGATAGTTGACTCGGCGCGTTACTCGTGTATCTACAGTAGATATAGCGGTGGTGGCCCCCCCCCAGGACTAAATGCAGTCCTGGTACGTCAACAGGTCCGTGTGTAAACACTAGAAAGACCAGGTACTATGGTGTTATTAACCGGCTATAACCCAGGACCAAGCTGACTGACTATTTGTTGAGGATGCGTAACCCAGGAAACCAAATACATATTTTAGATAGAATTTCAACTAGTTTCAAATATAATAAACAGCAACACGACAACAAAAAGCTTTATTGAGACCTTTCAATCTTATACAGATTCTCCGAGTATATGAATGGGTACATGCAGGAATATAACAGTAATAGCAACAGTAATCAGCATTGCTGTGTATCAAATAAGGGAGGGAAAAATAAATTAATGGCTTAGTATACACTTATATACAAGAAGCATTAGAGAACAAACTAATTTCAAATATATTATTATTTCAAATAAACTATCATATACAGGGTCCATTATGAAAGAAATGAGCATTTACTGGCAAAATACATTTATTGGTCGTAATTTGTGCAAATGTTCAATATTCTTCAAAATACACTCCTCCTGCATCAATACACTTGCGGAGACGCGTTTGCCATGCCTGAAAGGCACCCTGAAACTCCTCGAAAGGAATGCTTCTCAGGAACGTTGTAACATGGTGTTGGATGTTTTCCACGGTTTCCCAATGTTTTCCTTTCATCTCTCTCTTGAGTCGCGGAAACAAAAAGAAGTCACATGGTGCTAAGTCGGGACTGTAAGGGGGGTGAAGGATCACCGAGGTGTTGCTCCGGGCCAGGAAGTTGGTAATGATGAAGGCTGTGTGGCTGGTGGCATTGTCATGGTGGAGCTTGACCGTGTCTTTAATGTTAGTCCTCACGCGTGCGATCCGGCGTTTCAATCTCCTGAGCACCTCCAGGTAAAAGGCTGAGTTTACAGTTTGTCCCTGCGGAACAAACTCACAATGGACTATTCCTCGGATGTCAAAGAAGACAATGATAATCGTTTTGATGCGCGACTTGCTCATTCGCGCTTTCTTGGGGCGTGGGGATGATTTTGTGTGCCATGCACAGCTCTGCCTTTTAGACTCTGGGTCGTATTCAAACATCCAGGATTCGTCTCCGGTTACTACAGAGTTCAGAAGTCCGGTTCATTTTGAATCAAATCCAACAATTCTTGACAGCGCAAAACTCTTAAGTTCTTTCTGGTCTTGCGTCAACACTTTCGGCACAAGCTTCGCACAGACCTTTCGCATTTGCAGATCCTCGGTCACTATCCCATGTACCACAAATGTGGACATGTGTAATGTTCAGTAATTTGCTGGATACTTAATCGACGGTCGGTACGCAAAAATTCGAGCACACGATCCACGTTCTCGTCAGTTCTGGCCGTTGTTGGGCGTCCTGAACGGGGTTCGTCGGCGACCTCCTCCCGGCCCTCCTTGAACGCCTTGTGCCACTTCCCAGACTGTGATCTTGAAATACAATCGTCCTTGAAGGTTTTTTGCAGCATCTGGAATGTTTCGGTTGCATTTTTCCAAGCCTCACGCAAAACTTTATTGCGTATCGTTGTTCAAGCGAACGCTCCATCGCGCTATGTTACAAAAGTTGAAAACACACTTCAAGCGGAGGCATGTATCTCCCCTCACACTGCTCGAACTCAACTGACGACCGTGTGGATTGAAAGGGCATATCCCTCCACCATATTTCCCACGGTTTTACCTTGCTGCCATCTATCGTCGCGTCACAATAACATTATGCTCATTACTTTCATAATGGACCCTGTATATAAAATAATAAATATTGGGGTATATAGGACATTTATTTATATAAAAATTATCATGTGCAAAAAGTTATTGCGATATTTTGACATATATAAGGGAGATAAAAATCAGAAAGACATATTTCCCGAGTGTTCTACCATCTCAACAATATTACAGAGTCTGGACATTGTCTCCATCTCGATGCATATGACTTCACGACTCTGTCTAACTTTCAGGCTAGCTAGAACACACTGAATTTACGGTTATAAGAACCGGATCAACATTGAAGCCTTTAAAGGAAAGGATAAGGTCGTTCAATATCCCCTCGATATTTTGCACGATGCTAACCCTGCCAATGAGTGTAAGAATCCAATGTGCTTCTGGCACATTCTGGTTATCTTATGGGAAGGAGAAATATATTTACCGTATAATCAATCTCTACCTACTAATTCTCTTTAGTATCATATAGCCTATAACACACTTCTCTTTAACTAGGATAATGTAATAATTAAAACAAGGCACCATATAGGAATGGTCGACCAACGAGCCGTTGTTGCGATAGCCCAACGTCACCACCATCGGGCAGGAAGTCCGGACCTAGGTCAATGCCAAGGACGTCAGACTTTATCTAGTCTCACTGGACTTTTCTTCCTGACCTGGAGATCTTCAGCCGAGATCTACGGCGTTGGGAGAATATTCGAATTTGTACCCATTGTTGTGCTCATTTTTGAAACTATTGTTGTGCCCATTATTGTAACTCTTGCTGTTCCAATATTTGTACCAATTGTTGTGAAAAATGTACCCATTGTTGTGTCAATTATTATATCTATTGACGTGCCCTTTTTGTAACCATTCTTGTTCCAATTGAGGTGGCCATTGTTGTGCTCATTGTTATCGAATTGAGGTACTCATTGTTGTACCAAATGTTATTCCTATGTTGTAACAATTGTTGTGCCCATTGTTGTACTTCTTGTTGTGCCCGTTTTTGAATCAAATGTTGCTCCCACAGATGTAACCATTGTTGCACCTAATTATTGTGCCTATTGTGGTACTTATTGGAAAGCCTATTATTGTACCAATTATTGTACACATTGTTGTGCCCATTTTTGTACCAATTGTGTTGCTCTTTGTGTACAAATTGTTATGCCCATTGATATGTACCCATTGTTGCACTTAATGTTGTGCCCATTAATGTTATAATTGTGGTGCCCATTGCTGTAATAATAAAAGTGCTCGTTGATACACCATCTTTTGCGCCCATTGTTGTAATTATTATTGTTCTCCCAATTGCTGTTACAATTGTTGTGCCCATTTCTGTCCCTATTATTGTACCAATTGTGTTGTACCTATTGTTGTGTCCATTGATGTACCTTTATTGTACCTATTGTTTAATTATTATTGTGCCCATTTATATTGCTGTATCCATTGCTGTCCTTATTGTTGTATTATTGTTGAACCTGTTGTTTTGCCTATTGTTGTGTTAATTTTTGTACCTATTATTGTGTCCATTTTTTGTGCCCAATGTTGTAATTGTGGAACAAATTGATGAGCCCATTGTTTTAATAATTGTTGTTTTTTTTTTCTATTATTGAAGCTATTTTTGTACCCATTGTTGAATTATTGTTGAGCCCAACGTTGTACCAATTACTATGCATATTTTCTATCATTTTGTTCCCAATGTAGAACCAATTTTTGTGCCCATTGAGTACAAATGATTGCATCCATTGTTGTACATACCGTTGTATTTATTGTTCAGCACATTGTTATTACCACTGTTTCACCCAGTGTTATACATATTCTTGTGTCTATGGTTATACCGTTTGTTGTGCCCAATGTTGTACCTATTGTTTCACTAATTTTTGAATTGTTGCGTACCTTTTTTGTGTTCATTGTTTCAACAATCGAGGTCATAATTATTGTACTAATTTTTGTAACCATTGTTTTAACAATTGATGTGCCCATTTTTTGGTCTCTTGTTATGCCCGTTGATTCCATTGATGTAGTTGTGCCCATTGTGAACAAATTGTTGTACGAAATGTTGTGTCCATTGCTGGTAACATTATTGTGCCTATTTTTGTACCTTTGTTGTGTTCTTTTTGTACATAGTGTTGTGTTATTGTTGTACCAATTGTTATGCCCTTTTTAACCTAATGTTGTGTCTATCTTGCACCAATTGTTATTCGCTTTGTTCCATCAATTGTTGAGTCCATTTCTATAATATATTTGAACCTATTGCTACACCAATTGTGTGCCTATGTTGTACCTATTGGTAACCTATTGTTACACAAATTATTGTGCCTTTTGTTGTATCTATTGTTGTAACTATGTTGAATCAATAGCTTTTCCTCAATTGTGTACAAATTGTTGCACACAGTGATGTTCCTATTGTTTCCTTATTATTGTGACAATAATGGTACTTATTGTTATGCCCATTGTTGTAGCCACTGTTGTTCTTATTGTTGTGACCATTTCTGATACTTTTGTCGTGTCTATTGTTGCTATTTTGCTTTTATATATCCATTTTAATTCAAATTAATATATTTATTAATTTTCTTAAGTTGGACCCATTGTTATATCAATTGTTGAACCAATTTTTGAGTCTATTTTTATATACAAGTTCTTTAAATTAAAATATATTTTGGCCATATTATGTTTTTATTCTCTTTAGGTTTCGACAAAAATATTTTGAAAGAAATGAAAGCGTTAAAGCACGAATATTTTTTCTAAACATTAAAGAAATGTCTACTATCCTTACTGCGATGAAAACCTTTTAGAAGGGCTCGGCTCATCAGTGGTGAACCCACCCAGCGATTTCGCCAATTTCATCTAGCAGACCGCTTCTTAGAGCTCTAATACTGTATTGGACGATCCTGCTTGTATATACTGCAATGAAGGGTGGAATCTCATAAATAGCTAAGAGGACAATGGGCATTAGTATTTAGAACAGCAGAATTACATATAAATATTTGATTAGAAAAATGTCTTCCGCGAACAATAGGTGCAAGGCCACCTAGGCATAATCCTGGACTTATATGGAGTGAAAGATGTACTGCACCCAAACTATATATATGAAGTATATGGAGTAGACTGGAGTACTGCACTCCGACTATATATATGGAGTATATGGAGTAGAACAGATGTACTGCACCCCGAATATATATGGAGTAGAAAGGAGTACTGCGCCCTGACTATATATATGGAGTATATGGAGTAGTACAAGGGTACTGAACCCCGACTATATATATGGAGTATATGAGTAGAAAGATGTACTGCACCCCGCCTATATATATGGAGTAGAACAGAAGTACTGCACCCAGACTATATATATGGAGTATATGGAGTAGAACAGGAGTACTGCACCCCGAATATATATATATGGAGTAGAACAGGAGTACTGCACCCCGAATATATATATATGGAGTAGAACAGGAGTACTGCACCCCGAATATATATATATGGAGTAGAACAGGAGTACTGCACCCCGAATATATATATATGGAGTAGAACAGGAGAACTGCACCCCGAATATATATGGAGTAGTACGGGAGTACTGCACCCCGAATATATATATATGGAGTAGAACAGGAGTACTGCACCCGACTATAT
>CP092864.1:63192559-63212258 GCA_030710605.1 Cordylochernes scorpioides
CTATCTATCCGGTTGTTTGCTTATTTGAGGCGTAGATAATACTCATTATTCTGATATGGTAGATTAAACTGGCGAAACCTCTGGGAGGGTTCACCACTGATGAGCCAAGCCCTCCCATTAATTTTTGCATTGCAGTAAGGGCAGTAGAAGTTGTTTTATTTTTAAAAAGAATCATACGCGTCTATAATAGTTTCTAATTTTCATAACAGATGGGGCGCTAATGCATCATTATACTAGTATTTTGATATGTATAACTAAATATCTAATTTGTGCGTATTTGAAAATAAAGAGAATTATAATCTATTATGAAATAAATGAAGCTTCCAGGGTTAAGTTTCTTGTGCAACTTTTTATTTTCAAGCTTTCGGACTTGTCAGTCCTTCAACAGGATTATCACGTTAAAAGCTTAATAATAAATACAATTTTTATATACACATTATTATATACATATTTTTAATACTTATTATATATTGAGAGAAAATATATTACATTATTTCTGTTTGAAAAACATTTTTTTTTTGAAAATATATGTGCGTGGTGGATGATACGTGCTGGTTGAATGATATCTCGAGACTTTAAATTAAATTTAATAAATTCTTGAACTATTGTGTTATATATAGAAGCGTGCCTATATCTATGGGATAGTATTTGTCCATATTGTCTCGTATGTTTCCGATATTTCAATGCATCTGTTTATGCAACTCGACTAAAATGCACTTCGACATTGTCCAGGTCATTCGTCTAGTTATGAAATAATCTGGCTGTATACATAAGTTAGGAAGATCATTTGTTGGTTGGAAGTTTTTTTGGAAAAATATAGCTACATCAACTAATTATTTATTTAATTCTTGACGTTTCCGTGACTATATCTCACTCTCCCCAGGGGAATTTCTCCTGACAGCGAGTTACTGAAACCACGGGAATTAAATAAATAATTGTTTGATGTAACCATAAGTTAGGAAGTTGCTTGAGCATTAGTTGTATATATTTACCAGGTCAATGTCTAAACGACTAGCTTGCTGAAAAGTGAAATAGGCAACATTGAGGATAACTTGGAGATCGTACTTACTGGAGAAGTCATGAGAAGCTAGAGATGCAGCAACAGTTATGTGGAACGAGGTTTTAAGAATGTATGAAAGGAGACCCTATCGTGCAGATTTTCTTCGGACCAAATATGGTGTAGCTATGGTAGATGCATGGTACAGTAAAACAAAACCTTTTATGAATGACCCATATGATGTGAGATCACCTCTCCTGAGAGACCACTTTTATAAAATTACACTTATAACCTACAAGGAGGGACCACTTCCAGGAGAGACTATGTGTTGTTTTAGACAGTGTCTAATGAGTGATTCCCCCGTTTGTTCCAAACCGTCGATTCAAAAAGCATGCTGAAAAATATATAGCTGAAATTGAAAAATACATAACCTTTTTCTCTCAAATAAATATTCATTGTTAAAATTATACATAAATAAATTTACTGGCAATGTGTTTCTTTTAAATATCATCAAATATTATCTCTACAGACCTTACTGCAATGTTATGAGTTATTGAATGAGAGGGCTTGGCTCATCAGTAGTGAACCCTCTCAGCGGTTTCGCCAAATTAATCTCTAGACCGCTCTACTATTGTATTGGACTGGTTTTCATTGTGTAGTGTTTTTTTTTTAATAAAAAAATCAAAAGATAGAGGCTGCCTGGCCGGCATTCATAGTTCTTCAAATTAAAGATACTTCGGCCAGTAAATTTTTAAGGCTTTGCCAAATGTTTTAATTTTTGTTCGCTCCTGACGAGGACAAAAGATATTTGTCGAAACGTCGAGACAATAAAAAAGATTTACTGGCCGAAGTGTCTTTAATTTGAAGAAATATCAAAAGAGATTAAACTTTTGATTCATATATGCAACTAAAATTTAAAAATCCTCTAACGCGTGAAAAAAAAAACTTCTAAATTAAAATGTTTTATTTTCGTTATATGCAAATTGATTCACTGGCATTAGGATATATGTGGAGTTGGCAATGTGCAATGCTACCTTGAGATCAGGAGCTGTGGAGAAAACAAATATTTTCAGCTTGGGCTAAATGGACATTTAATTACAATTTCTCAGAGTTGTTTGGATCCCACTTACATAATGGCCTCTTTGTTGCAGTAGCACGTGAATAAATTAGAATGTTCTTCAGGGAACTCCCAAGGATAACAGTCTGGGATCACGTGATCAGTGTGGCCTAATGTGGAGAAACGGCTGATTGGTCAATTCCGAGTGTAAGTAATTCACTGAGTTAGAAAAAAAGAAAAAAAAAAAAAAGAAAAGAAGCTCCCTCCAACACATCTCTCTCCTACCTGGCAACTTACTTCAAGTAAAAATTACCCCATCGCTACGTGAAAGCGCTTGTTGACCACCTCAGAATTAATCTAGTTATTGGGAATTGTCTCCATATCAACTTTAACAAACCCGGAATGCCCTCAGAGCTGCTTCTAGCTGCAAAACAACATCTCAATGTCTCCAATGAATGCTAAAGTTCACGCGAAACACTTATTAATTCTAAACGAATCCTTTCTTTCTAGAAATAGAAACATTATATTTCAATATGGACAACAACAAAACTCAATTTTGTCTTACATACACTCGTCTCGGAGTCCAAGAAAGAAAAATAGCTAAAAATGGTATTAAAATAGAAAATTGCTATAAAGTATAATATATAAAATATAAACGTTAGCAATGCGTTTCTTTATTCGTAAAACTGCAAGCTTTCGGATCTTGACACAATCCTTCCAAGGTATACATAATACAATAGTATTAAGTTATAAACATTAAAAGACGTCGCAACTCTTTTGACGTCTTATAATTTTTGTAATTTGTCGAAATACGAAATCCTGGAACAATGAATGATATAAAATATCGATAAGTAAATAGGTTATCAGGTATATACACCAGAGAGACATAACAAGCGCTGAGGGTCTTCGATATTCATCTTCTTTAAAAAAAGAATTAACAACATTCTCAGATTTTCTGCTGAACTGTTGAACTGGAAGGAAAAGTTAACGCTCAAAAGCTAGCCAAATTTATATTAAATGAAGAACGTTGCAATTCATCCTTTTTTTACTTTAATTGCGTACTTGCGTATCGTTGGAATATGAAGACAAAGCTCCTATAGAGATAGCACAATAAATGGAAATATAACAATCATAGGATGCCTGACGTATTGACACCATAATTGCATACTTACCGTATAAGGATGCTTTCTTCTTAAGAAAATAGAATCCTACTTCAAAAATAAATAAATAAATAAAATAAAGACGCTTAAAGGAAGACAATCGCTTATAAGAGGTTTTAGAATAAACAATTTCAAGTTGGACACTTGTGTGTTTTGGCCTCCTTGATTACCCCGCGGAATCACAAGGTGTATGAATCATGCAGCATTAAGGGCGGCAAGGCCACTCTGCAACAGTAGGGTCATATGATCAACCCATTAATGGCTCAGTAATCAGGTGTTATGTTGTTGATTCACGCATACCTGTAATAAAAAAATAGTTAGCAATGTCCACGTTGCACAATTCGTAGTCACCGAATGTACATTGATGTGTGTATCACATACCTAACTCATAATATAATTGTGTCGATTACACGGGCAAGATGGACACTTCCAAGAACATTTCACCACAAAACAAAGGAATCGCTAATGTTTTCCTTTTATCGACATTCTGCAAAGAAAATTTTAAGTTTTTACGTCGAATGTGTGTGTCAGACGGTCGTTTGCTGTTATTGGCGTAAGGATTGTGCACGTCACCGAGGAGGACACGTTACACGTGATGAGCCAAGAATCAACAACGAGGCAGAGAGCTGCTTTCTACAGAACCACCTTGATAAAGCTCCTGTACTATCCTTTACGCTGAAGGAAACGTTCATTGCCACGTTTAACACCATGAGCTTGACGGCTAATCTGTGTGACCTAGCAATTTGATATCTATAGTGTCGACTGTATAACTTTTATGGAAAAAGGAGTTATCTGCGGTTTGGAGAATATGTGTGCCAGCAAGAGGTGCAAGTAGCGACGCTCGTACATTTACCGAAAATACATTGAGACAGAAATCTGGAGTTTACTGAAGTAATCTCAGTCACGGCATTACTCCCGAGTACACACGGATGTACAGGACGTCAGAATAATCATAGTATATTGTTCATTCTGTAAGTTCATCATATATACATATAACGAACGAAGACGCAAATGTTTGTTTTCACAAATAAATCAAACTTCTACTGTCCTTACTGCGATGAAAAAATTATTGGGAGGGTTTGGATCACCAGTGGTGAACCCTCCCAGCGGTTTTACCAATTTAATCTACCAGACCGCTTCTTTAGAGCTCTAATACTGTATTGGATCATTTCGCTTTTATATGTTACACTGAAGAGTGGAATCTTAGAAATGGTAGATAAGCAAACTATGGACATTAGCTTCTAGGACAGCAGAATTACAATTAAATTTTGCATCGAGCAATGCTCTTCAGCGAACAATAAAGACAAGTTAGGCATAAATTAACAAACATCCATAAAGAAATAAACATACTAAGCATCAATTCAAGACTTGGACCACTACTTACCTTATAAATAAAGCAAATAAGACTTAGGTTATACGGACTGCCGGGTAGTTGGAGATATTTGGACGTTCCAGGAACCTGGATTACCTTTATGAAAATAATAAGTTTGAAATATACTGTCTTTGATCGAAATTAATTGCCGTTTAGGTTTGTCTTTTCTAATTTATCTACGAGGTAATATATATCATAGAATCCTTATTTATTTCTCAAACTTATTTCCATTTATATATAGCACTAAAGGCTGAAATTATAGCTTGTTTAAAGTTAGAATGTAGTTTTGACATGTGATCTATATTTTTGATTTTTATATTTTTATTTACGTGTGTATTTAATTTATTTATAGTTATTTTAAATTTGTTTTGAATAAATATATTTTATGATGCATTAGCGCGCCATCTGTGATGAACATTCGAAACTATTATAAACGCGTATGATTCTTTTTAAAAATTAAACTAATGAGCCAGGCCCTCCCATTAATTTTTCCATTACAGAAAGGGCAGTAGAAATTGTTTAATTTTTAAATTTTAAAATCATATGCGTATATAATAGTTTCGAAAGATATTTAAAAATACAGTTAAACCTGTCTATAGCGCCACCTCTAAATAGCGCCTCCCTCTCTATAACGCCCGATTTTAAATACGTAGTACGATGCGATTTACATTAAAAGTGACCTATCTATAGCACCCCCTCTCTATAGCACCCTATTTTGTGAGTGGTGAGTCCCAAGTGGGGGCGTTATAGACAGGTGTAACTGTAGTATATTTTATTCAGCAGTTTTTCCACACTACCCCGGAGATAGTTGACTCGGCGCGTTACTCATGTATCTACAGTAGATATAGCGGTGGTGGTCCCCCCTGGACTAAATGCAGTCCTGGAACGTCAACAGGTCCGTGTGTAAACACTAGAAAGACCAGGTACTATGGTGTTATAAACCGGCTATAACCCAGGACCAAGCTGACCATTTGTTGAGGATGCGTAACCCAGGAAACCAAATACATATTTTAGATAGAATTTCAACTAGTTTCAAATATAACAAACAGCAAAACGACAACAAAAAGCTTTATTAAGATCTTTCAATCTTATACAGATTCTCCGAGTATATGAATGGGTACATGCAGGAATATAACAGTAATAGCAACAGTAATCAGCAATGTTATTTACAGTGTACCAAATAAAGGGGAAAAAGAAAGAAAGGGCTTAGCATACACTTGTATACAAGCATTAGAGAACAAACTAATTACAATTATATTCTTATTTTAAATAAACTATCATATATATAAAATAATAAATATCGGGATATATAGAACATTTATTTATATAAAAAAATAGCATGTACAAAAAATTGTTGCGATATTATGACATATATAAGGGAGATAAAAATCAGAAAGACATATTTCCCGAGTTCTACCATCTCAACAATATTACAGAGTCTGGACATTGTCTCCATCTCGATGCATGACTTCACGACTCTGTCTAACTTCCAGGCTAGCTAGGAGACACACTGACTTTACGGTCATAAGAACCGGATTAACATTGAAGCCTTTAAAGGAAAGGATAAGGTCGTTCAATAACCCCTCGATATTTTGCACGATGCTTAACCCTGCCAATGAGTGTAAGAATCCAATGTGCTTCTGGCACATTCTGGTTATCTTATAGGAAGGAGAAATATATTTACCGTGTATTGTAACAAAGTATTTATTATTTCATTAACAGAGTATTATTTTTTTATGTTTATATTTTGCTATACTCTGTATACTTCCCTCTTTTGCTTATCTTTTGTTTATCACTCATAGTTTGTTCTTGCCTGAAATAAATTGTTGTCTCATCCCGAAGTTGGTCTTCCCTAATTTTCCACGTGGCAGTATAATCAATCTCTACCTACTATTTCTCTTTAATATCATATAGCCTATAACACACATCTCTTTAACTAGGATAACGAAATAATTAAAACAAGGCACCATATAGGAATGGTCGACCAACGAGCCGTTGTTGCGATAGCCCAACTGAACGTCACCACCATCGGGCAGGAAGTCCGGGCCTAGGTCAATGCCAAGGACGTCAGACTTTATCTAGTCTCACTGGACTGTTCTTCCTGACCTGTAGATCTTCAGCCGAGATCTACGGCGTTGGGAGAATATTCGAATTTGTACCCATTGTTGTGCTCATTTTTGAAACTATTGTTGTGCCCATTATTGTAACTCTTGCTGTTCCAATATTTGTACCAATTGTTGTGAAAAATGTACCCATTGTTGTGTCAATTATTATATCTATTGACGTGCCCTTTTTTGTAACCATTCTTGTTCCAATTGAGGTGGCCATTGTTGTGCTCATTGTTATCGAATTGAGGTACTCATTGTTGTACCAAATGTTATTCCTATGTTGTAACAATTGTTGTGCCCATTGTTGTACTTCTTGTTGTGCCCGTTTTTGAATCAAATGTTGCTCCCACAGATGTAACCATTGTTGCACCTAATTATTGTGCCTATTGTGGTACTTATTGGAAAGCCTATTATTGTACCAATTATTGTACACATTGTTGTGCCCATTTTTGTACCAATTGTGTTGCTCTTTGTGTACAAATTGTTATGCCCATTGATATGTACCCATTGTTGCACTTAATGTTGTGCCCATTAATGTTATAATTGTGGTGCCCATTGCTGTAATAATAAAAGTGCTCGTTGATACACCATCTTTTGCGCCCATTGTTGTAATTATTATTGTTCCCACACACAATTGCTGTTACAATTGTTGTGCCCATTTCTGTCCCTATTATTGTACCAATTGTGTTGTACCTATTGTTGTGTCCATTGATGTACCTTTTGTTGTACCTATTGTTTAATTATTATTGTGCCCATTTATATTGCTGTATCCATTGCTGTCCTTATTGTTGTATTATTGTTGAACCTGTTGTTTTGCCTATTGTTGTGTGTTAATTTTTGTACCTATTATTGTGTCCATTTTTGTGCCCAATGTTGTAATTGTGGAATAAATTGATGAGCCCATTGTTTTAATAATTGTTGTTTTTTTTTTCTATTATTGAAGCTATTTTTGTACCCATTGTTGAATTATTGTTGAGCCCAACGTTGTACCAATTACTATGCATATTTTCTATCATTTTGTTCCCAATGTAGAACCAATTTTTGTGCCCATTGAGTACAAATGATTGCATCCATTGTTGTACATACCGTTGTATTTATTGTTCAGCACATTGTTATTACCACTGTTTCACCCAGTGTTATACATATTCTTGTGTCTATGGTTATACCGTTTGTTGTGCCCAATGTTGTACCTATTGTTTCACTAATTTTTGAATTGTTGCGTACCTTTTTTGTGTTCATTGTTTCAACAATCGAGGTCATAATTATTGTACTAATTTTTGTAACCATTGTTTTAACAATTGATGTGCCCATTTTTTGGTCTCTTGTTATGCCCGTTGATTCCATTGATGTAGTTGTGCCCATTGTGAACAAATTGTTGTACGAAATGTTGCGTCCATTGCTGGTAACATTATTGTGCCTATTTTTGTACCTTTGTTGTGTTCTTTTTGTACATAGTGTTGTGTTATTGTTGTACCAATTGTTATGCCCTTTTTAACCTAATGTTGTGTCTATCTTGCACCAATTGTTATTCGCTTTGTTCCATCAATTGTTGAGTCCATTTCTATAATATATTTGAACCTATTGCTACACCAATTGTGTGCCTATGTTGTACCTATTGGTAACCTATTGTTACACAAATTATTGTGCCTTTTGTTGTATCTATTGTTGTAACTATGTTGAATCAATAGCTTTTCCTCAATTGTGTACAAATTGTTGCACACAGTGATGTTCCTATTGTTCCCTTATTATTGTGACAATAATGGTACTTATTGTTATGCCCATTGTTGTAGCCACTGTTGTTCTTATTGTTGTGACCATTTCTGATACTTTTGTCGTGTCTATTGTTGCTATTTTGCTTTTATATATCCATTTTAATTCAAATTAATATATTAATTAATTTTCTTAAGTTGGACCCATTGTTATATCAATTGTTGAACCAATTTTTGAGTCTATTTTTATATACTAGTTCTTTAAATTAAAATATATTTTGGCCATATTATGTTTTTATTCTCTTTAGGTTTCGACAAAAATATTTTGAAAGAAATGAAAGCGTTAAAGCACGAATATTTTTTCTAAACATTAAAGAAATGTCTACTATCCTTACTGCGATGAAAACCTTTTAGAAGGGCTCGGCTCATCAGTGGTGAACCCACCCAGCGGTTTCGCCAATTTCATCTAGCAGACCGCTTCTTAGAGCTCTAATACTGTATTGGACGATCCTGATTGTATATACTGCAATGAAGGGTGGGATCTCAGAAATAGATGAGAGAACAATGGGCATTAGTATTTAGAACAGCAGAATTACATATAAATATTTGATTAGAAAAATGTCTTCCGCGAACAATAGGTGCAAGGCCACCTAGGCATAATCCTGGACTTATATGGAGTGGAAGATGTACTGCACCCAAACTATATATATGAAGTATATGGAGTAGACTGGAGTACTGCACTCCGACTATATATATGGAGTATATGGAGTAGAACAGATGTACTGCACCCCGAATATATATGGAGTAGAAAAGGAGTACTGCGCCCTGACTATATATATGGAGTATATGGAGTAGTACAAGGGTACTGAACCCCGACTATATATATGGAGTATATGAGTAGAAAGATGTACTGCACCCCGCCTATATATATGGAGTATATGGAGTAGAACAGAAGTACTGCACCCCGACTATATATATGGAGTATATGGAGTAGACAGGAGTACTGCACCCCGAATATATATACGGAGGGTGTTTCCTTTCAAATGAAACGATTTCAAACGTCCGTTAGAACTTTATTTTTCGAACGTGAATTTTTTTCATGTGTTCTATGTGCTTCCCCTTCTTCTTGGCTATCTCCCTGCATCGGACTTTCCAAGCTGCGAACACTTCCTTGACTTTGGAGAGCGAAACATTCGACCACTCCTCTTGTGCGGCTTTCCAAAGAAGGAAACAGTTATAGCGTCATAGTGAAAAAGCTAAAAGCAGAAGGATTAGATGTTGGCAAAGCTACAATATGTAGGGTAGTAAATGGCATCGGAAAGAAAAGGGAAGCTGAATCCAATGGGCAAAAATTTCAAGTCGATCGACCACGTCCGGTGCGGACCCCCGCCACGGTTTCCAAGGTAAAGCGGCTAGCAACTACTGAAAATCCACCATCTCAGCGCCAACTTTCCAGAATGTGTGGAACATCGCTAAAAACGATAAATAACATCATTCACAAAGATTTGGAACTGGATACCCGACGAAAAGGCAAGGTTCACAAGCTCACCCCTTTCCACATGAAAAACCGTGCAACGAATGCCCGGAAGCTCTACGAGGAACACCTGGCCGGTTCCAGATCGGAATATACTGCAACATTGGACGAAGCATGGATGTATGTGACGTATTGCAATGGAATCCGGAAGATCTGTTACATCAAAAGAGGCAATCAGGTCCCGGATAATTGGGTTCACCAATGCTCCGAAACTTTCCTTAAAGGTTTCATGGTTGTCGGGGTAATGACTGGCCGTGGAGTCCTTCCGCTCATAAAGGTTCCATCGAAGGTGAAGGTGAACTCAGAATTCTATATAGAATGCGTTCTGAAACCTGTCATCGAACAACTGAAGGACCTTTACCTAGGGGAAATGGACAAAGTGTTCCTTCATCACGACAAAGCCTCTTCCCATACCTCCAACAAAACCCAACAGTTCCTACAAGAAATGAAGGACACCCTAGGCCTAAATTTTATCAGGAACTCGGACATTCCAGTGAAGTCTCCCGACGCCAGCCCACTGGAGTTTTACGGGTTCGGTATGTTGAAACAACGGCTCTTCAACCGACGTCCCAAAACTGAGGCCGGACTTTGGAAAGCCGCACAAGAGGAGTGGTCGAATGTTTCGCTCTCCAAAGTCAAGGAAGTGTTCGCAGCTTGGAAAGTCCGATGCAGGGAGATAGCCAAGAAGAAGGGGAAACACATAGAACACATGAAAAAAATTCACGTTCGAAAAATAAAGTTCTAACGGACGTTTGAAATCGTTTCATTTGAAAGAAAACACCCTCTGTATATGGAGTAGAACAGGAGTACTGCACCCCGAATATATATATATATGGAGTAGAACAGGAGAACTGCACCCCGAATATATATATGGAGTAGTACGGGAGTACTGCACCCCGAATATATATATATGGAGTAGAACAGGAGTACTGCACCCCGACTATATATATGGAGTATATGGAGTAGTACAAGGGTACTGAACCCCGACTATATATATGGAGTATATGAGTAGAAAGATGTACTGCACCCCGCCTATATATATGGAGTATATGGAGTAGAACAGAAGTACTGCACCCCGACTATATATATGGAGTATATGGAGTAGAACAGGAGTACTGCACCCCGACTATATATATGGAGTATATGGAGTAGAACAGGAGTACTGCACCCCGACTATATATATGGAGTATATGAGTAGAAAGATGTACTGCACCCCGCCTATATATATGGAGTATATGGAGTAGAACAGAAGTACTGCACCCCGACTATATATATGGAGTATATGGAGTAGAACAGGAGTACTGCACCCGACTATATATATGGAGTATATGAGTAGAAAGATGTACTGCACCCCGCCTATATATATGGAGTATATGGAGTAGAACAGAAGTACTGCACCCCGACTATATATATGGAGTATATGGAGTAGAACAGGAGTACTGCACCCGACTATATATATGGAGTATATGAGTAGAAAGATGTACTGCACCCCGCCTATATATATGGAGTATATGGAGTAGAACAGAAGTACTGCACCCCGACTATATATATGGAGTATATGGAGTAGAACAGGAGTACTGCACCCCGCCTATATATATGGAGTATATGGAGTAGAACAGAAGTACTGCACCCCGACTATATATATGGAGTATATGGAGTAGAACAGGAGTACTGCACCCCGAATATATATATATATATGGAGTAGAACAGGAGTACTGCACCCCGAATATATATATATATATATGGAGTAGAACAGGAGTACTGCACCCCGAATATATATATATGGAGTAGAACAGGAGTACTGCACCCCGAATATATATATATGGAGTAGTACGGGAGTACTGCACCCCGAATATATATATATGGAGTAGAACAGGAGTACTGCACCCCGACTATATATATGGAGTATATGGAGTAGTACAAGGGTACTGAACCCCGACTATATATATGGAGTATATGAGTAGAAAGATGTACTGCACCCCGCCTATATATATGGAGTATATGGAGTAGAACAGAAGTACTGCACCCCGACTATATATATGGAGTATATGGAGTAGACAGGAGTACTGCACCCCGACTATATATATGGAGTATATGGAGTAGAACAGGAGTACTGCACCCCGACTATATATATGGAGTATATGAGTAGAAAGATGTACTGCACCCCGCCTATATATATGGAGTATATGGAGTATAACAGAAGTACTGCACCCCGACTATATATATGGAGTATATGGAGTAGAACAGGAGTACTGCACCCGACTATATATATGGATTATATGAGTAGAAAGATGTACTGCACCCCTACTATATATATGGAGTATATGGAGTAGTACAAGGGTACTGAACCCCGACTATATATATGGAGTATATGAGTAGAAAGATGTACTGCACCCCGCCTATATATATGGAGGATATGGAGTAGAACAGGAGTACTGCACCCCGATTATATATATGGAGTATATGGAGTATAACAGGTATGCTGCACCCCGACTATATATATAGATTATATGGGGTAGTACAGGAGTACTGAACTCCGAATATATATATGGAGTATATGGAGTGGTACAGGTGTACTGACCCCGACTATATATATGGAGTATATGTAGTAGAACAGGAGTACTGAACTCCGACTATATAAATGAAGTATATGGAGTAGAACATATTTACTGCACCCCGACTATATATATGGAGTATATAGAGTAGAACAGGAGTACTGCACCCCTACTGTATATATGGAGTATATAGAGTAGAACAGGAGTACTGCACCCCGACTATATATATGGAGTATATAGGGTAGAACAGGAGTACTGCACCCCTACTGTATATATGGAGTATATAGAGTAGAACAGGAGTACTGCACCCCTACTATATATATGGAGTATATAGAGTAGAACAGGAGTACTGCACCCTACTGTATATATGGAGTATAAGGAGTAGAACAGGAGTACTGCACCTCGACTATATATATTGTATATGTAACAATATGGAGTATATAGAGTAGAACAAGAGTGCTGCACCCCGACTATATATATGGATTATATGGGGTAGTACAGGAGTACTGCACCCCGACTATATATATGGAGTATATAGAGTAGAACAGGAGTGCTGCACCCCGACTATATATATGGATTATATGGGGTAGTACAGGAGTGCTGCACCCCGACTATATATATGGAGTATATGGAGTAGAACAGGTGTGCTGCACACCGACTATATATATGGAATATATGGAGTAGAACAGGAGTACTGCACCCCGACTATATATATAGATTATATGGGATAGTACAGGAGTACTGAACTCCGAATATATATATGGAGTAGTACAGGTGTACTGACCCGACTATATATATGGAGTATATAGAGTAGAACAGGAGTACTGCACCCCTACTGTATATATGGAGTATATAGAGTAGAACAGGAGTACTGCACCCCGACTATATATATGGAGTATATAGGGTAGAACAGGAGTACTGCACCCCTACTGTATATATGGAATATATAGAGTAGAACAGGAGTACTGCACCCCTACTATATATATGGAGTATATAGAGTAGAACAGGAGTACTGCACCCCTACTGTATATATGGAGTATAAGGAGTAGAACAGGAGTACTGCACCCCGACTATATATATGGAGTATATAGAGTAGAACAGGAGTGCTGCACCCCGACTATATATATAGATTATATGGGGTAGAACAGGAGTGTACTGAACTCCGACTATATTTATGGAGTATATGGAGTAGATCAGGAGTACTGCACCCCGACTATATATATGGAGTATATGGAGTAGAACAGGTGTGCTGCACACCGACTATATATATGGAATATATGGAGTAGAACAGGAGTGTACTGAACTCCGACTATATTTATGGAGTATATGGAGTAGATCAGGAGTACTGCACCCCGACTATATATGGAATATATGGAGTAGAACAGGAGTACTGAACTCCGACTATATTTATGGAGTATATGGAGTAGTTCAGGAGTACTGCACCCCGACTATATATATGGAATATATGGAGTAGAACAGGAGTACTGAACTCCGACTATATTTATGGAGTATATGGAGTAGTTCAGGAGTACTGCACCCCGACTATATATATGGAATATATGGAGTAGCACAGGAGTACTGAACTCCGACTATATTTATGGAGTATATGGAGTAGTTCAGGAGTACTGCACCCCGTCTATATATATGGAATATATGGAGTAGAACAGGAGTACTGAACTCCGACTATATTTATGGAGTATATGGAGTAGAACAGGTGTGCTGCACACCGTCTATATATATGGAATATATGGAGTAGAACAGGAGTGTACTGAACTCCGACTATATTTATGGAGTATATGGAGTAGAACAGGTGTACTGGATCCCGACTATATATATGGAGTATATAGAGTAGAACAGGAGTACTGCACACCTACTATATATATGGAGTATAAGGAGTAGAACAGGAGTACTGCACCCCTACTATATATATGGAGTATAAGGAGTAGAACAGGAGTATTGCACCCCGACTATATATATGGAGTAGAACAGGAGTGTTGCACCCCTACTATATATATGGAGTATAAGGAGTAGAACAGGAGTACTGCACCCCTACTATATATATGGAGTATATAGAGTAGAACAGGAGTACTGCACCCTTACTATATATATGGAGTATAAGGAGTAGAACAGGAGTACTGCACCCCTACTATATATATGGAGTATATAGAGTAGAACAGGAGTACTGCACCCCTACTATATATATGGAGTATATAGAGTAGAACAGGAGTACTGCACCCCTACTATATATATGGAGTACTAGACGTATGACCCGGCTTCGCCCGAGAATTCCCCCGATTGCAATTTCCTTAATACTGAAAGTACATCAATAATAAATATTAGAAGTGCCATAGAATAGCAATACAGAAGTAACACATAAACTACAGGAAAAAGTGTGTGTGATGGCAAAAATTGTATTATATTAGTGTTTAGGTATCTGATTTAATTAATATAGTTAATATAATAATATTTATTTATATTATATACTAGCCGAATGACCCGGGCAACGCCCGGGTTTTACCCGATTAAATGTTTTTATTCAAATACTATTCGTTACAATTATAAATTGGCACCGTGGATGTCACTTTTGTGAAACGTCCCGCTCCAAACTTTGTGTGTTTTTAAAATATAAAAATAAAAATGTAAATTTTTCACAAGGATATTTGAAAATCATATTATTTTGATTTTCAAATACTATTAAATACTATTCGTTACAATTATAAATTGGCTCCGTGGATGTCACTCTTGTGAAAAGTTCCGCTCCAAACTTTGTGTCTGAGAGGTGATATTTTTGACGTGACAACGTCTTAAATTAGGTTGCGGCTGGGAGTCACTTATGAAAAAGTGTAACGCCCGGTAACGTTACGATGAGTCATCGAACGAGAGTGCTGCGCGCGCAGCTGCGCGCGCAGCGCTAGAGAATTAGGCGCATTGAATCGGCGCATGCTTGTCTCTGTCTTTGTCTTTCTCGAACGTTCTTGGCGTTGGAAAAACAAGAAAGCGTCATAATACAAGTTCACACGTGTGGTTAAAGTATCGTCAGCTGTGTCTGTAGTGAAAATGTGGAGTGCTTAGATTCGTCATTTACAACAACTACAACAATAAAGGTAAATAATTGTACACTGATATTTCATTATCGTAAACTATGATTGATTGATTAATTGTTAGATTGACACAAAAGTTGAGAAACTGAGTTTATAGGTTATGTCATACTATTGATAAATGTTGATAGTGTTAAGTAAATTATTAGTTTAAAATTAATTAATTAATTAATTATTATTTTACAAATTTTAAATAGTTTCAAATTTATTTAGCAAAAATTTGAACCTTCGATCTGAATAAATGTTTTGATTTTCGAATTGATTCTTTAAAATTACAAATATTAAGAAAAAGTGGCAGATATAAGAAAACTTTATTTAAACTGTGTTGAGCAAGAATTTTAACATCTAATTTAAGTAAATGTTTTAATTTTCAACTTCATCATTTACAATTACAAATTTTATTTAATTTCAAATTTATTTAGCAAAAATTTGAACCTTCGATCTGAATAAGTGTTTTGATTTTCAAATACCAACGCGGCTGGTGGAGTGGCGATCTATCGTAAATTATCATCGACATCTACGGCGGAAGTGTTCCAAGTTGCGATTACAGACGTAACTCGTGTCATTAAAACCAAGGGTGACATGTGCATGACTGAAGTTACTTGCTTCGCCGCTAATACTAGCTTCAAGTTTATACTCGGTGCTGTATATATTCATCCAGGAGCTAGTATGCAGGATATTGGAATGTTACTATGGCAAGGACTCGGTCCGTACATTCACAACAGCCAGTACGTGCCACCGTTCGTGCAAGTTGATTCTAGTATACCGATTCTTCTGTGTGGTGATTTTAACAATAAAGTAAAGCCTGACAACTTGTTTCTTAATTTCATGAAAAATACGTATAATCTTGATTGCGTATCAAACGTTTCTAAGTCAACTACGTTAAAAGGAACAACTATCGACTTGACTTTCGCAAGACACATTACAGCAGAAACACTTCCTTTCATTTCATATTTCTCCTATCATCGTCCTATCCTCAACAAAATCACTCAAATAGGAATTAGTTAAGTTTAAGTTTACATGTACAATGTTTTAGTAAACAAAATATATTTCTATAGTTAAAATTTGTGCAATTCTTATTTTCATTCAATTCCTTGTTCCTATTGTGCAATTTAATTATATTCATATCAATAAATATTCTACCGTTGTCACGTAAAATCTTCGCCTGTAAAACCGACTTTACAGGCAACCATTGTTTTTTATAGAAAGATGATCTGGCTTTTGTTTTCTGCTCGAATGAATGTTTTTCTGTTAGAATTTTGTTCCTGCGTACAAAAAAATGAACTGGTTTCACCCGTGGTCTCTGCTTATTGGAATTTTTCTCGATATAATTTTGTATCTGATGATTATAATCAAACATAATACAGCAATATTGTCATCATCATTTTCTGACTAAAAAAACAACTATTTTTGCCCAGAACCTGTCAATTTTATTTTTTATTGGCTAAAAATCCGATAAATATATTTTCCAGATTTTTCTCTATGTCCTGTCAAAACACGTTTTACATGTACATTAGGTCAGCTGATATTACCTAACTCCCATCTTCACCGCTAGAGGCGCTGCTTGCGAGCGAAAAGGCAAATTTGCAACGCAATTTGCAAATAACTCGAAGAATATTCGGGATAGAGACCTGAAATTTTCAATATAAGTTTTTCCAGATTCTACTCTATATACTGTTAAAATTTCAGTCAGATTAGTTACGTATTGTGGACGTGTATAGCCGACATAGATACCCACATACATACATACATACATACATACATACATACACTGACTTTTATATATATAGGGATAATATAAATGATTTAATACGATTAATCCTTTTAATATATTGTAATACGCATAGAATCAAAAAGGATGAGTTTCTTTTAATAAAGTAAAAGAAACTCATCCTTTTTGATTCTATGCGTATTACAATAATATAAATGAGTTTTAAAAAATTGTAAAAAAAAAAAAATGCATCGGCCGGGAATCGAACCTGGGCCGCCCGCGTAGCAGGCGAGCATTCTACCACTGAACCACCGATGCTTATAAAAATGGCCATATTTGGGTATTCATTCCATTCCGGATTACTCCGCGTAAAAAAAATTCTTCAAATGAAAAAAAGAAATAGCCAAAAATACTAATCAAAATGTAGCCGAAAATTTCCTCAGGTTTATAAAAAGCGACATGCAAAATTTGGTACCAATTGGTTCAGTAGTTTTTGAGTTTATCGCGAAACAGACAGACATTGACTTTTATATATAGAGAGATATAGATTAGAACAGGAGTATTGCACCCCGACTATATATATGGAGTATATAGAGTAGAACAGGAGTACTGCACCCCTACTGTATATATGGAATATATAGAGTAGAACAGGAGTACTGCACCCCTACTATATATATGGAGTATATAGAGTAGAACAGGAGTACTGCACCCCTACTATATATATGGAGTATATAGAGTAGAACAGGAGTACTGCACCCCTACTATATATATGGAGTATATAGAGTAGAACAGGAGTACTCCACTCCGACTATATATATGGAGTATAAGGAGTAGAACAGGAGTACTGCACCCCGACTATATATATGGAGTATATAGAGTAGAACAGGAGTACTGCACCCCTACTGTATATATGGAGTATATAGAGTAGAACAGGAGTACTGCACCCCTACTATATATATGGAGTATATAGAGTAGAACAGGAGTACTGCACCCCTACTATATATATGGAGTATATAGAGTAGAACAGGAGTACTGCACCCCTACTGTATATATGGAGTACTAGCCGAATGACCCGGGCAACGCCCGGGTTTTACCCTATTAAATGTACCCTATTCAAATACTATTCGTTACAATTATAAATTGGCGCCTTCATGTCACTCTTGTGAAACGTCCCGCTCCAAACTTTGTGTCTGAGAAGCGATATTTTTATAGAAAGATGATCTGGCATTTGTTTTCTGCTCGAATGAATGTTTTTCTGTTAGAATTTTGTTCCTGAATACAAAATAATGAACTGGTTTCACCCGTGGTCTCTGCTTTTTGTATTTTTTCCCGATATAATTTTGTATCTGATAATCAAACATGATACAGCAATATCGTCATCATCATTTTCTGACTAAAAATATATAGTTTTAATAATTGATTTATATATTTTTTAAAATAGCCTATCGTCTTCCCCGTATTCTTTTACCTATGTATGGAAATTTTGGTTTGAATTAGTGAACTACTGCGAATTTGTATACCGGACATACAGACAGACAAACATACAAACATACAAACATTCATTTTTTTATATATAGAGAAGAGATATAGAGTAGAACAGGAGTACTGCACCCCTACTGTATATATGGAGTATATAGAGTAGAACAGGAGTACTGCACCCCGACTATATATATGGAGTATATAGAGTAGAACAGGAGTACTGCACCCCTACTATATATATGGAGTATATAGAGTTGAACAGGAGTACTGCACCCCTACTGTATATATGGAGTATATAGAGTAGAACAGGAGTACTGCACCCCTACTGCATATATGGAGTATATAGAGTAGAACAGGAGTACTGCACCCCGACTATATATATGGAGTATATAGAGTAGAACAGGTGTACTGCACACCGACTATATATATGGAGTATATGGACTAGAACAGGTGTACTGCACTCCAACTATATATATGAAATATATGCAGTAGCCAACTTCGGGGAGAAGGGTGGAGTGGGCGGTGGTCGCCACATTCCTCGGAACAATCGCTCAACCATTGCAGTAATCTGACAGGCAAGCAACGTGCAGTAAGCAGGTTATCCCGAGGTTGCAGTAACCGCCCAGCAACAAGATGCGAGAAAAAAGAAAGAGTGGAGGCCGCCAAGGATGCAGTAATGGGCGTGCAGTAGGAACTGGGCACGTGATCACCTCGTGACGGCCATTTCTGTCCAGCGCGCATCTTACTCGCACACATCAATTCTACAGGAAAACAATAGTTCTTTTTATGTCATCCCACACTAGCTGCATCACGTGTGGGCTAGTAGTAAAGTTATATAAGATCGATATGCGGTATATTTAGAAAATCATGAAACCTAACCAATTAGATACCACATTAGAAATAAAGGCAATTCTATATC
>CP092864.1:63212358-63232397 GCA_030710605.1 Cordylochernes scorpioides
TTACGGATAAATAAATCATTTATTGTGTCTAAGATTTCATTATCAGGAATAAAATTTCAGGTATATTCTCTTTGTTTCGGATGATGCGTAATTGTTGGTAAAGGTAACATTGTTGTGGACAAAGAGACATTGTTGTATACCGTAAAGATAGAGGCTGCCTGGCCGGCATTCATAGTTATTCAAATTAAAGATACTTCGGCCAGTAATCTTTTTATTGTCTCGACGTTTCGACAATTTTGTCTTCGTCAGGAGCAAACAATATTAAAACATTTGGCAAGGAGTTAGAAATTATTCAACAACAACAAAAAGCCTTTATTTAGGGTCACTGACCCTATACAGGATTCACCAGAGGTATGCATAAGAACAAAGCAGTGAGACAAAGGAAACAACGATATAGACAGAAGGTAATAAGACCTAATCCAAATAAATAAATAGTGTGTGACGTTTCGGTAACAGCGTTGTTACCATCTTCAGACAAAAGTACTGAATGGTACGGAATTGTCTGAAGATGGTAACAACGCTGTTACCGAAACGTCACACACTATTTATTTATTTGGATTTGGTCTTATTACCTTGTGTTTATAATCTACAATCCAAATTGTGCCTCATCAACGATATAGACAGTTGAAAAAGAAAAAAAAAAAAGAAAGAGGGAAGCAAGAAAAACAACACAAAAAGAGTAGCAGTAAGAAAGTGAGGGTTAGAAATTATTCATATTTAATTTTGTTTGCTCCTGACGGGGACAAAATTGTCGAAACGTCGAGATAATAAAAAGATTTACTGGTCGAAGTATCTTTAAATTTAAGTATTGTTGTATATATATAAGGAAAGTAGCTTTTTTTGCCAACAAAGAAATAATTATGAAAAAGGCATCTCCTTATCGTGTAACTAAAAGTTGCTGATGGCTTGCGCCATCTATCGGAATAAATATCAACTATTCTCGTTGATTTTTTAAAATTATTCCAGAATTGGCCAACTACCCATTCTTGATTAATCAAGAAAAGCTAACCACGGACGCGTTTCGGGCTGTTGGCCCTCATCAGCGTGGTGTAAGCTGTACCTTAACGACCAAAAAACTGGTCATTCAGGCATCCTGAAAAATCATGAAAAGGGTAGTTAAGTTTGCCTTTTCATAATTTATGCACCTTATCCCATTACAATATCAAATTTGTACTATTTTTTCACAAAGAATGTTAAGTATAAAGTTACCTTATTTATTTTATTTGACACTAGAAGGGTGACCCGGGCTTCGCCCCGGGATTGACCCGTGTGCATATCTACCCGAGTGATATATATTTTGATAAGATTTTTTTTTATAATTGTTTGTTATTAGCATTATCTATTTGTTTGCATCAGTATAATTTAATCTAATCTTTGATAGAAGGCGCTGTTCGTGAGCTAAGTAGAATAATTTGAATATGTAGTTTTAATAATTGATTTATATATTTTTTAAAATAGCCTATCGTCTTCCCCGTATTTTTTAAACCTATATATGGAAATTTTGGTTTGAATTAGTGAACTACTGCGAATTTGTATACCGGACATACAAACAAACAAACATACAAACATTGATTTTTATATATATAGGTATCGATATCCCAGCTTGTGATACTTGCGCCTGAATACATTTTATCAACTTGTATACAGTTCATTGTATATACAATTCTATAAACAGGGCTAAGAACAAAATTAAAGCTGAAAGGATGGGTTTCTCAAACAGAAAAGAAAATCTAAAATGAATTTACAAAAATTATTGAATTATAAAGTTACCGTATTGTAGATAAAATTCCATTGAAAGGTATAAATATCATTGTTGTGTTGATATTCATCGTTGCTGGTAAAGTGCCATTGTTTCAGTTAAAGTTTGATTGTTGAGGGTAAATATGTTGCAAACAATCTATAATTAATACAAAGCAATAACTCACCATCTATATATAACAAATGAAGACATTAAGACACGAATGTTTCTTTTCACAAATAAATCAAACTTCTACTGTCCTTACTGCGATGAAAAAAATATATTGGGAGGGCTTGGTTCATCAGTGGTGAACCCTCCCAGCGGTTTCACCAATTTAATCTACCAGACCGCTTCTTTAGAGCTCTAATACTGTATTGGATCATTCTGTTTTATAATATAGCAAAGTATTTATTATTTTATTACCAGAGTATCATTTTTTATGTTTATATTTTGCTACTCTGTAAACTTCCCTCATTGCTTATCTTTTTTTTTTTTTTTTTTTAATCAAGCATAGTTTGTTCTTGTCTTAAATAAATTGCTGTGTCATCCTGAAGTTTGTCTTTCTTAATTTTCCTCGTGGCAATATGCTGCATTGATGGAGGGAATCTCAGAAAGGTATTTAGGAAAACTATCGACATAAGGTTTTAGGACAGTAGAATTATTTGTTCATCGCAGTAAGGACAGTAGAAGTTTGATATATTTGTGAAAAGAAACATTCGTGTCTTAATATCTTCATTTGTTAATGTATAATTGCTAAATCTCATTGAAATGGGTAAAGTAATCATTATTGTGTATAAGTATTAATTGTTGCCAAAAGAGTTTATTGTTACAGAAAAAATAATTTATTTATATATTATTAATTATCGTAAAAATTCGAAACTATTATAGACGCTTATAACTATTATAATAGTTTCTAATTGTCATAACAGATGGCGCGCTAATGTATCATACATTGTAAACCAAATACTTCCCCAAAATGGACCAATTACAGCGATAGTGTTGAACCACCTACCGAGTTGGAAAGAATCAAAAACTGACAGAGAGTCAACATCACAATAGCCATACATAGTGAACCACTCAGCAACCACACCTAATTGAATCAACCATCGCACCTAAGTGAACCACACAATAGCCATACATAGTGAACCACTCAGCAACCACACCTAATTGAATCAACCATCGCACCTAAGTGAACCACACAATAGCCATACATAGTGAACCACTCAGCAACCACACCTAATTGAATCAACCATCGAGCCTAAGTAAACCACACAATAGCCATACATAGTGAACCACTCAGCAACCACACCTAATTGAATCAACCATCGCACCTAAGTGAACCACACAATAGCCATACATAGTGAACCACTCAGCAACTACACCTAATTGAATCAACCATCGAGCCTAAGTAAACCACACAACAGCCACACTAGAGTGACCCAACCACCCACTAGCCAATCAATTGAGAACAAACGTATAAAAATGAAAAACAGGTACTTAGAAACAAATAAATAAGGTTATTTAAAAGGGGGAACCTGGATCTGTAAAAAAACTTTTTTTTTTTCTTAAAATATTTCGAGAGATTGCTCCCTCTTTATCACTTTACAGATCCAGGTACGCCCTTTTGAATAATCTTAATTAATGGATTGCCTTTTGACTCAAAATAAATAAGGATAACATCTTAGAAGAGAGAGCCCACCGAATTCAAGACCCCGCACAAGACCTAGCCTTGTTAATATGTGAATATACTGTATATGTGATGTACATATTATTCAATTTTGAAGATTTGACAATCCATAATTAAAATTATATTTAAAAAAGATGCATATATTGGATTTATAATGAATTTATTGTTCCAATATTTCGAGGGGCAACTCGAACATCAAACACAAACATCCTCGATAAAGAGAGGCGAGTTGCCCCTCGAAATATTGGAACAATAAATTCATTATAAATCCAATATATGCATCTTTTTAAAATATTATTCAATGTAAAAAAGAAAAGGGCTCCTTTCCCGTCAAATTAAACTTCGAAGCTAGAAACCATCTATTGACCGTCGCCGCAAACTAGCGGCCTCAGGTCGGTGACAAAAGCCACAACACCAGCTTTGGCAAACTGAGAAGCGTCCACCTAGAGGTCATGGTTTCGGTCTGATGGCCCTCGTCAGTCTAGGGCGGACTTTATTCCATGAGATCCACACGTCCCTAGGCTGAAGAGGGCCATTATACCGAAACCATGGCCTCTAGGTGGACACTTCTCAGTTTACCAAAGCTGGTGTTGTGGCTTTGTCACCGACCCGAGGCCGCTAGTTTGCGGCGACGGTCAATAGATGGCGTCAGGTTTTGATGTTTATTCTGACGGTAGAGGAGCTCTATGCTTTTTTAGATCAATTTCCTCCCGGCAAAATTTCCATCTATATTATTCAATGTAAATAGCATAGCTAGGTTTCTCTTTTTGAACGGTTTCTAATAAAGATACATTGGAAGTGTGAGCTACACGACATAATGGCGCATCTACCGTAGCTAGAAAACACCGTCGCCAGAGCGAGCTACACAACACAACCGCCGTCGCCAGAGCGAGCTACACAACCGCCGTCGCCAGAGTGAACTACCCAACACCGTCGCCAGGGGTTCCTGGAAGGGGCAGCCGGCGGCTTGTTACGCTCACAAAGCCCGTAATCAGAGCGGCATCCCCGCCGCCTCTCGGAGAGATTTGTTAGAAACAGGTTCCCAGTGTAATTAGCTCGCACCGCGGCGGACCTGATAAACTTCGGTAAATCAGGTTGAGATAAAACCTTTTTTTCTCTCCTCCCTGGCGGCGAGTTTGTCGTAAACAACCGTGAACAAATTTACACGCCTTGTTCATCCCATCGCTGAGTTCAAGGAAAGTTTAACATTCGCAGAATGTTTTTTTATTTTGTTGATGGGTCGTTTGCTCCTTTAATATATGGGCTAATCATCATCACCTGACATGTTCGTCAGGTTATTTTTTATAGTTTTTTTTTAAATACGTAAATATTGAATTTTAAAGATATAAACTGCCGATGTTGGACAGTAACGACCCGGGTTCAAATCCCGTATTGGGCATTTTTTTCTGTAGAAAAATATTGCTTCGATTGCCCCGATTTTTGCCGAAGTTGCAATATTGACAAAAGTTCCTATTACGGGTTACAATACAAAGTTGCAATAAACTAGGGCCTACCTTAAGAGTAACTAACACACAGAAATGCGTACAACAACAACAATAAAAAGGAGCGAAAAAACTCACGATTTGATATATAAAACAGTACTTTTATTGTAGCGTTGATAGGGACCGGACCGTGGTTACACAGGTATGTGAGGAGATCACCAGACACGGATAAATCACACAGAGAACACTTTAAACGTCTCCACACAATAATCAACCACACTCCAATACCATAGCCCCCTCTTATATACAAACATGGCCACATTCGTCCAGTGAGAAGATTGGTTCACTTAATAAACGAAAAAAAAATAAAAAATTCCCAATAAAACCTGAGATAAGATAAAAGTGCAATTATTTGTCAATGTAATTTGACAATATCACCAGTGATTGAAAGTAAAAGGACAGGTCTCTGGCATACCTATAGTACAAAATTAAAATAAACCCTTTATCTTAATATTCTTTATTTTTCGAATATAAAAAAAATGGCTCATGGATATGTTCTGAAAATATTTAAATGCAACTATTTATTCTCAGTGAATATTATAAAACACTTGTGTGCTCCATTTTTATAAATTTATTTCTATAAAAATATTCTTAATCTACAAATACGTCAAATATTAAGATACAGAAAGAGAGAGATTTTCTCCTATTTATATTTGTTGTAGATATAATCTCTGAATGCACTTTTGTTAACGAGGAACGGAATAAGATCTTAAAGAACCCAAGTCTACGTGAACCTAAGAGGTGTCTTCTTACCGGAGAGTTTCTAAATACAGTAGAACCTCCCTGTAAAGGACACCTTATTGCAGAACCAAAGTGTCCTTTAAGGACACTTACCATGGAGTTGCTAAATACAGTAGAACCTCCCTGTAAAGGACACCTAATTGCAGAGTCAAGGTGTTCTTTAGGGAGAGGTGTCCTCTTACCAGAGAGTTGCTAAATACATTTGAACCTCCCTGTAAAGGACAACACCTAATTGCAAAGCCAAAGTGTCCTTTATGGAGAGGTGCCCTCTTACCGGAGAGTTGCTAAATACATTTGAACCTCCCTGTAAAGGACAACACCTAATTGCAGAGCCAAAGTGTCCTTTATGGAGAGGTGTCCTCTTACCGGAGAGTTGCTAAATACATTTGAACCTCCCTGTAAAGGACAACACCTAATTGCAGAGCCAAAGTGTCCTTTATGGAGAGGTGTCCTCTTACCGGAGAGTTGCTAAATACATTTGAACCTCCCTGTAAAGGACACCTAATTGCAGAGCCAAAGTGTCCTTTATGGAGAGGTGTCCTCTTACCGGAGAGTTGCTAAATACATTTGAACCTCCCTGTAAAGGACACCTAATTGCAGAGCCAAAGTGTCCTTTATGGAGAGGTATCCTCTTACCAGAGAGTTGCTACAGTAGAACCTCCCTGTAAAGGACAACACCTAATTGCAGAGCCAAAGTATCTTTTAGAGAGAGGTGTCCTCTTACCGGAGAGTTGATAAATAGTAAATTTGCAAATTAAAACTGTCCTTTGTAGAGAGGTGTCCGCTAAAGGGAGGTTCTACTGTATTACAATAAAGATTAAAATGTGTTGTATATATATTAATTAATTGTTACCACAGAGTGTGTATAAGCTCACAGGTAAATAGGCGCTTACCAAAACAAAAAAAAAGTTCCTTTGTTTCATTATTAGTTTCCCTTTTATATTTTGTTCTCTCTCTTGTAAATCAATGAATATAATGTTTAATTAATAATTGTTGGAATCAGTTTCATTAATAATTCGAAGCAAAGTCAACAAAATGACCTTGAATCATTTTTAAAAATAATTTTAAATAGCTGTTGATTCAAAAAATAGAATTGTCAATTGATTCAAATCTCTTGGATAACAATCAAACAAATACAAAAGGTTTCTGTGGAGATGCGTTTCTTCATTAAACGTAATATCGAGCTTTCAGACATCTCTGTCCTTCCACAGGAGAACATGTAAACTTAGAAACACCGTTAAGATGCTAACTGATTTATATATACATTTAAATATTTGGATAGATTCTGAACACTCGGATTTTCCTGGAAAATCTCTTAAAGATTTTTTGACGTGACAACGTCTTAAATTAGGTTGCGGCTGGGAGTCACTTATGAAAAAGTGTAACGCCCGGTAACGTTACGATGAGTCATCGAACGAGAGTGCTGCGCGCGCAGCTGCGCGCGCAGCGCTAGAGAATTAGGCGCATTGAATCGGCGCATGCTTGTCTCTGTCTTTGTCTTTCTCGAACGTTCTTGGCGTTGGAAAAACAAGAAAGCGTCATAATACAAGTTCACACGTGTGGTTAAAGTATCGTCAGCTGTGTCTGTAGTGAAAATGTGGAGTGCTTAGATTCGTCATTTACAACAACTACAGCAATAAAGGTAAATAATTGTACACTGATATTTCATTATCGTAAACTATGATTGATTGATTAATTGTTAGATTGACACAAAAGTTGAGAAACTGAGTTTATAGGTTATGTCATACTATTGATAAATGTTGATAGTGTTAAGTAAATTATTAGTTTAAAATTAATTAATTAATTTATTATTATTTTACAAATTTTAAATAGTTTCAAATTTATTTAGCAAAAATTTGAACCTTCGATCTGAATAAATGTTTTGATTTTCGAATTGATTCTTTAAAATTACAAATATTAAGAAAAAGTGGCAGATATAAGAAAACTTTATTTAAACTGTGTTGAGCAAGAATTTTAACATCTAATTTAAGTAAATGTTTTAATTTTCAACTTCATCATTTACAATTACAAATTTTATTTAATTTCAAATTTATTTAGCAAAAATTTGAACCTTCGATCTGAATAAGTGTTTTGATTTTCAAATACCAACGCGGCTGGTGGAGTGGCGATCTATCGTAAATTATCATCGACATCTACGGCGGAAGTGTTCCAAGTTGCGATTACAGACGTAACTCGTGTCATTAAAACCAAGGGTGACATGTGCATGACTGAAGTTACTTGCTTCGCCGCTAATACTAGCTTCAAGTTTATACTCGGTGCTGTATATATTCATCCAGGAGCTAGTATGCAGGATATTGGAATGTTACTATGGCAAGGACTCGGTCCGTACATTCACAACAGCCAGTACGTGCCACCGTTCGTGCAAGTTGATTCTAGTATACCGATTCTTCTGTGTGGTGATTTTAACAAAAACGTAAAGCCTGACAACTCGTTTCTTAAATTCATGAAAAATACGTATAATCTTGATTGCGTATCAAACGTTTCTAAGTCAACTACGTTAAAAGGAATAACTATCGACTTGACTTTCGCAAGACACATTACAGCAGAAGCACTTCCTTTCATTTCATATTTCTCCTATCATCGTCCTATCCTCAACAAAATCACTCAAATAGGAATTAGTTAAGTTTAAGTTTACATGTACAATGTTTTAGTAAACAAAATATATTTCTATAGTTAAAATTTGTGCAATTCTTATTTTCATTCAATTCCTTGTTCCTATTGTGCAATTTAATTATATTCATATCAATAAATATTCTACCGTTGTCACGTAAAATCTTCGCCCGTAAAACCGACTTTACAGGCAACCATTGTTTTTTTTTTTTTTTAAAGCCATGCCCACCTGTGCTGTGTGAGCAGAAGAGCTTAAATTGACTTGTTCCATTATATGTATGTTCCATATGTAAATACCTGTTTTCTTTCCTCTTTTCGCTCTCCACTTCTCCCATCCATATTTCCATTTTTTTTTCTTCCGAATCCATATTCTTATTTTCCATAGGATCATTCAAATAATAATCTGTATATATTTATCATGTGTATATATTCTTTTTCCATTTTTACCCCTTTGTATATTTCCCACTTTCATAGGTTTCTCCGTCTTGTAACCCTAAGGAGAATCCTATGTAAGACCTGTGTGTCTTAATAAAGGCTTTTGTGTGTGTGTGTGATATTAGGATAGATTATACATACATAAATCAGTCAGTTAGCATCTTAACGGCGTTTATAAGTTTCCATGTACTCTGGTAGATGGACAGAGATGCCTTAAATCTTGAGATCACGTTTAATAAAGATAAAGAAACATCTCCACAGAAACCTATACATTTGTTCAATCAAACAATATATATCTTTCTATTTTGAAAATAGAGCAATCCATAAATAAATCTTTAATTAAAAAGACATATATTGGATCAAAATATCATTTATTTTACCAATATTTCAGTTGGCTGAACGCCAACTTTTATCAAAGTATTATAACATATAGATGTGTGTCAACAACAAACTCAGCGCCACATAACGTCAATAGAATTAAGTTTTAAAAATATTTTGTCATATTCAATGGGGAGAAAAAAAAATTGATCCAATATATGCCTTTTTAATTAAAGATGTATTTATCCATTTTTACAATTATTCAAGAGTAATGTTTTATTCCACTCACTGTCAATGTGTATAAACATGAAACGTTCAGTAGCAGGTGTTTAATTAACAATTATAATTACCATTTTAATTTAGAGATTGAAATCAGAATTTAGTGTGGAACCTGATTCTATTGGGGCATTTAAAATTTCTCTTCCTCCAATTTACCCAGACTAATTTATTAGCTTTATATAATTTTTCCTGTATATACATTTTAGCAAACTCTTTCTTGCTTCTCTCCCCCTCAACACATTGTAAATAGCATTTATTGTAACTATTGTATACACCCTCTTCTACTTGGAGAAGTTGTATAAGACCAAAGGGTCATAACAGGGACTTTTGTGTTGTTATTATTGTTATTCTTGTATGTACCCTACATTTCCGTGCTTGGAGAATCCGTATAAGACTAAAATGTCTTTAAAAAGCTTGTTGTTGTACATTGCTGATTACTGGTACTATTACTGCTATTCCTGTATGTATCCTACATTTCTGTTTGGAGAATCTGTATAAGACTGAAAGGTCTTAATAAAGCTTGTTGTTGTTGTACATTGCTGATTACTGGTACTATTACTGTTATTCCTGTATGTTCCCTACATTTCTGCTTGGAGAATCTGTATAAGACTGAAAGGTCTTAATAAAGCTTGTTGTTGTACATTGCTGATTACTGGTACTATTGCTGTTATTCCTGTATGTACCCTACATTTCTGCTTGGAGAATCTGTATAAGACTGAAAGGTCTTAATAAAGCTTGTTGTTGTACATTGCTGATTACTGGTACTATTGCTGTTATTCCTGTATGTACCCTACATTTCTGTTTGGAGAATCTGTATAAGACTGAAAGGTCTTAATGAAGTTTGTTGTTGTTGTACTTTGCTGATTATTGGTACTATTACTGTTAATCCTGTATGTATCCTACATTTCTACTTGGAGAATCTGTATAAGACTGAAAGGTCTTGTTGTTGTACATTGCTGATTACTGGTACTATTACTGTTATTCCTGTATGTATCCTACATTTCTACTTGGAGAATCTGTATAAGACTGAAAGGTCTTGTTGTTGTTGTACATTGCTGATTACTGGAGCCTTGGATAGACACGGTGGCCTCAGGAAGGATGTCTTCCAACAGGACTCAGCTCCAGTCCACAAGGCAATCGTGGCTGACACTTAACGTCCCCAGTCACTGGAGTCCTGATATTTGGCCCCCTAACTCTCCAGACTGTAATCCCCTCGACCACAATGTATTGTTGAGAGAGATGTCAACACCATCCAGTCTGTCGGTTCACACAGTGATGACCCAAATGGACAATGTCGCCAAGGACATTGCGTACTCACCTCGAGACTGTTGTAGCTAGTAACGGAAACTGCATTGAATAAATCAAAATATATCATTTTATCTATTACTTGTGCCAAATTTAGTCTCTATTAAAAAATTACTTGCAATAAATTTCAGTATAATTCCGTTTTTTTCCCAATTTTCCAACTTTCAGTTGCACGATAAGGAGATGCCTTTTTCTTAATTTATGCCCCTTTCCCAGTACAATATCACATTTGTACTATTTGTTCACATTGTTTCGCCTTCTCACGCATTTCTGGCCTTAACTACCCGTTTCATGATTATTCAGGATGCCTGAATGACCAGTTTTTTGGTCTTTGAGGTACAGCTTGCACCACGCTGAGGGCCAACAGCCCGAAACGCGTCCGTGGTTAGCTTAAATGTTTTTCCTAATGATTTTTGGTTTGACTTTTTGAATGGGTATTTGGCCAATTCTGGAATAATCAAAAATAAACGAGAATAGTTAATATTTATTCCGATAGATGGCGCAAGCCATCGGCAAGTTTCAGTTGCACAATAAGGAGATGCCTTAGTATATATTATATTCAGAAAATATAAAGTTTCTTATTAGGAATGGAAACATTATAAATCACGAATGTTTCTTTTTTCAAACACAAAACAAACTTCTACTGTCCTTACTGCGGTAAAAAAATATATTGGGAGGGCTTGGCTCATCAGTGGTGTACCCTCCCAGCAATTTCACCAATTTAATCCACCAGACCGCTTCTCTTAGAGCTCTAATACTGTATTGGACGATTCTGCTTATATAGGATGCAATGATGGGTGGAATCTTAGAATAGTATTCAAGCAAACTATGGACATAGAGTTTCTTGAGAATTTTTGCGAAAAAAGGTAAAAGTGGAGGTTATTCTTCCTTCCACATTCATATATATTTTTCAAAATCTGAAAGTATGTTCTTTCGAAGTCGTTTTGAACCTCAAAGACATTCCTCTATAGTGATGCTGTCCGTTGAAAACGACGAGACGGGAAAGAATCGTCGTCCCGTTAAAGTGCTAGGAAAACGAAGATATATTTATGTTATAAATAAAGCTTCCAGGGTTAAGTATCTTATACAACTTTTTATTGTCAAGCTTCCAGACTTGTCAGTGGTTCAACAGGATTATCACGTTTATCCTGTTAAAGGACTGACAAGTCTGAAAGCTTGGAAATAAAAAGTTGAACAAGAAACTTAACCCTGGAAGCTTCATTTATTTTATAATATTATAAATCAGGGAAGGGAATTTATATAATTATATATTTGAAAATTCGAAACTATTATAGACGCTTATGATTCTTTTAAACAATTTCTACTGCCCTTACTGTAATGGAAAAATTAATGGGGGGTGGGCTGGCTCATCAGTGGTGAACTCCTCCCATTAATTGTTCCATTGCAGTAAGGACAGTAGAAATTGTTTAATTTTTAAAAGAATCATACGTGTCTATAATAGTTTCGAATTTTGATAACAGATGGCGCGCTAATGCATCATAATTATGTATTTAACTTAATTAATAATCAATCCAGGGCCATGTCTCTTTTAACCACTTTCTATTTCTAAGGCTTTCGGGCCAATATGTCCTTCAACAGGAGACCTAGAAGCCAATATGCAATACAGTCCCTGTATAGACGTATATAATTGGCTGGAATCTAGATTATTTAGGATTTCCCATTGGAAGCCCTTTGACCTGTTTGAAATATCTGTCCTTAAAGCTGAAGTAGTTGAATGATAGACAGATTAGATCTATAAGAGCTTCCTTTGGGATAGGGAACGCTTCACGATTTTGCGTGTCATCTTTGCGCTGGGGCCATGCTAATCTTCTCTGTATCCTTCCTATTGTAGTAGTTGTACCGCAGAACTGGTATCACAGGGGCCATGCTAATCTTCTCTGTATCGTTCCTATTGTAGTAGTTGTACCGCCGAACTGGTATCACAGAGGCCATGCCAATCTTCTCTGTATCCTTCCTATTGTAGTAGTTGTACCGCCGAACTGGTATCACAGGGGCCATGCTAATCTTCTCTGTATCGTTCCTATTGTAGTAGTTGTACCGCCGAACTGGTATCACAGAGGCCATGCCAATCTTCTCTGTATCCTTCCTATTGTAGTAGTTGTACCGCCGAACTGGTATCACAGAGGCCATGCTAATCTTCTCTGTATCGTTCCTATTGTAGTAGTTGTACCGCCGAACTGGTATCACAGAGGCCATGCCAATCTTCTCTGTATCCTTCCTATTGTAGTAGTTGTACCGCCGAACTGGTATCACAGGGGCCATGCTAATCTTCTCTGTATCGTTCCTATTGTAGTAGTTGTACCGCCGAACTGGTATCACAGGGTCCATGCTAATCTTCTCTGTATCGTTCCTATTGTAGTAGTTGTACCGCCGAACTGGTATCACAGGGTCCATGCTAATCTTCTCTGTATCCTTCCTATTGTAGTAGTTGTACCGCCGAACTGGTATCACAGGGACCATGCTAATATTCTCTGTATCGTTCCTATTGTAGTAGTTGTATCGTCGAACAAGCGAATACAAGTGTGATATTGTAGAACGCTTTACCATTTTGCGTGTCATCCTTGCGCAGAGGCCATGATAATCTTCTCTGTATCGTTCCTATTGTAGTAGTTGTACCGCCGAACTGGTATCACAGGGGCCGTGCTAATCTTCTCTGTATCGTTCCTATTGTAGTAGTTGTACCGCCGAACTGGTATCACAGGGGCCGTGCTAATCTTCTCTGTATCGTTCCTATTGTAGTAGTTGTACTGCCGAACTGGTATCACAGGGGCCATGTTAATCTTCTCTGTATCCTTCCCATTGTAGTAGTTGTACCGCCGAACTGGTATCACAGGGACCATGCTAATATTCTCTGTATCGTTCCTATTGTAGTAGTTGTACCGCCGAACTGGTATCACAGGGGCCATGCTAATCTTCTCTGTATCCTTCCTATTGTAGTAGTTGTACCGCCGAACAAGCGTGTACAAGCTTCCTTTGGGATAGGAAGGAGTCAGTCTGGGTGGAAGTTTATAAATTCTTGAAGAGCCAGAATTGCTTCTTCATGTGGGATAGAAGTGGATTCTATAACAAAGATATGATCCGGCTGTCAGGTGAAACTGGAATATTTTTGATGCCTTAAATAGCTGCTATTGGATTGGGGACTGTCATCTACGTTGGCTAACATCTGCATGGACAAATTTGATAAATTAATCGTTGAATCTACACAGCTACAATTATAAATAGACAGCTTCATGCAGCTTGAGTAACTACACTACTATGCGACTTGATTTACATCAATGTAAATAATTAATAAGTTACTTTAGAACATAACTCATTGTAAATAGCTCAACTTGATCAACTTTCTCTCTCCACGATACTAATTATCACAGATAACTTCATCAACTTCCATCATTGCTTAACATACTGTAAATAACTACCTTGCGATTTCTTCTATCTGCTTATGTTGTTGCTTATTTGTTTAGTGTATATGTTTATTCAATGCTCTTTTTTCTTAATTGTTTATTTTCTTTTTATAATTCTGTTACCTACTCTACTACAATTATTGTAAATAGTTTCACGCGCAATTATTCAGATCGGATATAGAGTGTCTTAACTGGTAATAAATAAATAACTACAAATGTTGAAATGAAAACATTGAAGATGTATTATGTATCACAAAAATGGATATTTCCAAAATTCTAAATTTTTTAAATAGTCTTAGACCCTTTCTGAAATTAACTTATGAATTAGAAGTAAATTGGTCTTTACCATTTTTGGACTTACAACTGACCAGAAATCAAAATAAAATTTCAACAAGAATTAATCGCTAACCAACCCACACAGGAAGTTACCTGAATTTCAATTATTTTGGTCCTATCTATCATAAAATTGCGGTAGTTAAAACAATTTCCAAGAGTTTGGCTACACATTTTACAAATAAAAATGATGAAAAAAGTGAAAGAGCAAGACTATTTCAAGAATTACAAAGTAATAATTATCCTAAAGAATTCATCAAAAAGCAATTATATGCACCAAAAGTTCCATCCACGAATAATAGACAGATCTCAACCCCGAACATATTTTGCTCCCTACCTTACAGCTATGGCTGTGAAAGAATAGCCAGAAGTTTAAATATAACAACAAGATATCAACCCAATCAAAATTTAAGAAGCCAGAAAATCGAACCAATGTAATTTATAAAATACCATGTAAATCCTGTCAGGCAATATATATAGGAGAAACCAGCAAATCTTTATCAGAAAGAATTAACCAACACAAATCCGCACTAAAGCACCATAACTCGACATCCCTACTGGTAGATCATGCGGTCAACAATAGTCACACTCCAGACTTCGATCACACATCTATAATACTTCAAAATATCAAAGAAAAACATTGCAGAGTATTTTTAGAAAGCTGGGGCTCATTAGAAAATAAAAATAGTATCAATAGAAAGATTGACTTGCCAGATGTATATACTCAGTTTAGAACCTCTTAGATGATTATGTTATTTATATATTTATTTTATTTCATTTTGAATTTTAGATATTTATTTATTAATGAATTTATTTCAGTTGTTTCAATAATCATTGTTGATGTTTTTATTTATTTCTTTAATTAATTCGAAATCTCTTAATTATTGATATTTATTTATATATATTACACTCTGTTTTTTGCTTTTAATTATACTTACTTTTGTTTAAAATATATATCATAGATGGTTTTATCGCCCAATAAGCTTGTAAGACGTCTGTGGCTCACCTGAAGCACGCGACCTGCTGTGTGCTTCAAAACAAAAACCTCGTAAAAGATGGACGATTGGTCCATCAAAATATTGGATAAACTCTAACTAAATCCAAAATAAGTCTTATTTTTAAAATATACAGTTAAACCTGTCTATAGCGCCCCCTCTTGGGAATCACCAAAATAGGGTGCTATAGAGAGGGGGGTGCTAAAGACAGGTCACTTTTAATGTAAATCGCATCGTACTACGTATTTAAAATCAGGCGCTATTTAGAGGGGGTGCTATAGGCAGGTCACTTTTAATGTAAATCGCATTGTACTACGTATTTAAAATCAGGCGCTATTTAGAGGGGGTGTTATAGGCAGGTCACTTTTAATGTAAATCGCATTGTACTACGTATTTAAAATCAGGCGCTATTTAGAGGGGGTGTTATAGGCAGGTCACTTTTAATGTAAATCGCATCGTACTACGTATTTAAAATCAGGCGCTATTTAGAGGGGGTGTTATAGGCAGGTCACTTTTAATGTAAATCGCATCGTACTACGTATATAAAATCGGGCGCTATAGAGAGGGAGGCGCTATTTAGAGGGGGCGCTATAGACAGGTTTAACTGTATATTGACTTTTTTTTCTCTAATCGATTTTAAATCTTTTTTAACCGTTTCTTTCGAAGGGAGACAATAAGTCAATGTTCTCCCAAGAACTTGAACTATCCATGGGTTATATGTGGCTGGTAGAAGAAAGGAACAAGACAAAAAGATTATACAATGGCACATTCCATAACAATGCAGTGAAATAGTTGACGCAGGCAAATAACTCGTGAAAAGAGGGTCGTTAGTTAGGGTTTAACTTTATCGCCCGGCTTGTCGCGGCGGTACTTAAGGCCTCCACAATGAATCTAACGTAATTACGGGCCAACAGACACATTTCAACCCGCGCCGCGTTCTAATGGCCCCTGCACGCCCATTCATAATTTATTAGGAAATTAAATTCCCCACCGTCACCTCCATCCGCACAACTGGTTTCCCATCTCACCCGCGCCCTTCTCACCACTCCCTTGTTCAGGCCCTGCCCGGCCCCTCTTGAATACAGCAGAACTACCTCCCTGTATAGGACACCTAGTTACAGAGCCAAAGTGTCCATTAGGGAGAGATGTCCTCTTACCGGAGAGTTACTACAGTAGAACTACCTCCCTGTATAGGACACCTAGTTACAGAGCCAAAGTGTCCTCTTACTGGAGAGTTGTTACAGTATAACAACCTCCCCGAGTTACAGACCCAAAGTGTCCTTTAGATAGAGGTGTCCTCTTACCAGAGAGTTGCTACAGTAGAACTACCTCCCTTGAATACAGAGCCAAAGTGTCCTTTAGAGAGAGGTGTCCTCTTACCAGAGAGTTTTCACAGTAGAACTACCTCCCTGTATAGGACACCTAGTTACAGAGCTAAAGTGTCCTTTAGGGAGAGATGTCCTCTTACCAGAGAGTTGCTACAGTAGAACTACCTCCCTGTATAGGACACCTAGTTACAGAGATAAAGTGTCCTTTAGGGAGAGGTGTCCTCTTACTGGAGAGTTGCTACAGTAGAACTACCTCCCTGTATAGGACACCTAGTTACAGAGCTAAAGTGTCCTTTAGGGAGAGGTGTCCTCTTGCCAGAGAGTTGCTACAGTAGAACTACCTCCCTGTATAGGACACCTAGTTACAGAGATAAAGTGTCCTTTAGGGAGAGGTGTCCTCTTACTGGAGAGTTGCTACAGTAGAACTACTTCCCTGTATAGGACAACTAGTTACAGAGCCAAAGTGTCCTTTAGGGAGAGATGTCCTTTTACCGGAGAGTTGCTACAGTAGAACATCCCTGTAAAGGACACCTAGTTACAGAGCTAAAGTGTTCTTTAGGGAGAGGTGTCCTCTTACTGGAGAGTTGCTACAGTAGAACTACCTCCCTGTATAGGACACCTAGTTACAGAGCCAAAGTGTCCTTTAGGGAGAGATATCCTCTTACTGGAGAGTTGCTAAATACAGTAGAACCTCCCTGTACAGGACACATAATTGTAAAGCCTAAGTGTCCTTTAGGGAGAGGTGTCCTCTTACTGGAGAGTTGCTACAGTAGAACTACCTCCCTGTAAAGATAATAAAACACCATAGGTTGTATATGACGTATTTGGTAATATCAAAGTATGTTTATATTCAGTTTATCAATTTTATGATATTGATGTTATTTATAATTCTCAGGAAACTTCTCATTGCTTGTCTTCTATTTTTTATAAAAATCAATGTTTGTATGTTTGTTTGTTTGTATGTCCGGTATACAAATTCGCAGTAGTTCACTAATTCAAACCAAAATTTCCATACCTAGGTAAAAAAAATACGGGGAAGACGATAGGCTATTTAAAAAAATATATATTAATCAATTATTAAAACTATATATTCAAAATAATCTACTTAGCTCACGAACAGCGCCCTCTATCAAAGATTAGATTAAATTATGCTGATGCAAACAAATAGATAATGCTAATAACAAACAAATATAAAAAAATCTTATCTAAATATATATCACTCGGGTAGATATGCACACGGGTCAATCCCGGGGCGAAGCCCGGGTCACCCGTCTAGTATCTTATAAACGTTGATGTTGTTCTTGCCTTAAATAAATTACCGTTTCATCCTGAAGTTTATCTTTCCTAATTCTCTACCTTACATTATCAATTACTTCTGAACAGAATTTCTCTTGAACATAATTATTCAATATAAGAATAACCTGTCCATTTTTCTATTCACTAAGTTCATCAACCTTTTCATAGTTTGAAAAAATAGTACAAATGTGATATTGTACTGGGATAAGGTACATAAATTAAGAAAAAGACATCTCCTTATCGTGCAAATGAAAGTTGCTGATGGCTTGCGCCATCTATCGGAATAAATATCAACTATTCTCGTTGATTTTTTTTAATTATTCCAGAAATATTAATCAAGAATGGGTATTTGGCCAATTCTGGAATAATTAAAAATCAACGAGAATAATTGATATTTATTCCGATAGATGGCGCAAGCCATCAGAAACTTTCAGTTGCACGATAGAGAGATGCCTTTTTTATAACTTTTATAGTTTGTTCTTCAAAAATGTTTAATGATGTGGTTGGTGGTCCATGATTTAACCAATTCCTGAAGTCCACTCCTCTCCAATTTTGCGATGGTAGTTATATGCCTGGAGTCCTCTATTGTCAGTTCTGATATGTTCCGGAGCCGCACTATTGCATTCCAATCAGTTATTGAATTTAATTATGTAAATTAGTATATTCTTTATTTATTAAATTACTAAAAACTCCACCTTTGCCGGTCCCAAGCCCGGATAAAAAAGGAGGAGGGGGAGCAGTAGCAACCTCACTAAAAACCTGGGTTCAGCTGGCCCGGCTGATAGTACCCTGTAAGGACTCCAGAGATACAGGATGTCTGTACTCCATGTTAGGAGTGGCTGTACATGGTGTCTGTTCCTCATGTCAGAGGCGGCCATTTCTTTTGGAGCTAAGTCGGCCTGTCACTGAGTAGTGCTCCCAGTCTTAATGACAAAGGCAGACACATTCTACTTCACCCAGTCATGATGATGGTTGTCAACTTTACAAGCTTGATACCGTAATATGATTGAGTGGAGATAAGAAAGAAGAAGATTTATGTCCTATATTTGCATAGATATATCTTTAAATTTCTATATAATCTTACTCCATTACCTTTGTTATGTGATAGTTTACTGAGGAAGGGCTATCCCAAAACCTACTTTATACAATTAATAAACAAGAGTTACAAAGTCTTATACCTTTTTGTAATTTATCAAATTCCGCAAACTCTGATAATGATTAATTATTCAAATTATATTCACAACTTTATACATTTTTTAAATAAGAATTAATTATTTTATATCTTAAAAACTATGTCAGGATTAGAATGACGAATCCTGTATGGGACTTTGATTTCAGTAAAAGGCTTGTTGCTGCTGTTGTATATAGTCACAGTGTAGAAAATACTATACTATACCTACTACATATATCTCTGTATTCTTAGTTCTCTTCTCTTACTCTGTAAACTGGCGAATTCTATATAGGACGAGAGGTCCTCAATAAAGGCTTTTGTTGTTGTTGTATATCTTAAAAACTCTTATGAAGTTTAACTATTATACCGCAAATGTTTCTTTTGAACGAAAAATCGGAATTTATTTTAAGGAGAAATAATGATTATCTCTAACCTTAGGAATGAAGTATGAAAGAATGAATTGTGAAGAGAAATGATAAACGGAAAAAATAAAGTGTCCAAGAATGGGAATCGAACCCAAAGTGTTCCGCTTACCGGGTAGATGTTCCGTTCATCATTACTCTTCACAATTCATCCTTTCATACTTCATCCCTAAGGTTAGAAATAATCGTTATTTCTCCTTGAAATTAAATTTAGATTTTTCGTTCAAAAGAAACATTTGAGGTATAATTGTCAAACTTCGTTCTACAATCATAAGCCGCATTATATTGTATTATAAAAGCTCTGTGGGGGTCGGTGGAAGGATGGTCTATACCATTGGTTTTCGACTGCTACGACCCGGGTTCGATTCCCGCATTGGGCACTTTTTTTTGTTTAAAAAAAAAAAATGCCTCAATGGCCCCCGATTCTTGCAAAAGT
>CP092864.1:63232497-63258549 GCA_030710605.1 Cordylochernes scorpioides
ATTCATCATATTTGAAAATATGGGCAATATTGATACTTTATGAAATAATTGTATTTTATAAACCCCCATATTACATATACAATAGAACCTCCTTTTTAAAGGACACCTAATTTCAGAGCCAAAATATCTTTTAAGGAGAGGGGAGAACATTGGCCCTATCCTGTTTATAATCGGCTAGTTGTACATATTGTCGCGGAGATAAATAAAGCAAGGGCAAATTTGGCGATAATTAATTTATTATAAAGGGTATTTACCTTCTAGTTCTCCAATAAAATTATTTACAAGAGGTATTTAAGGGAGAGAGAGTCAGATGATAAAAAAAACTTATCCCCAGGTAAAGATAATAATAACGAGCGGCGTCAGCTACCGAGGCGTCCCGTTTTCTTTATTTGCAGATCAGCTTCCGAGAACCCCTCACACCTGTGGTCCCCCCCCCCAGGGATGGTTGACAGGTGACCCATCTGGATGGAGCTTCTTGACAATATTTTAATCAAATGGATTATACAATAGAGAGTCCTATTATATAAAATATCATTCTATTTTCAAAATTTACCAAATAATTTATATGACTAAAAAAAAATTATATAAGGTGTCACACACAACAATATATAGAAGAGTAAGGGGAATAGTTCTCAACCTGACCCAGAGATGGCATTCCAATCGCCAAAAGATTACATTTCCTCCCTGCGCGCGCATGGCATTAGTTTCAACTTGGTAGCTCAAATAGTTTGTGTAAAACAAGTCTTTACAGTACACGTCTTGTGCGTGTTTTGTTAAAAAGAGAGATAAAATTAAATATCGTGCATTTATTAGATTATAATTTAATAATTATTTGTTTTGGAGGGATTAGCTCATAAAGAAATTTATCCGAAGTTGATAAAAGTTTACGGGAACTCTTCTCTTTCAATTTAAACCGTTAAAAAGTGGGCAGCTGAATTTTAACGTGGCCGCACGTCGCTTGAAGATGACCCACGTGAAGGACGGACAAACACACCTAAACTATCGGAAAGTTACACAATATCGTGTTGGTCGATAGGCGTGTGTGAGATAGCTGAGGCCGTGGGAATATGGGAAGTGTAGAACATCTTGCACGAAGAATTAGGGATGCGAAAGCTCTGCGCAAGGTGGGTGCCACTTTTTCTGAATGCAGATCAGAAGCAAATTCGCCAAAGACATTCTCAGCAATGTTTGAACCTATTCAAGAGGTCTCTGACCGATTTTGTTCGGAAATTTATCCCCATGGATGAGACTTGTTTCCACCACTACACGCCAGAAACCAAACAGCAATCGAAACAGTGGGTGGTTTGGATTATTTTTCCCGGTGACGCCTTTTTTAAAGCGAAATTTTGATTTATGATTCTTCTTATTATATTTTAATTATAATAAAATATGAATTATAATGATTATAATATTCAATCGAAATAAATTCGAACTTGGATAATTCGGAGTCCAAGGGACCAAAAATATTTTTTCGAATTATCTAAAAATTCGAATTAAAAACGGAAATTCTTTTTATAGGAAATTCTAGGGAACAAGATAAATATTGGAATTGAAGAAGTTAGAATTATCCAAGTTCTACTGTATTTTTTAAAATAAAATTCTCTTGCGGTAATGCATTGATTTAATTGTCAACAAAGAAATATTTAAAATACAATATAACGCGGCTGATGATTGTAAAACGAAAATTGCAATTATACCGCGAATGTTTCTTTTAAACAAAAATCGACATTTATTTTAAAGAGAAATAGCGATTATTTCTAACTTTAAGGATGAAGTATGATAGGATGAATTGAGAAGAGTAATGACCAACGGAAAAATAAGTGTCCAGGGATGGGAATCGAACCCACAGTGTTCCGCTTATCGGGCAGATGCCATGTCCACTAGGCTACCCTGGACATATTTTTCCGTCCGTAAATATTATATGAAGTAATTTAAAATACAATATAACGCGGCTGATGATTGTAAAACGAAAATTGCAATTATACCGCGAATGTTTCTTTAAACAAAAAATCGACATTTATTTTAAAGAGAAATAGCGATTATTTCTAACTTATATATAAATATTTGTACTGTTTTCATAACCAAACCCGGGCAGTAACTTCAACCTCAAGATTCGACTTGAATCGCGTTGTCTTTGGGGCTTTCTTCCACAGATCAAAGGGTCATAAGGATGGATTTATGGTTGCTGATTTATTACTTATTGACTTAAAGATGACACCAAATAACGTGTAATCAACACAGATATGAGATACGAGCGTTATGTACTGTCCTCTTGTCTTCTTTTTTGTTTATCCAATTGCGTAAATGACGGATATGTTACAACATGGCTTCGCATTGACTTTCCTACTGGAGTAAAGGTATACATATGATCGTTGAATACCGATGACTACAGCTGCATGGTTAATGTTGTGTAACTCTGCAAATGCACTGTGAACGTGGAATCGTTTACACTTGCACAGTGAGATGCCGCGGCAATACAGCTACATGGCAAAACCGTGTTAATACATCTACACAGTCTGCGCCGTGTCTCTACAGTTGCACGGTGCACGTCGTGTTATTACAGAAACACGGTGGGCGCCGTGTCCCTACAGCTGCACGGTGAACGCTTTGCAACTCTGAAACTGCACTGTGCACGCCGAATCTTTTGCACTTGCACAGAAAAGCCGCGTTACTACAACTACATGGTAAACACCGGGTGACTATATCTTCACGGTGCACGCCATGTCATGACAGCTGTACGATACACGCTGTGTTCCTGCAGTTGAAGGCTGTCACTAGAGAGCTGTAGTTGTCGGTCCAAGCAAGCAATCAGAGCGACTAGTGTGTGAGTGAAGATTGCCCACGCTATCATTGTCGACTTTATCCGAGCCCCCTCCCCCTCGAGCCAACATAGGATGGATCACGTGACCAAACACTTGAGACAAGTGACGTCAAAACAAATTGCATACAAAGCCACCTAGGCAAATGTATGACGCATCTCACATGGGAACATCGTGGAATAGCCTTAGTGTTGATCGCGCCTTAAAAACATATTGCAGCAAAAAATATATTTTTTTTTTATGAAAAGATAATTAATTTTGTTATTTTTCACAAGAAATATGACGTTAAATTACTAGGAATTAAGTTTCAAGACTCCGAGGAAATCCTTGGCAGAAACATGCCAGATCCAAATCAGTAGCAACAAGATTTGCAAGCTGTGAGTCACAGCTCCCATAAGGAAGGAAGCGATATTTATTTTAATGAACATATTATTAATTTTGATATTTAAATTTTGTGCCACTCTCTCTATACTTCCCTTATATATTGCTTCTTTTGTATTTTATACATTTTAGTTTATACTTGTGTCTTAGGTAAATTGCTGCGTCATCTTGAAGTTTGTCTTCCCTAATTTTCTACGTGACAATTGCGGGGCGAAGAAATAATTTTATAGCTTATTTTATTATTCAACTAGCCGAATGACCCGGGCAACTCCCGGGTTTTACCCGATTAAATGTTTTTATTCAAATACTATTCGTTACAATTATAAATTGGCACCGTGGATGTCACTCTTGTGAAACGTCCCGCTCCAAACTTTGTGTGGTTTTGAAATATAAAATAAAAATGTAAATTTTCACAACGATATTTGAAAATTATATTATTTTGATTTTCAAATACTATTCGTTATAATTATAAATTGGCGCCGTGGATGTCACTCTTGTGAAATGTCTCGCTCCAAACTTTGTGTCTGAGAAGCGATATTTTTATAGAAAGACGATCTGGCTTTGTGTCTTCTGCTCGAATGAATGTTTTTCTGTTAGAATTTTGTACCTGCATACAAATAAATGAACTGGTTTCACCTGTGGTCTCTGCTTTTTGGAAAATTTCCCCGTTATAATTTTGTATCTGATAATCAAACATGATACAGCAATATTGTCATCATCATTTTCTGACTGAAAAACAACTATTTTTTTTTGCCCAGAACCTGTCAATTTCAAATTTTCTTGCCTAAAAATGCGAAAAATATCTCTTCCAGATTTTTCTCTATGTCCTGTTAAAACACGTTTTACATGTACATTAGGTCAGCTGATATTACTTCCCATCTTCACCGCTAGAGGCGCTGCTTGCGAGTGAAAGGGCAAATTTGCAACGCAATTTGCAAATAACTCGACGAATATTCGGGATAGAGACCTGAAATTTTCACTATAAGTTTTCCAGATTCTACTCTATAAACTGTTAAAATTTCAGTCAGATTAGTTACGTATTGTGGACGTGTATAGCCGACATAGGGACAAACACACATACATACATACACTGACTTTTATTTTGAAAATAGAGCAATCCATATTTAATTCATTAGATAATAAAAGGCATATATTGGATTTAATAAAATATTTATTTTGCCAATATATGCCTTTTTATTATCTAACTGTGACTTTTATATATATAGGGATTAATCGATTAATCAATGAGAGAAAATACACAACAGAAAATAAATTTGTATTTATGATGTACAATTTTCATCATGTTACATATTCATCATGTACCATAGCGCTTTGTTGTTGAATATTCTCTAACTAAATAATTTGACTCAACCTCAGCATGGAAATTTCTGGTCAGCTGGTTCAACTCAGCAATCAACACAGGACGCGAGTAAAAGCGCTCAACACTAGTCCATACTAGTGAGCTGGACTCCCCGGGTAGTTGGCGCTCTGCGCTTCAGGAACCTGGGTTATATCTCTCTCTAAATTATTTGTTAGTTTTAATTATAGTCACCTAGTCGTGCTGATGCCATAAATATCTGCTGCTTTATCTTTGTGATCTGCTTAGTCATCCATTACTACGTTACAACTGGTGGAGAAGCTGGACCGATACCTATTTAGAAAAAAAACGAAAAAATATTCTGTAGAACCAGAACAAACTACAATGAATGTGAAGACTGAAGCAGCGCGCGTAACCCATGTAGGTAACATTTTTGTTCAGCACCTACCTAGGAATCCGTCCATTTTTTCTAGAGAGAGTGGTGAAGACCCTCAGGATTGGATAAAAGGCTATGAACGCGTGCAAGACACAATAATTGGGATGAAAACCTTCGTCTCGCCAACGTATACTTCTACCTCAAAGGAACGGCTCTCAAAAAAGTGGTTAGAGAATAATTAGGAAAGAATTAATTCTTGGGAAAAGTTCACGTTCTTATTATAAAGCGTATTTTAAAAAAAAGTTTAAAATTTCAAGCTGAGAAAACACACTCAAAACTCGGGCACAGCTAAAAGGTGAAAGCACTGAGTTTTACATACAAGATGTCCTGCGCCTCTGCAGAGAGTTTGACCCACATATGAGTGAGGCAGACAAATTATCCCACTTCATGAAAGGGATCGCAGAGGAGTTATACCAGGCGCTTCTTTCATGGGACTTCAACAACACAGAAAAATTTGTCACCGAGTGTTGTATTGAAGCGCTTCGTCTTCGGCGAGTTACTCCAACCAGGTACGAGCGCTTGCCAAATGTGGCGTCTCTCAGTGATTATGACCACGGGGCTGATTTGCCATCAATGATTAGGCAAATTGTCCGGGGTGAGATACAGCGAGAATTAGCCTTTCCTCGAGAATACCCAAAAATGGCCGCAGTCGAGCATATTGTGAAGCAGGGAATATAAAAAACATTTGCCCCACTTTCTAGAATTTTCTCTCAAAATAAAGCCTCCAGGCCATTACCAACCCCTAGGGACAAGTCCTAACCCAGAATATTCTAGAATGTTCCAACCAAGATTAAAGTTTCAGAAACAAGAAAGCAAAAGACGCGACATCAACGAATGGCGAACCACTGAAGGAAATCCGATCGTTTCCACTGCGAAGGCCCTGGTCAGGTCGTCCGCTACTTCCGTGATAGACAGAGACAAAACGAGGAAAATAAAAACGAATACTACCAAAGGAAACAAGAAACAAGGACGTTCTATAATTCTCGACCCGATTTCCATGAGAAAAATGATGACATGTAAAAAAATGTACCCGCTATCGAAGCCCTTTCCCGTACCCTGGTTGAAACGAACAATTTTCGTCGCCTGCTAGGAGATCTAGTCGGTCACCTCGCCGTTCACGGTCGGAAAATATGACCTGCGACCAGTAATGGGAGTGAAGCCGCAGTATTAGGAAATTCTCCCTTGACGACTACAGTGGAAATGAAGGGAAATTATGTCGACGTGAAAATTGAAGGAATGATGACGCACGTCCTTGTCGATTCTGGGGCCTCCTATTCCGTCGTGTCCCAGAAAAATTATTTTGCCGAAACCGACGTCAGCCTGAGAGGCCAACGGAAAAGTCACAATACCAAAAGGACGCTGCACTCTGAAACTAGACTTGAACGGACTACAGGAAAGTTTTGAATTTGTCGTCCCGGAGGATTATAGTCATGATGTAATCCTCGGGTGGGACTTTTTGAAGTTATCCAGGGTGATAATTGACTCAGCTAACGATTTTGAGGAAGCTCCAAAGAACAGCTTACCTTTCTACTCGGAATTGGAATATAGAATCGATCCCGCCTCTATACAGCTAATAGATGTAGCAAATCGTGTGACATTTCGAATGATGCAATTGTGGTGGCAGAATGTCAAAATTGTATATATCTGGAGAGAAAAAAAAAATTGCTCCATCCTCTATCATTTCACTTTCCAAACACCGAGGTAAACTTTGGGTGGTGAATTGGAGTCCATATCTGAAACAAATCCCACGGGGGATGCATTTAGCCGATAGTGTTGTCATAATTTCATGTCTTGAGCCGCAGGTCTCATCATTTCTGAAGAGAGTAAGGAAACCTGAGGAACTTGTACGATCCTTCGGGATCCAAATCTTGGATTCAACGCGTTGATCTGGAACCTTGTTTATCTTGTTGTTTTCCTTCTTGATTTTACTTAATGTTATCTAGTTCAAATGCTTTGATATAAAAATGATCTAATTTCTTCATTGCCTCAAATAGAGCCATTGGTGAAATTGATCGTATTTATCGAAAGATGTTTCGAGCAATTTTTCATATGAAACAAATTGACGTATCTTTGAGTTCTTATTTTCCAATAAATATTAATAATAAATGTTTTTTGAAAGAATTTCATATATTAGGAATTATCCTGAAAATTTATTTTCTACTAAAAACTTGTTTTGTCTAATAGAATTCCATTAGAAATCAATTGACTTATTATGCAAAATCTTGAATAATTATTTCCCCTATATAGATGTTTCTTTTTAAGAATTTCTATTCATTAGGCAATATTTTTTTGCCTTCCTTTTTTCCACAAACTGAACGTTGAGACGTTTAGACATTGATGTGTGTCTAGGGATCAATTGATTTTCAGAGAAAAAAAAAACACTTCATTCAATTTGTTTCATCCTATTGTTCTATTTCTTGATGTCGTAAATGGAAATTTGAAACAAGGAAAATAATTTGAGTTTTCCTTTTTCATATTTTCGATTAGAAGAAATTACATTCGGCATGTGCTAGAGCTAAATTTTGAAGGACTTTTCATGAATAGTCATTTCTAGTCTTATACACTCCTGTCGAAGGGTTTACGATACCCGAAAGCTCGAGATATTATTTATGAAATAAAGAAACTTATCCTCGGAGTTTTCATTTGTTGTTGTTACTTATACATCAGAGGATTCTATCTTACCATGATTACAATAATGGAATTTTCTACCCTGGTGATGGATATTAGTCGGTGATGGAGAGTTTTCCAAATATATATTTATACACAAGAAAACGTATATATATCTTAGAGTAGTTCAACTCAAGTCAAGATAATGTCTATCCCCGAGAATGGCACAATCTCCAGCTAGTAAACAGAGCGCCCTCTCTACGTCAAAGATGATAATATTTGCCGTTTTTTTTTTTGGCGCTAATTTTAAAATGCAATAACTCGCTTCAAAAACAAGCCTTTATTATTCCAAATAAAAACTATTGGAATCTATGCATCCTTGCCAACAGGAAATTAACTGATTCATTCCATTTATATATAATTCTTGAGTTCTAGAGGCAATGAAATCTTTAAAGGATGTTCCGGCATCGCCTTGATTTGTAAAGCATTTCCCTCCCAGGAAGTTGGTGAGGTTCCTGAAAAAGTGGTAGTAGGTAGGTGAGAGGTCTGGTGAGTATAGTGGATGAGCAAGAGTTTCATAGCCCAGTTCATTCAGCTTTTGTCGCGTGACCATTGAGACGTGGGGTCTGGCGTTGTGAAAAAGGATAGGCCCTATACTGTTGACCAATCCGGGCAATGAGACGAAGTTTTTGGTGCATTTCGTCAATTTTCTGACAGTACTTCACCGTTGTGATTGTTTCACCAGAATTCAGGAAGCTGTGATGATTCAAACTTGATCTAGACCACCAAACAGTCACCATAATTCTCTTTTGGTGCAATTTGGGCTTGGAGAGTGTTTCGGAGCTGCGTTACGGTCTTATCATTGCGCTGAACGTAGCCGGTTGTCATAGAGGATCCATTTTTCGTCGCAGGTGACAGTAGGGTCGAGAAAAGACTCATTATTGTCTCTTAAAAGTAACGCCAGAAGACACTTCAAACGGCGATTTTCCTGATTTTAACTCAATTTTTTTAATGGTACCCATTTGTCGAGCTTTTTCACCTTTCCTATTTGTTTCAAAACACGCACAACTGTAGAGTGGTCAACATTGAGCTCTTCAGCTACTTCTCGTGTAGTGTTGTTTGTGTCCGCCTCGATTATTGACTTTAAATGTCGTCAACCACCGATGGACGTCCACGGCCCATCTCCAAGGCTGGTATCGCTGTTGTGAAATTTTTCAAACCACCTTCGCGTATAAGGTTCTGAAATGGCACTCTTGCCCTACGAGTTGATTATATTTCGAATTGTTTCCGCAGCGCCGCGACCGAGTTTGAACTCATGAAGCAAAATTATGTGGATTTCCCCCTGCTTTGAAAGAATTTTAGCACAGTGTCGTATAACGAATAAACAGTCGAAATAACAGTCTGATATCGTGCAAAATGTATTTCAAATATAAATATTAGTAGATATGATGATATTGCGAAAAATGTGCTTCATGATGATATATGACTTGAAAATATTAAAATGAATTTTATGCAATAAACAAGGCTTGAAATTTGCATTACCGAAATCGGCCATTATTTTCGCCCCAACCCAATATCATTTTTGAGATTTTTTTCTCCAAAAATATGTAGCGGGAGAGTTTGTACTAAACGGAAAGTAAATATTCTCGACATGCCAAGTTATTCCAGATCCTGACCATAGCATTCCATGTGACATAGCAAGTCACTGAAGAACATGGCCAGATAATTGATATGCCTTAGCCATAACAAATTATTCGAGAACATAACTGAGGAATCCTCTCAGAGATCCTGGCCAAATACCCTATCACAAATACTACCAGAACATGGTTAGGTTATCTAAATGATTCCTAAATCACAACCGTTCCTTTCTTCAGCGCCACAAGTTATTACTGGACGACATGTCATATGACATTGAATTGTGTGTGAGGCAGCTAGAGACGTTTTAGAGAAGGACCCAATCAACTACGGCTTTACAAATCCTCCGAGTACACGAGGATATCTACATTCCCAATAAATAACGTTGCGACGTCTTATGACTTTTTAGTAATAAATAACGTGTATGTATATGTAATATTATAAAGAATATTGTCTAATAAATAATTATGTACCATGTTGGATATAATGTATTCTGTATGGATTCAAATAAAGATGGCAGTCAAAGGACTTTGGAGATGGAAGAAGTAGAAGAGAAAAGAACGACAGATCCAAGTCGTGTATCTAGGTCACTTAGAACAAAGAGGCCCTCATATTCCAGAGTTTGAATGTCCTGAGAGATTGGGATGTTAGGCAAAGCTTCTTCCCGACCAAATTTACCATCATGGCCGACAGAGACAGGGACCAATCAAAGGTCAAGCAGGGTCCCACATGACCCTGCCGGGGGGCGGGGCAACCAGAGTTCGGTCGGTAACGTGTGTGTCAAGACGTGTGTGTGCATCTTCTAAAAGTAGTGCCTCGAGGTCCAAGATGTGAGTCATCTCAATCCAATTTAATCGCGAAAATCCTTCCATCTCCTCTCCCGAGCCGCCAATGATTAATATTCCGAGGTGTTTTGTGATTCATTAATCGATATAGTGTGCCGATTTTTTCATCCACCGCCATTGATAACGACTGCCCAAACATACAAAATCCCATCCACTCCCGAGGATTCTCAGGACAAAGCACTTTATCACAGTGAAGTCGACAAGCATTTTTTTTATATTATAGAGAGTCGATAAGATTCTCAGGATCCTTTTCCCATATATCACAGAGAGTCGACAGGATGGACGAGAAAAACGAAACGCAAGACGCGGAGGAATACACCGCAGAGGGAGAAAACAACCCCGCCGTAAGTACTCCCAAAATAGAACCCCCCCCCTCCGTCGGCAGAGTTGCCGGCCGTCTTGGCACGCCTCGCGGCGTGTTTATCTGCCCTTCAGACCACCAGCGACCGCGTGACCCATCGGACGGAGATAGAAGTCCAGAGCTTCGACGGGACCTACCCAGCCGCCCAGTTCTTTCGGACATATGACCAGAAAACAGACTGGGATGGTCTCACCAACACGGAAAAAGTGCTCCGCCTACCCCGTTACCTGAACAACAAACCGCTAGAACACTTCAGGAGGCTTCGGATGGAGACCCAACATTACATCCAGGTGAGACAGACCTTCCTGGATCTCTATCCGGAGACCAATGAGGCCACGTATGCCCAATACTTCTCCATGAAGCTGGCCGGACAGCCCAACCTGGAAGAATACTATCGGAATAAGACCGCGCTGGGTCTACAACTGGGCCTCCCACAAGAGGTCATCTTGGAGACGCTCACCGAGGGGCTGCCACCCTCCGACCAGCGCCTCGTCCGCATTGTGCCGCCAGAGAACCTAGGTGCATGGTTCCGGCTGGTGCAGCGGATCCGCGGCAGCGGCGCACCATCTCCAAGGCACCCAGACGAGCACGCACCACCCCTACTGGGCCCCTACGCACCGGTGCGACCTAGTCCAAGAACAGTGCCAACCAGGTCGACCCCGCCAACAGACTGCCGTTTTTGTGGTGGACTACACTGGCACTCTGAGTGTCGTCTCAGACAAGCCCCGCAGTTGCCCCGTGCCTCCGGAGACGCACGAGCAGCGCGCTCCGCGCAACTAGCGGAACAACGGCCGCGAGCCCAGCCCCATCACCAAGCGTCACGCGCACAAGCCACTGGGATAACCAAGGGAGCCCCAGACCAGCAGCCAGCAGGTAGGCCTACTGACCAGGCCTTTCGTCAACCTGACAATTAGTCTGCCAATCTCCCATGGACTGTCCCTACCATTCCTGATAGACACGGGTGCGTCCGTTAACCTAGTGTCATGTGCCATATATAAAAATTTAAAGAATAATTTCCCTGACCTAAATTTAATAACTAAAAAAATAATAAATTTACAGACAATAGATGGCCACGTGCCAACAATAGGCCAGATTACCTTCCCCCTGTCCATTCATGCCATAACCCAAAACGAAGTATTCCACGTGGTGGACGCCCCTCTACCATTTGGAATACTTGGTATTAATACCCTCCGTAAATTCAAATTAAAAATCGATTTTGCACATGGCACTATGTACCAACTCGACGCACCTTTGTCGCCCCTGACCTACCACTTTGCTGTGTTGCCCGAAAGGTGCACATATTGGGAATGCCAGGCGGACCTATGCAAGGCCCACACTATTTTTCCGCCTTCCGCCAACAATACCCAATATGCGCATTTTTCGGACAACACGTCCACAACCCAGGGACTCACCCAACCACCGCACCATGTCCAATCAAAGAACTTTTTTAGAGCCAACTGCTCTTATTATAGGGTCAAGGTACCAGAACAACCACCCAATGCCAACCTCTCACACCCCACCAAGGTCCAAACGGACCACCTTCACCATACACCCAAACATCCCCATTCCACACACCATTCCATGTACCACACACACCACCCATTATCACCAGAACACCTCCCAGGGATCCCCATAGACAATCAACCGCAGCCACCGTATCCACCTCAATTCCCGGCGCTATTGCGCCAATACCAACACGTGTTCTCCCGGAACAAATTCGCGGTCCCATGCCTAAAGGTTCCCCCAGTAAGAATCGCCACCAACTCCGACAAAGTCGTCACCATCCGCCCATATAGGGTACCGATATGCGACCAACGGGAAATACGCAGTCAGATCCGACAGATGTTGGATAATGACATCATTGAGCCGTCCTACTCCCCTTTCTCTAGCCCGGTCACCCTAGTGACCAAGCGAGACAAGACCAAAAGGTTTTGTATCGACTATAGGAAGGTGAACGAGGTCATAAGCTCCGATGTCCACCCACTCCCGAGGATCGAAGATATACTGGACCGTCTCGCGCGGGCCAAGTATTTCTCGACTGCCGACGTCTCCTCCGCATATTGGCAAGTGCCGATACACCCTGATTCTCGACCACTGTTGGCCTTCGCCACGATAGACGGGTTGTATCAGCCCACCCGATTGCCTTTCGGACTTAAGACCAGTCCACAGATCTATGAAAGGGCAATCAATCAGGTCCTGCAGGGGCACGGACTTGATTGTGTGGCGCACTATTTTGACGACTTTGTCATATATTCGGAGACACTGGAGGAACACCAAGAACACCTGCGCAGGTTTTTCGCGTTCTGCGACGCGGAGAACTTGCAACTCAACCTCACCAAATGCGAGTTTTTTAGGCAGACCATCGAATTTCTGGGGTACACAATCACCGCTGGTACCACCACCCCACTTATCCGCAATACCGACGTAATCCACGCTATCCCACCCCCGAACAATCGCAAAACGCTGCAATCCTTCTTAGGCGCCGTGAACGTCTATAATAAGTTCATCCCGGACTATGCCCGTTTGCGGACCCCACTCAACAACCTTCTCAAGAAGGATGTGACGTGGGACTGGGATGACAAATGCCAAAAGGCGTTCACCAGCCTGAAGGAAAGCCTCACACAACACCCCGTATTGCACCTCTACAAGGATGAACTACCATGCCAGGTATATTGCGATGCATCAACACTTGGCATTGCAGGCGTCCTCAAACAAGTCCACTCCGCTGGGAAGGCCTACCCAGTCCAATATTTCAGCCGCGCTCTGCGTGTACACGAGCGGAACTACACCATCTCCGAACTAGAATGCCTCGCCATTGTCGAGAGCGTGGAGAAGTTCCGTGTGTATCTAATGGGCAGAAAATTCACCATATTTTCTGACCATCACGCACTGCAGTGGCTGAAGACGATCAAAAAACCCGTCAGGCAGATTATTCCGATGGAGTTTGAGGTTATCGTGTTACGAATACGAAGTCCGCTACATAAAAGGATCACTACAACATGAAGCGGACCTCCTATCCCGTAACCCGTTTTGTGGATTCTTAGACGCCACCATCATTAAGAACCACCAACTCACTCCTTCGGGAGAATCTAAACTGACCATTGATCGAAACGGACTGCAAACCCTAAAGAGTAGAGGTGTAACCAAAATTGTCGTCCCTGACGCCCTCGTTCCCGACCTACTAACAAAGGTGCACAGTCGGTACAACCACCCGGGCATATCCCAGATGACCAGGCTCATCTCTCCCCAGTATTACTGGAAGGGGATGTCAGAAGACATCTCCAAAACCACCAAAGCCTGCGCCATCTGTCAGTCAACAAAACCCCCTCGAGGTCCCACGTTTGGGGAACTAGGACAACTTCCTGTGGCCACTCAGCCTTTTGACCTGGTCGCCCTCGACACCATAGCTGGACTTGCCAAATATGGTAACGCCAAAGCTTACCTCCACGTTGTGGTGGATCACTTTTCGCGCTACACGTGGACCTTCCCCTCAAAATCTACCAGCATCACCACCTATCAACAGGTGATAAAGCGAGTGTTGCAGGACGGCTCTCCGAAACGCCTACTCACGGATAGAGCGCCTGCGTTCACCTCACCAAAGTTCAGGAAGTTCCTGATTAACAGGAACATCCATCCCCTGCTCACCACCAGTAACAACCCCCAAGCTAATGGTCTATGCGAGCGCCTGAACGCTACCTTAACAGGCAAACTAAGGTTACTCCATTTGGAAAACCCCAAAGCCGCATGGACTAAGCTGGCGAAGCGCGTTACTGTGGTGTATAACAACACGCCCCACTCAGTTACCGGGTTCCCACCTGGCTACCTGATGTTCGGCGTTCTACCTCCCGAGCTCACTGAGCATGTAAACCCCTACCCCGTTTTAACCACAGCCCGACGGATAGCCCATGAACGTACCCAGGCCAAGCACCTCAAGGACAAACATGCCTACGACCAACAACATAAGACACCCCATTTTGAACCCGGAGATCTCGTGTTGGTAAAAGTTTACCATCACCCCAATACAGGCAAACTGGCTCCGTATTTCACGGGCCCCTACGAGATCTTAGAGATCATCTCTCCCAACGTGGTGAGAATAAACCGACCCAACCAACCTCTAAATCGGAATACCGACACAGTCCATGTAAATAAATTACAGTACTATAACGAAAATATTCGTTATATCGCACCCTCCCACTCTGATACCACACCCTGCTAAACCCCAATCTAGGACACTACCACCACTGTTCGAGCACCTCACCCCAGACCTCTTTACAGTTGAGCGCTTTGCTCCTACAATAGGCAATTGTACCACTACCACCCCTGTTGACCCACAATGTAACATTATCGCCCAACGCGATATTCCCCAACCTGCAATATCCCGTCCAACCCATATAACCAAAGTTAAAACCCCAATCCCTACAGTTAGGGCTGATCCCAAACCAATTCCCTTACAGGCAAGGTTTTTTCGTAACGTGAAAACCTTCCCCTTGTTCCACCTCCTATACCTCATCAACCTTTTCATCCTACCCACTGTACTATTACCCATGGCCACCCTACTGTATGTCAGTGTCTATACACTGCAGCCCAACCGTCTCTTCCAACTACAGGAAGCCCTATTCGAAATAACCATCGCCGTAGTGAAACTAATCCATCGAACCATAGGAATAATTCTCCCGGAGTTATGGACCATCCTTGTCCACAGTCATGCCTTGGTCGCTCTAATAGGTGAAATCATAGGAGAGATTTTCCAAACCCTCTTTAGAGCGCGCCAAGTCGAATAGCAATCTCCCCACCTTTACAAACACTCGTCGATCACCCCGCTGTCAGCTGGCGTCCACTTTACAGAAACCTTCCGCCGCGCCGACGTCACGTCCTTTCCGATCACGTGACCGACGTCACATCCTCCCTGCGGAATGTAAACAAACCCGCCGTCACTTTTCGCGTGTCACCACACTTAAAGTTACTTTCTGGAACATACACTCACACACACTCGCATACATTCACGCACCTATATAGTTTTGGCAACCTTATGACCTACGACCCTATAATAAACAAAGATTGGACATTGTTATGTAAAAAAATATTCTTCTTTTGTGTATATTTTTGTTAACCAATTTTAAAGGACTTGTACACAACCAGCACTTTTATTTTTTTTATTTTTATTTTTTTTTATTCCCACCATCCATGTCTATCACCCTTTCAATTTCTTAATCACCTCAAGTTTATTTTTTCCTTTTATTGTTTAAACCTTGTTTTGTCCTAACTGAATGAACAACTGACCTGACGCAATACTTCTCATGTATCAGCCTTCAGTTTATCATACAGGAGCTTTGATTTCTTTTTTTATGTTTTGTTTATATTTTTCACCGCCCCAAAGGCTAATCAGATTTCTTTTTCTTTTTTTTTTCCCTCCATCACCAAAATTTATTGTCTATAGTTTTCTTTTTATTTCTGTTAATGTCTTATATGTTTTGTTTGGATTGCACCTCATAGAGTTTCCCTTGCTGTGGGTTTCCACACAGCAAGATTGAACACCTATGCAGGCAAGATTTTTTTTTTTTCTCCAAAAAATTATCATATTTTTTCCTAGTTTAGCAAGCACCCCTATCTACTCAAATTTCTTTTTTTTACTTATTTCCATCATTTACTTTCTCCCCAATTGTATCTAACCACTCACTATTTTAAAAAAAAATTATTTTTTTTTCTTTCCCAAAAAATTATTTTTCTTTTTTTCAGAATTTAATACAGATCCCTTTTAAAATTCTTATTCATAGGGGGCGCATCTGTAATATTATAAAGAATATTGTCTAATAAATAATTATGTACCATGTTGGATATAATGTATTCTGTATGGATTCAAATAAAGATGGCAGTCAAAGGACTTTGGAGATGGAAGAAGTAGAAGAGAAAAGAACGACAGATCCAAGTCGTGTATCTAGGTCACTTAGAACAAAGAGGCCCTCATATTCCAGAGTTGAATGTCCTGAGAGATTGGGATGTTAGGCAAAGCTTCTTCCCGACCAAATTTACCATCATGGCCGACAGAGACAGGGACCAATCAAAGGTCAAGCAGGGTCCCACATGACCCTGCCGGGGGGCGGGGCAACCAGAGTTCGGTCGGTAACGTGTGTGTCAAGACGTGTGTGTGCATCTTCTAAAAGTAGTGCCTCGAGGTCCAAGATGTGAGTCATCTCAATCCAATTTAATCGCGAAAATCCTTCCATCTCCTCTCCCGAGCCGCCAATGATAATATTCCGAGGTGTTTTGTGATTCATTAATCGATATAGTGTGCCGATTTTTTCATCCACCGCCATTGATAACGACTGCCCAAACATACAAAATCCCATCCACTCCCGAGGATTCTCAGGACAAAGCACTTTATCACAGTGAAGTCGACAAGCATTTTTTTTTATATTATAGAGAGTCGATAAGATTCTCAGGATCCTTTTCCCATATATCACATATATGTCCTATAGAGTTGAAGAAACGGTAGGTTCCTGCGACGGTCGAACGTGGAACGATCAAAGGACATTGCTGAACTAGGTCCACCAAACATAGAAACCTACGTACTGTAAAAATCTATCGCGAGAGTAAATAAATCTCTTGCCTGCGATTGAATGACCCACTATTTTTTAATGCAGTAAAACCTCTCTAAAACGAACCGAGGATATGACCAACCGTTTCCTTTTAAATGAACTTAAAATAATCCCCTATTTCCCTTTGAAATTCAAAAATACAGAAATATAACGAACTTTTTTACAAATCTACAAATTACGGTCTATTCCATGAGAGGCCATAACCTAAACATATGGTTAAGCTTGGTCTTTCCTAGAGATGGTTTCTCATCAGAGAGTCTGTTTTAGTTGAAAGACTCCTCATGACCTGGTTTTACATGACAGAGTCTATGACCACCTTCCAGAGAGATAGTGTTTATCCATGTGTTTGGCTATGGTCTCTCATGGGAAGATCTACCTTAGTGAACCCAAAGTTCAGTCACATTGTCTTCTTCTTTCTTATCTCCACTCAATCATATCAGGGTATCAAGCTTTGACAACCATCATGACTGGGTGAGGTAGAATGCGTCTGCCTTTGTCATTAAGACTGGGAGCACTACTCAGTGGCAGGCCGACTTAGCTCCAAAAGAAATGGCCGCCTCTGACATGAGGAACAGACGCCATGTGCAGCCGTTCCTAACATGGAGTACAAACGCTGCTCATCCTGTATCCCTGGATTAGGAGCCCTTACAGGGTACTATCAGTCGGGCCATCTGAGCCCAGGTTTTTTAGTGAGCTTGTTACTGCTCCCCCTCCTCCTTTTTCATCCGGGCTTGGGACCGGCAAAGGCGGAGTTAGTCACATTGTGGTTTGTTATAGCGAGGTTTTTACTGTACGATAGCTTGATCCAGTGTTAGAGGGTCAAACCTGCCCTATCAGATCATTTTGTCTCTGTCCTATAACTGGGTGTGTCATACAGAGGCACTCCTATAATCCCGCAGTACACTCACTTTACTCGGCCACTACGAGACGTCGTCCCCGGTATAAACAGACCGCGGCGGGTTAATGAGAGGCAATTATGTATAATCTACGCGACCTTGGAGGGGACAAAACAGGAAATGTTATGTGGTACGATTCGATAATATTTTTAATACATTATGTGCCAACATTGTCAGGTGGTTGAGTAAAACGAGGATTCCAGAAACTAGCTGAGCAAAGTGGGCTTATTTACCTGCCGAGGTCTCCTGGGTGTAGACAGACCCACACAACTAAGAAAATTAAATGGTCCTTAACGAGATTTGTTCTGTATCGATCTTCAGTCAAAAGTCCCAGTAAGATGTATGCATTCCTTAAGAGTAACACATTAAATTGACAACGTGAAAAGATAGATCAAAATTACGGATCATATCTCATTCACATATATATATTATGATACATTAGCGCGCCATCTGTTATGAAAATACGAAACTATTATAGACACGTATGATTCTTTTAAAAATTAAACAATTTCTACTGCCCTTATTGCAATGGAAAAATTAATGGGAGGGTTCACCACTGGTGAGCCAGGGGCACTCACATTAATTTTTCCATTACAGTAAGGACAGTAGGAATTGTTTAATTTTAAAAGAATCATACGCGTCTATAATAGTTTTGAATTTATATACATATATTTATCTATACCTGATCATTTCATTGAAATAATATAAAATATATATCAAAACACCGTTCGCGTAAACGTGGATTTATATCATAATTATTACTATTATATTAAACACGGCGAACTTTTCGTTCTTTAACGAGCCAAAGAATTAGATGAATGATCACACAATGAACAGAACATAATAACTCAAAGAAATAAAGAGCAATACGGTCGGTTTAACTTAGCTAGCCATCATTTACAGACAAATAGATTGATATCGTTCACTGTTAGTTAGTTCTTTAGCTCGTGTAAGCATGGAAGCTCGCCGTGTTTGGAATAAAAGAAATCCGTGTTTGGTGGGATGTTTTGATATAACTATGAAATTATGTTCTCTCTCTCTCCTTACACAAGAAACTTGCGGGAGTTGGCCGTGATTGTCGATTTACCTTCGAATTGAGGATGGCACTTAGTGGTGTAGCTTATTAGGTGGTCTCACGTGGAGGTGTACTTTATATAGAGGTGGTCTCTCATTGAAGGTGGACTTCCTATAAGGATGGTCTCTCATTGAAGGTGGACTTCCTATAAGGATGGTCTCTCATTGAAGGTGGACTTCCTATAAGGATGGTCTCTCATTGAAGGTGGACTTCCTATAAGGATGGTCTCTCATTGAAGGTGGACTTCCTATAAGGATGGTCTCTCATTGAAGGTGGACTTCCTATAAGGATGGTCTCTCATTGAAAGTAGACTTTCTATAATATTCTATATTCTTTGTAGAAGTTATTCTAGTGGAACTTTTTTCTTTCCCCTCTATTATAAGCATGTTTCGATTATTTACATCAATGTAGGAATATTGAGGGTGATTCACTTATGTATATGATATATATTTCACATATGACTGGCCAATATTATATATAATTTAAATAATGACCGGTCAAAATAATTATTCTTTTTATCATCATCTATATACATTTTTTTGTTTTCTGGCTTCGGTAAACAATGACCGCGTCGTTAATTAGACTTTATGATTAAATTTGTTACTATTAACTACTATATCAAATATAATACTATAATAACACGACTATATATTAAATACTATTAATGTTGTCTGAATAAATACATACATAAAAGCATTAATGTGAGTTGTAATAATTTGTTAACAACGACGAGGTAACCCTAAATACACAACAGTATATAATATAGGATAATATTAATGTACCAAAAAGGTCACTTCTCCCTTCAAAATATATTAGAACAATGCATTATGTTTTATCACCTCAGTAAAATACTTGAAGGTGGTGATTGAGAATGAGCCCCAACACTAGTTTTAGCAAATTCAGACAAAGGCCAACCTGAGGGCTATAGTCCGAACCAAAGTCATACTGGGGTGATAAGTATAATGCAGTGTGTGCTCAAATGCATATTTAAAGGAAGAGGTGCCACTTTTTGGTGCTTACATAATATATATAAATCTGTCTGTTTGTGCATCTGTCTTTCTGTGATGTACGATTTCAACTCGGAAACTTGCCGGGAGTCGAGAATCGTTTTTTTTTTTCAGCGATTGTTCATGTCCTAAAAGGAGAAATAAATCCCAAAATGAGGCTTATATCTAAAAATCTCCTTGGAATTGCAAGCAAAAACTGGCAAAATTCAAAATGAAAATATTAATTTATCTGTGAAAAAAAATAGTACAAATGTGACATTGTACTGGGATAAGGTTCATAAATTAAGAAAAAGGCATCTCCTTATCGTGCAACTGAAAGTTGATACGCAAGCCATCAGCAACTTTCAGTTGCACTATAAGGAGATGCCTTTTTCTTAATTTATGTATCTGTTATCATTAAGTAATATTCTTCAAATACCCTCGTTTATAATCGCTTCGATTTATATGTCTAAATTATTTATATTATGTGAGATGAAACATAGAGCAATTTGTTAACTTCCATGAACAAAATAGACACATAGAGTGAATTAAAACTAAAAATATATATGAATAAAAATGAAATATTAAAAGTTTGTATTATAAAATATCCCAATAATTCGACGTTTTTTATTAATCGCGCAAGTGCTTATAATCAATCCTGTATGTGATGGAAGTCTCAGAAATCTGATCGAGATGTTATAAAGAAAAAATATTCGGATTGTTTGATGATACTATTCCATCTAATCCAAGAAAACTTGTGTATCGATTTAAAATAATATGATTTCATACTTCACGTTTCGCAAGCGAAAATATTCATAAAATGTTTTTACTCTGCTGATGAAGTGCGATGTTTGAAAGCTACAACGCTCTTAATATCGAGTAGGCCATTCCAACTACAGGGACGGCTACGTTCCTTGAACTGCCCTTTTTCAACAGCACTGCCCTTTTGAATCTACCAATAAATAAACAAACATGGAAACACTTGGTGAACTGGTTCACTAAGGCTACCAAAACAGACTCCTAACCGTTAGACAGCCTGGGTAGTTGGCGAACTATGGAAACGCTCCAAGAACCTTTGTTACCTATATGTTACAACTATTGTATTTTGAATTTATACATGACCTTTGACTTCAGAATATATCACATCAGTTGACTTGGTGCCGACCTGTATCATCCTGTCTACAGAAGAATTGAAATGCGGCCAGAGTGGTGCGAAGACAGCGGTCCTAGTCATCGTAATAACTTGAGTTGTGCTTTATATAGAATTAATTAGAGATGTTGACAGTGTGAAGTTGGGAAGGCATGCAAGAAAGATTCAATCAGGCGGCTAGGGAGCAAGCCAGTCAGGGACTTAAACTGGAAGTCAGATACTCGTAAAGAGATTACAAGGAGTCCGGTAGGCAGATAATCAGGTATTCAAGGAGTCAGGTAGTCAGGGAAACAGGCATTCATAGAATTCGGCAGTAATGGATTTAGGCAGTCGGGAAATCAGACAGTAATGGAAATAGGTAGTTAGTGAGTAGTCAGTCCGGAAGTCGTGGTAACAGGCAGTCAGGATACGGGTAGTCGTGGAAATAGGCAGACAGGGAATCGGACAGTCATGGAGTCGTGGAAACAGGCAGTCAGTAAACTGGTAGTCAGGGAAACAGGCAGTCGGGGAGTCAGGCAGTCGGGGATTCAGGGAAAAGGGCAGTCGAGGAAACAGGCAGTCAGGGAAACAGGCAGTCGGGGAGTCAGGCAGTCAGGGAAACAGGCAGTCGGGGAGTCAGGCAGGGGCCCAGTGTCATCAATCACCAGGACCTGGTGTTCCTCCAGGAAGCCCAGTAACAGGCTGAGCAGTTAAAAAAGTGAGCGCCACAAAAAGTCAATTAGTTTTCATTTTTCCAATGTAAGACGTAATAAATCATGTGAGACAAGGCCGGCGAGTGGCACGGAGTGTTCACGTGTCCGCTGGCTACTGCACCTCTACTGCAACCCTAGCGCCGCTACTGTATTACACACGTGCTTGACTGCAGTGCAATTGTTTGTATAGTGTCCCCCGTGCAACATCGATGTTTACTGCAAAAATTGTACCAATAATATAATTGTATATTGTCCGTTAAGCAACAATCCAATAATTTCCTAATAATTTAATCAGATGATATATATTAGAAAAAAATAAATTAATATCATATTTATACATATGGGCACGCATAAAAATATGCAAAAACACCTTTTTAAAAATGCATTAAAAGTAATGCCTCTTTAATGGATTATATATAAATACTATCTTCCGGAAAATCATATTATACACTGGCCCGCAGAATTAAATGAACAATATATATATTTTTTCATTTATCGCAAATTTTATTGAACATTTATCAATGAAATTTTATACACAAATTTATGAATCCTTTATTGATTAAAATTTCCGAAATCAAAGATATCTAACACGTATTTTATGCAAATTAGCCGGTCAAGCAATGATCTTCTTACAGTCAGTGCAGTAAGTATCTTGGATATTGTTGTTAACATGGGGTGTGATCGTCTTTAACTGATAGACAGGCTCGGCGACCCATACTAACAATTAGAGAGTTTATCAGCTCCTGTGGAATCAACGCCCCATTCTTGTGTTAAGGCTGTTTCTAGCTCATGAGTGCTCATGAGCTCATAGGGCTGGTGTGGTCGATACTTTTCTCCAAAACCATGCAATTGCCCGGATGAATTGGCCAGCTCGATCTCCAGACTTAAATCCAATTGAGCATGTATGGGACAATCTAGGACGGCGGATCTCATCCTTCCAACCCCCTCCTAGAAACACTCATGAGCTAGAAACAGCCTTAACACAAGAGTGGGCGTTGATTCCACAGGAGCTGATAAACTCTCTAATTCCTAGTATGGGTCGCAGAGCCTGTCTATCAGTTAAAGGCGATCACACCCCATATTAACAACAATATCCAAGATATTTATGCATTGGCTGCAAAAAGATCATTGCTTGACCGGTTAATTTACATAAAATACGTGTTAGATATCTTTGATTTCGGGTATTTGAATCAATAATGGGTATTTTAATTAATAAATAACAATTGTGTATAAAATTTCATGATAAATGTTCAATAAAATTTGAGATAAATGAAGAAAATATGTTGCTCTTTAATTTTGCGGACTAGTGTATTATGTGTGTGTATTTTTTAAAAATGTAATTATTATTTTAATTATTTGCATTCTCATATTTGTGTTTTCATAAATATCGATTTATTTTAGAATGGATTATTTTATCATCACTTTAAAGATGAAAGAAAAAAATGTAAGGCTTTAGATAAAATGTTCTCTATTGGGTCAGTGCAAAATAATTGCAACTTTTTACGCAAATTTTTTCTTCAAAATTATTTTTTAAATGAAAAAGGTGTCTCTTTTTAGATAATGAAAATGGCATCAAGAATCATATCTATATTAGCCATACATGTATATTATGCCATTAGAACGTAGCACAGTCGTTTGGTGATATCATCGAACCTTTTGACGAAGGAACAACAACAATCAGCAAAAGCCAAGTTGAAATCAAACGATTCCAACCTCGAAGATGCCGAAGGAAGATATTGACCATCAAATTTCTGCGATCAGGCGACAGAAGAGATCTAAAGTTTGACAATAATGTTGGCCGAAGACTTCAATATAGACCATTCGATCATCCTTCTTCGTCTCTAAAAGCTCGGAAGCAGTAATAAAATTTGATCGTTAATATGCTCCGAAATGATCATTTAAATATGTCTTACCTATTTTTTTAATTTTTGTACACTGTTTATTTTTATTACTCATCCAAACTTCTTTGAATATGTCATGCTGCTATTAAAGGAAATATTATATGAAAGGATTTGAATAAATGGGTAAAATTATTCTATAGATGGCATTATCTATATATATAAAAATGAATGTATATGTGTGTGTGCGTCCTTTATGCCTGACCAAACCACTCATTGGAACGCCATGAAACTTTGGGAAGTTATTTAGTATAGTACTGGGAAGGTTTCTAGCAAATAAAATTTTTGAAATAACTTTTCGCCTAAAAATAATCAAGATAAATATTCTAATTTATCTGTTATAATTCAACAATCTGCTCTAAATATTATCATGATGATACGATGATTTTGTAATGTAGAAAATTAGGAAAGACAAAATTCAGGATGACACGGCAATTTATTTGAGACAAGAATAATGATACAATTCATAGGCAAGATACTATTCCTTTAACTTCCAATTACCGAGGGAACCAATTAATATTGATTTTTATTCAACTTATCGAGTATTTTTCAAGGGACCGGGAAAAAATGTTCACTTTATCGAGAGATTCGTTAGACAAACCTTTACTCGGGTAAACCCGGGCGAAGCCGGGTACGTCCGCTAGTGTAAACTAATATAAAGATGTTTTGTTGAGAAAAAAAAGCATTAATAATTATATATCAACTATGTGTGTGTATGTTTTTACCAAAACATCAAGATTTTAAAGAAGATTTAGGCTGGTTTCTTCTCTCTCTTGCTACAATTATAAATTTTCTATAAGTAATAGAAAGAATAATGCGGTAGATCTGAATGGTTCCATATCTTGGTGGAAGGTTTTACTATAATTTTTATATGTCTAAAATATGTTTGTGTTAGATCAAAATTGATAATTACAGTTGTGCATCGTGCGTCAATTGACGGATGTTTCCACTCCTCCAGATAAACTTTAAGTAGATTAGAATCAGCCTTTAGTTTAACAAATAGAAATCTCTGCTCTTTGACTTATATATTGAGCCATTTAGAAAACTTCGTGCAGCAAGAAATCAATAGAGCAAAGAAATCAAAAGTTCCATTTTAATCACTAGTTCAAAAACCTGTATAATCCTTTTCTTTATTAGAGGTGGTGCCCTTTATTGGAGATTGAATTAGTTCATTTTTGATTTTATCAAATAGGTCGATTGTGAAGGTGGACGTTGATGGCAGGTTGTTTAATCTAAGCCTCTATCGGAGAGTCCATTCATCGTCTTCATGCATTCACCACTTACTGTGGACTAGGTGTGTCCTACAAGAAATTAAGTCAGCGCATTGTAAACAGATTTATAATTTTCATGCGCCGTATTTAATAGGATACTTTCTCAATCAACTTGACGTTACCCATCTCATTATCTCTGTGGATAAGAACTTGTGATTGCGGGGAAAACATCGCCTATTGCCACCTAGCTCACTTGGCGTGATGGTAAAAAAAAAGGTTTTTATTGCATACCAGGTCTATATGTGGCATTTATATGGGGATTCTTACATGTTGGGTATATTTATTTACTAAAAAAGGCGAGGGAATTTATTTCAAGGGCTACTTCAACAAAGGGGGAAAATAGAGGATGCCTGTATGTAAATATACTGAGAACAGGAAGATGTGTGATTCACACACCTGCTTATTCTCTTATCCCGGAAAGTATAAAAACTTGCCGAAGGTGATGACATGACCTTGGAATGACTTCCTGTCATTTGAGTGCTGCTAATGGTCGTTTACAAACACTAAATATATGATAGATCCTACGCGGTCCCTTCAAATATTATTTTAAGCTGAAATTATTTTCAAGGTATTCTCCACTCTGCCATGTGGGGGGTGGCCTGGTATACAATTCATCCGAGAGAATTAAATGAGAATAACATAATATTTAAATTTTATTTTAGAAATAATGGCAAGCACACACACACACACCAGACGAACTATTAAAGTGACAAAGCCTATCAGAGGTGAATCCTCAGTGGATTAACAAACTGAGATGTTGGTGTTACTGGAAGTCATATATGACTTATACATAAATATTTAAAACCTCATAGCTGTAAATTGTTATATAGATGTAAAGAACAACAATTAAAAATGTTTGCGTTTATCCACATATAGATGGCGTAAATTTTATTTAATTCTCACATACGATATAAATTATCAGTAATATATATAATTAAAACAATAGGGTTTGGGGAGGCGTTATCAGTTTTCATATATCACGAGTTTTCGGAAATATATTTTTTTATTTATCGTCAAAAAGATATTTAGCGGAATGGTCGAGACATACGCCACCTTTGTCGGAGGCTGGCCTGGTATTGCAGAATA
>CP092864.1:63258649-63294113 GCA_030710605.1 Cordylochernes scorpioides
AGTAGTTTCTTCTTTTAAAGCGATAGGAAGATTATCGTTGTCTTTGTTTCTTTTTTCGACAAATTTTCACCAAGCAAAATATTATATACTAGCCGAATGACCCGGGCAACGCCCGTGTTTTACCCGATTGAATGTTTGGATTCAAATACTATTTGTTACAATTATAAATTGTGGTCATGTGGCCTAGTGGTCATGGCATCTGCCCGGTAAGCGGAATGTCGTGGGTTCGATTCCCATCCCTTGACACTTTTTTTATTTTATCCATTCTGACCAAAATCTATCCGTGAACTTCACACAGACAGAATAAGGCAATTATATAAGTAGATATATTCTCTCTCTCTGTAAAATAATATATATATAAATGTTTGCATTACATTTTAAAAAAAATTTCAAAAGGTTTGTTAAATTCAATTTTAAAAAATGCAAACATAGTCCAAACAATTCAAATTTGTCTGATTTAAATCATTCCAACTCCCACGAGCAAAGAGTTTCTTTTTATATATGCTTAAACTGACTAATTTTAGAGTATGGCTCTTCGCGCGAACTTTTAAATTGTCGTCACTCTTGTCAAGTTTCAATAAATAGAAACCTTTTGAAGTGGAAGTAGGAATGATATTAAACATATCAATGGTGTGTGTGTTAATCGAATTAATAATAATAATAAAAACTTACAATATAGATATAGGCTTGATTTTAATAAATCGCAAATGATATCTCAATATTATCTTCTCCTATCAATATATGTTTATGTGAAAAAATAATAGAAAAAAATACAAGGTCAGGTGTTGGTATTGAAAATAAAAATGGCATAATCTAACCAGGAGCACATGTGCTTTACAGAAGACAGAGCGCCATCTGGTGGAACAAGAAACCAACTAAACATTGATTTAGCCTGTTCCCTGATATTTGGCCAAACCAATTTCTTGATAAATCAAGAAAAAGTGGATGGCTTTTCTTAATTTATCAAGAAATTGAGTTGGCTAAATATCAGGGAACAGGCTAAATCAATGTTTAGTTGATTTCTGTTCCACCAGATGGCGCTCTGCCTTCTGTAAAGCACATGTGCTCCTGGTTAGGATATGCCATTTTTAATTTTAATATATAGCATTGTAAGAGAGGAGGTAGGTAAGGATTTCTATATTTTACCAGAATATAAAAAAACCATGTTCTGCTCTAGTTCACAATAAAGACGATCTTTCTCAATTTATTGGAAGGTTTTGTTCATATGATAGAAATGCATGGATAGATGCGTAATTAAAATGGGGTTATTTTTACATGCGTGTTTTTATATATCGATTCATTTGGTATACATATATCAGGTGAGTGCAAAAATAATCGCCGTTTTTCGACTGTATCTTTAAAATGTAATAACTCGCTTTAAACAAGACTTTAATAATAATAATAAAATAACATTGGAATCTATACATCTTTGCCAACGGGAAACGAGCTTGTTTATTCCATTTTGATAAAATTCTGAAGTTCTAGAGGCAATGAATTCATTAAAGGCCGTTTCGGCATCGCCTTGATTTGTAAAGAATTTCCCTTCCAGGAAGTTGGTGAGGTGCCTGAAAAAGTGGTAGCTGGTAGGTGAGAGGTCTGGTGTGTATGGTGGGTGATCAAGAGTTTCATAGCCCAGCTCATTCAGCTTTTGTCGCGTGGTCATTGAGATGTGGGGTCTGGCGTTGTCGTGGAGAAGGATAGGCCCTTTACTGTTGACCAATCCGGGGCGGATGAGGCGAGGTTTTTGGTGCATTTCCTCAATTTGCTGACAATATGGCCGAGAAAAGGCTCATTTCTGTTCCGTAGAAGTAGCGCCGAAGACACTTCAAAACGGCGATTTTTCTGATTTTCATTTAATTTCTTTTTTGTATGGTACCCATTTGTCGAGCTTTTTCACCTTTCCTATTTGTTTCAAAAGACGAACAACTGTAGAGTGGTCAACGTTGAGCTCTTCAGCTACTTCTCGTGTAGTGTTGTTTGTGTCCGCCTCGATTATTGACTTTAAATGTCGTCAACCACCGATGGACGTCCACGGCCCATCTCCAAGGCTGGTATCGCCGTTGCGGAAATTTCCGAACCTCCTGCACGTATTACGTTCTAAAATGGCACCTTTGCCACACGTGTTGATGATATTTTGAGTTGTTTCCGCGGCTCTGCGGCCGAGTTTGAACTCATAAAGAAAATTATTCGGATTTCGTGCTTTGAAAGCATTTTTAACATAGTCTGATATTGCGCAAAATTTATTGGAAATATAAATATTAGTAGATATGATGGCAGTGCGGAAAACGTGATTCATAATGAAGTACTGAAATCAGCCATTATTTTCGCTCCAACCAAATATTTTATGGCGAGAGATAATATTGTGTTCATACACCATTAGTTTCCTTTAATCCATGTTTTAGTATCCGGAAATCTCTTTAGACCCACATAACCTCCAATGAGAAACCACCTTCAGGAGAGACCAAGACAATCCATGTTTTAAGGTTACTTTTATTGAAGATTCTACTGTATTGAAAATCTATATATATTCTGCAATACCAGGCCAGCCTCCGACAAAGGTGGCGTATGTCTCGACCATTCCGCTAAATATCTTTTTGACGATAAATAAAAATATATATATTTCCGAAAACTCGTGATATATGAAAACTGATAACGCCTCCCCAAACCCTATTGTTTTAATTATATATATTACTGATAATTATATCGCATGTGAGAATTAAATAAAATTTACCCCATCTATATGTGGATAACGCAAACATTTTTAATTGTTGTTCTTTACATCTATATAACAATTTACAGCTATGAGGTTTTAAATATTTGTGTATAAGTCATATATGACTTCCATTAACACCAACATCTCAGTTTGTTAATCCACTGAGGATTCACCTCTGATAGGCTTTGTCACTTTAATAGTTCGTCTGGTGTGTGTGTGTGCTTGCCATTATTTCTAAAATAAAATTTAAATTATTATGTCATTCTCATTTAATTCTCTCGGATGAATTGTAATACCAGGCCATCTCCAACATGGGCAGAAGTGGAGCATACCTTGAAAATAATTTCAGGTTAAAATTATATTTGAAGGGACCGCGTAGGATCTATCATATATTTAGTGTTTGTAAACGACCATTAGCAACACTCAAATGACAGGAAGTCATTCCAAGGTCATGTCATCACCTTCGGCAAGTTTTTATACATTCCGGGATAAGTGAATAAGCAGGTGTGTGAATCACACATCTTCCTGTTCTCAGTATATTTACATACAGGCATCCTCTATTTTCCCCCTTTGTTGAAGTAGCCCTTGAAATAAATTCCTTCGCCTATTTTAGTAAATAAATATACCCAACATGTAAGAATCTCCATATAAATGTCACATATAGACCTGGTATGCAATAAAAACCTTTTTTTTTACCATCACGCCAAGTGAGCTAGGTGGCAATAGGCGATGTTTTCCCCGCAATCACAAGTTCTGATCCACAGAGATAATGAGATGGGTAACGTCAAGTTGATTGAGAAAGTATCCTGTTAAATACGGCGCATGAAAATTATAAATCTGTTTACAATGCGCTGACTTAATTTCTTGTAGGACACAGTAAGTGGCGAATGCATGAAGACGATGAATGGACTCTCCGATAGAGGCTTAGATTGAACAACCTGCCATCAACGTCCACCTTCACAATCGACCTATTTGATAAAATCAAAAATGAACTAATTCAATCTCCAATAAGGGGCCCCACCTCTAATAAAGAAAAGGATTATACAGGTTTTTGAACTATTGATTAAAATGGAACTTTTGATTTCTTTGCTCTATTGATTTCTTGCTGCACGAAGTCTTCTAAATGGCTCAATATATAAGTCAAAGAGCAGAGATTTCTATTTGTTAAACTAAAGGCTGATTCTAATCTACTTAAAGTTTATCTGGAGGAAACATCCATCAATTGACGCACGCTGCACAACTGTAATTAGCAATTTTGATCTAACACAAACATATTTTAGACATATAAAAATTATAGTAAAACCTTCCACTAAATACCAAGATATGGAACCATTCAGATCTACCGCATTATTCTTTCTATTACTTATAGAGAATTTATAATTGTAGCAAGAGAGAGAGAAGAAACCAGCCTAAATCTTCTTTAAAATCTTGATGTTTTGGTAAAACATACACACACATAGTTGATATCACACACAAGCCTTTTTATTGGGGCATCCAGCCCTATACATGATTCCCCTCTACGGGATTTAGCAAAGGAAGATATTTCAAAATCAAAAACTAAAATACAAGAAGTAATAAGGAAAAAGAAAAGAGAGGAGAAAGGAAAAAACAAACAAAAAGAAATATAGCCATATATACAAAAAAATAAACATACAGAGCGAAAGGAACCATACATGATTAAATATTTAAATTAAAGTACCAATGTTTAGAGTATGTCAAAGTTAGGATATCATTGAGAGGGCTAGTGTGGAATCAGCCGCATTCAATCTTCGCTTTCTTCCTCCAAGCAAACCACGACATTCGGCGAATCCATTATTCTCCAACGGACATTGACTGCGGCCTTGTAGAATTTATATAAACCGAAGGAGAGACCCTGATCAACCATCAGTGTGTTCATCCAGCTGCAAATTTGTTGGCAGTCAGGTTGAGACCAGGGTAAGTCACCCAAAATTTCTTTCCTCTGTTTCTCTAAGCAAGAGCATCCAAATATTATGTGCATAATTTCGTCTTGGATTCTGTTTTTACACAGATCGCAAGTTAGAGTCAAATCAATCTTCCAGCGCTTTGAACGATTTTCTGGGAAGATCGTCCAAAGGAGTCTCAGTTGTGCAAAAAAATCTTTAGTTTCATAGTTATCATAGTTGATATATAATTATTAGTGCTTTTTTTCTCAACAAAACATCTTTATATTAGTTTACATAATACCATCTATAGAATAATTTTACCCATTTATTCAAATCCTTTCATATAATATTTCCTTTAATAGCAGCATGGCATATTCCAAAGAAGTTTGGATAAGTAATAAAAATAAACAGTGTACAAAAATTTAAAAATTAGGTAAGACATATTTAAATGATCATTTCGGAGCATATTCACGATCAAATTTGATTACTGCTTCCGAGCTTTTAGAGACGAAGAAGGATGATCAAATGGTCTATATTGAAGTCTTCGGCCAACATTATTGTCAAACTTTAGATCTCTTCTGTCGCCTGATCGCAGAAATTTGATGGTCAACATCTTCCTTCGGCATCTTCGAGGTTGGAATCGTTTGATTTCAACTTGGCTTTTGCTGATTGTTGTTGTTCCTTCGTCAAAAGGTTCGATGATATCACCAAACGACTGTGCTACGTTCTAATGGCATAATATACATGTATGGCTAATATAGATATGATTTTTGATGCCATTTTCATTATCTAAAAAGAGACACTTTTTTTCATTAAAAAAAAATAATTTTGAAGAAAAAAATTGCGTAAAAAGTTGCAATTATTTTGCACTGACCCAATAGAGAACATTTTATCTAAAGCCTTACATTTTTTTCTTTCATCTTTAAAGTGATGATAAAATAATGCATTCTAAAATAAATCGATATTTATGAAAACAAAAATATGAGAACGCAAACAATTAAAATAATAATTACATTTTTAAAAAATACACACACATAAATAAACTAGTCCGCAAAATTAAAGAGCAACATATTTTTTCATTTATCTCAAATTTTATTTTTTTTCAATGAAATTTTATACACAATTTGTTATTTATTAATTAAAATACCCATTATTGATTCAAATACCCGAAATCAAAGATATCTAACACGTATTTTATGTAAATTAACCGGTCAAGCAATGATCTTTTTGTAGCCAATGCATAAATATCTTGGATATTGTTGTTAATATGGTGTGTGATCGCCTTTAAATGATAGACAGGCTCTGCGACCCATACTAGGAATTAGAGAGTTTATCAGCTCCTGTGGAATCAACGCCCACTCTTGTGTTAAGGCTGTTTCTAGCTCATGAGTGTTTCTAGGAGGGGGTTAAGGATGAGATCCGCCGTCCTAGATTGTCCCATACATGCTCAATTGGATTTAAGTCTGGAGATCGAGCTGGCCAATTCATCCGGGCAATTGCATGGTTTTGGAGAAAAGTATCGACCACACCAGCCCTATGAGCTCATGAGCACTCATGAGCTAGAAACCGCCTTAAAACAAGAGTGGGCGTTGATTCCACAGGAGCTGATAAACTCTCTAATTGTTAGTATGGGTCGCCGAGCCTGTCTATCAGTTAAAGACGATCACACCCCATGTTAACAACAATATCCAAGATACTGACTGCACTGACTGTAAGAAGATCATTGCTTGACCGGCTAATTTGCATAAAATACGTGTTAGATATCTTTAATTTCGGAAATTTTAATCAATAAAGGATTAATAAATTTGTGTATAAAATTTCATTGATAAATGTTCAATAAAATTTGAGATAAATGAAAAAAATATATATTGTTCATTTAATTCTGCGGGCCAGTGTATAATATGATTTTCCGGAAGATAGTATTTATATATAATCCATTAAAGAGGCATTACTTTTAATGCATTTAAAAAAAGGTGTTTTGCATATTTTTATGCGTGCCCATATGTATAAATATGATATTAATTTAATTTTTTTCTAATATATATCATCTGATTGAATTATTAGGAAATTATTGGATTGTTGCTTAACGGACAATATACAATTATATTATTGGTACAATTTTTGCAGTAAACATTGATGTTGCACGGGGGACACTATACAAACAATTGCACTGCAGTCAAGCACGTGTGTAATACAGTAGCGGCGCTAGGGTTGCAGTAGAGGTGCAGTAGCCAGCGGACACGTGAACACTCCGTGCCACTCGCCGGCCTTGTCTCACATGATTTATTACGTCTTACATTGGAAAAATGAAAACTAATTGACTTTTTGTGGCGCTCACTTTTTTAACTGCTCAGCCTGTTACTGGGCTTCCTGGAGGAACACCAGGTCCTGGTGATTGATGACACTGGGCCCCTGCCTGACTCCCCGACTGCCTGTTTCCCTGACTGCCTGACTCCCCGACTGCCTGTTTCCCTGACTGCCTGTTTCCTCGACTGCCTTTTTCCCTGACCCCCCGACTGCCTGACTCCCCGACTGCCTGTTTCCCTGACTGCCTGTTTCCTCGACTGCCTTTTTCCCTGACTCCCCGACTGCCTGTTTCCACGACTCCATGACTGTCCGATTCCCTGTCTGCCTATTTCCACGACTACCCGTATCCTGACTGCCTGTTACCACGACTTCCGGACTGAATATCCCCTAACTACCTGTTTCCATTACTGTCCGATTTCCCGACTGCCTAAATCCATTACTGCCGAATTCTATGAATGCCTGTTTCCCTGACTACCTGACTCCTTGAATACCTGATGATCTGCCTACCGGACTCCTTGGAATCTCTTTACGAGTATCTGACTTCCAGTTTAAGTCCCTGACTGGCTTGCTCCCTAGCCGCCTGATTGGCTCTTTTTGCATGCCCCCCCCCCCCCCCCCCCCCCCCAACTTCACACTGTTAGCATCTCTAATTAATTCTGCATAAAGCACAACTCAAGTTATTACGATGACTAGGACCGCTGTCTTCGCACCACTCTGGCCGCATTTCAATTCTGCTGAAGTCAGGATGATACAGATCGGCACCAAGTCAACTGATGTGATATATTCTGAAGTCAAAGGTCATGTATAAATTCAAAATACAATAGTTGTAACATATAGGTAACAAAGGTTCTTGGAGCGTTTCCATAGTTCGCCAACTACCCGGGCTGCCCAACGGTTTAGGAGTCTGTCTTGGTAGCCTTAGTGAACCAGTTCACCAAGTGTTTCCATGTTTGTTTATTTATTGGTAGATTCAAAAGGGCAGTTCAAGGAACGTAGCCGTCCCTGTAGTTGGAATGGCCTACTCGATATTAAGAGCGTTGTGGGGGGGTCGGTGGAAGGCTGGTTAAACCGTTTGGTTTACGACCACTACGACCCGGGTTCGATCCCCGCATTGGACATTTTTTTCTGTTAAAAAAAAAAAATGCTCCAATGGCCCCCCGATTCTTGCAAAAGTACAACCCCACCAGCGAGTGCAAGTAACCAAACGGGGCTCTGGCACATTTGTAAGTGCAAAGTCGAACTGCTTTCACATGTGTAGACATGTGGTGCGCTTACAGTAAAAAGCAGTTGCCTACTTCTACCCAATATGATTATCATGGCCTGTACCACGTGTACTAGGGATAAGCAAAAAAAAAAAGAGCGTTGTAGCTTTCAAACATCGCACTTCATCAGCAGAGTAAAAACATTTTATGATTATTTTCGCTTGCAAAACGTGAAGTATGAAATTATATCATTTTTAAATCGATACACAAGTTCTCTTGGATTAGATGGAATAGTATCATCAAACAATCCGGAATATCTTTTCTTTATAACAACTCGAACAGATTTCAGAGACTTCCATCACATACAGGATTGATATAAGCACTTGCGCGATTAATAAAAACGTCGAATTATTGGGAAATTTTATAATACAAACTTTTATATTTCCTTTTTATTCATATATATTTTTAGTTTTAATTCACTCTATGTGTCTATTTTGTTCATGGAAGTTAACAATTGCTCTATGTTTCATCTCACATAATATAAATAACTTAGACATAGAAATCGAAGCGATTATAAACGAGGGTATTTGGAAAATATTACTTATTTTTTTTTTTTTTTTTTTTTTTTTTTTTTTTTTTTTTTTTGATAAAAGATAAATTAATTAAGAAAAAGGCATCTCCTTATCTTGCAATTGAAAGTTGTTAATGGCTTGCGTATCAACTTTCAATTCCACGATAAGGAAATGCCTTTTTCTTCATTTATGAACATTATCACAGTACAATGTCACATTTGTTCTATTTTTTCACAGATACATTAATATTTATCTTGATTTTTGCCAGTTTTTTTTGCTTGAAATTCCAAGGATATTTTTAGATATAAGCCTCATTTTGGGATTTATTCCTCCTTTTAGGACATGAACAATCGCTGGAAAAAAAAAAACGATTCTCGACTCCAGGCAAGTTTCCGAGTTGAAATCGTACATCACAGACAGACAGTTGCACAAACAGACAAATTTATATATATTATATAAGCACCAAAAGGTGGCACCTATCTCTTTAAATATGCATTTATGTGCACACACACTGAATTATATTTATCATCCCACTTAAAAACTGGTTTCGGACTATAGCCCTCAGGTTGGCCTTTGTCTGAATTTACCAAAACTAGTGTTGGGGTTCATTCTCAATCACCACCTTCAAGATTTTACTGACGTGATAAACATAATGCATTGTTCTATTGTATATTTGAAGGGAGAAGTGACCTCTTTGGTACGAGGGTGAGTAGAAAAGTAAGGTCTTCTACGAGATAATTTCCGAACGCGCGTTGCTAGGTGAAATCCGACAACACCGCTGCCTTCCTTGGTTCCCCCCTCTACCGTCTAGAACCTTCCCGGTGATCTTGGGACGCTCAGTCGCTGTCTGGCAACCGTTCGCGATGGAGCTTCCCCTTAGCTCTCCCACCAAGTGCGAGTTGCGCTCAGTTATACGCTTTTTAAATGCGAAAAATAATTCTCCGGTCTAAATTCACCGTCAGTTAGTAGAAGTGTATGGTGAGAAGTGCATGGACATCAAAAATGTGCGGAAATGGTGCCGGGAGTTTAACGAGGGGCGGATAAACGTCCACGATGAACAGCGGTCTGGGCGGCCGAGTTTGCCGGAATCAACCGTGGCTCGAATCGACGAAATGGTGCGCGCAAACCGGCGGATAACCCTTGAAGAGATCGAGGATGGCCTGAATGAAGATTGCAGCCACTTCTCCGTGCTCAAGATTGTGTCTGAGACCCTCGGCTACAGAAAGGTGTCCGCCAGGTGGGTCGACTAGTGGCTCAAAGAGGCGGCGGGAGAGTGGTACAACACCGGAATTACAAAGTTGGTTGACACGATGAAAAAAGTGATTGAGCATCAAGGCGACTATGTAGAAAAATAGCAAAGTGTCCAACCTTTCCAATGATGTATAAAAAGTTGTGATTAATGTGTTTTTCTATGAAAAAAAATAGATGACTTTACTTTTCTACTCACCCTCGTACATTAAAACTATCCTATATTATATACATAAGTGAATCACCCTCAATATTCCTACATTGATGTAAATAATCGAAACATGCTATAATAGAAGGGAAGAAAAAAGTTTCACTAGAATAACTTCTACAAAGAATATAGAATATTATAGAAAGTCCACTTTCAATGAGAGACCATCCTTATAGGAAGTCCACCTTCAATGAGAGACCATCCTTATAGGAAGTCCACCTCCACGTGAGACCATCTAATAAGCTACACCACTAAGTGCCATCCTCAATTCGAAGGTAAGTTGGCAATCACGGCCAACTCCCGCAAGTTTCTTGTGTAAGGAGAGAGCGAACATATAATTTCAAAGTTATATCAAAACATTCCACCAAACACGGATTTCTTTTATTCCAAACACGGCGAGCTTCCATGCTTACACGAGCTAAAGAACTAACTAAGAGTGAACGATATCAATCTATTTGTCTGTAAATGATGGCTAGCTAAGTTAACTGACCGTGATTGCTCTTTATTTCTTTGAGTTATTATGTTCTGTTCATTGTGTGATCATTCATCTAATTCTTTGGCTCGTCAAAGAACGAAAGTTCGCCGTGTTTAATATAATAGTAATAATTATGATATAAATCTACGTTTGCGCGAACGGTGTTTTGATAGATATTTTATATTATTTCAATGAAATGATCAGGTATAGATAAATATAAGTATATAAATTCAAAACTATTATAGAGACGCGTATGATTATTTTAAAAATTAAACAATTTATACTGCCCTTACTGCAATGGAAAAATTAATGGGAGGGCCTGGCTCACCAGTGGTGAACCCTCCCATTAATTTTTCAATTGCAGTAAGGGCGGTATAAATTGTTTAATTTTTAAAAGAATCAAACACGTCTATAATAGTTTCGAATTTTCATAACAGATGGCGCGCTAATGTATCATAATATATACGAGGTGTGTTCAAAAGGTATCGCGAATTTTGAATTTTCGCGGGTTACGTATATTCGAATTTCGATCTTTTTGTGGCTTTATGTTGGTACTCATGTCTCTCACTAATGCCGACAAGCTCGGCCATTTTGAATATTCACTTAATTGTTGACAGCTGCTTTGCTTGCAGGTGTTTTGGATCGTCTTCGATTTTACCTATTAAAAAAATGGATCAAAGAACCTGTATCAAATTTTGTGTGAAAAACGAAATTAAGTGCGCGGATGCATTCCGAATGTTGACTGTGGCATACGGAGAAGCTACCTTGGACCGAAGCAACGTTTATCGGTGGTACAAAATGTTCTCAGAAAGCCGAGAAGATGTGAACGACGAAGAGCGTGCCGGACGCCCGAGCACTTCAACAACAGACGAAAAAATTAATGAAGTGGAGAAAATGATATTGGCCAATCGTCGAATCACCGTTAGAGAAGTTGCTGAGGACCTAAACATATCGATTGGCTCGTGCCATTCGATTTTTATCAATGATTTGGGCATGAGACGGGTAGCCGCGAAATTCGTACCAAAATTGCTCAATTGCGACCAAAAACAGCATCGCATGAACATTGCTAATGAGATGTTGGACTCTGTCCGCGACGACCCAAATTTGCTCCAGAGGGTCATAACTGGTGACGAAGCGTGGGTTTATGGTTATGACGCGGAAACCAAAGCTCAATCATCTCAATGGAAGCTGCCGCACGAACCAAGACCGAAAAAAGCGCGCCAAGTTCGGTCGAATGTGAAAGTTTTGCTGACAGTTTTCTTCGATTGCAGGGGCGTGGTGCATCATGAGTTCTTGCCACAGGGTAGAACGGTCAATGAGGAATATTAACTGCAAGTTATGCGCAATTTGCGCGAAGCAATCCGCCAGAAACGCCCGGATTTGTGGAAAAACAAAAATTGGCTTTTGCCCCACGATAACGCCCCTGCTCACACATCGTTGCTTGTGCGCGACTTTTTGGCCAAAAACAACACACTAATGATGCCGCAGCCACCGTATTCCCCAGATCTGGCCCCCTGTGACTTTTTCTTGTTCCCTAAACTGAAGAGGCCCATGAAAGGACGACGTTACGCTACGCTTGACGAGATAAAGACGGCATCGAAGGAGGAGCTGAAAAAGATTTAAAAAAAAAAAAGATTTTTTGAAGTGCTTCGAAGATTGGAAAAACCGTTGGCACAAGTGTATAATATCTCATGGTGATTACTTTGAAGGGGACAAAATAGGTATTCATGAATAAATAAATAATATTTGAAAAAACACAAAAGTCGCGATACTTTTTGAACACACCTCGTATATGTGAATGAGATATGATCCGTAATTTTGATCTATCTTTTACGTTGTCAATTTAATGTGTTACTCTTAAGGAATGCATGCATCTTACTGGGACTCTGGCCTGAAGATCGATACTGAACAAATCTCGTTAAGGACCATTTAATTTTCTTAGCTGTGTGGGTCTGTCTACACCCAGGAGACCTCGGCAGGTAAATAAGACCACGTTGCTCAGCTATTTTCAGGAATCCTCGTTTTACTCAACCACCTGACAATGTTGGCACATAATGTATTAAAAATATTATCGAATCGTACCACATAACATTTCCTGTTTTGTCCCCTTCAAGGTCGCGTAGATTATACATAATTGCCTCTCATTAACCCGCCGCGGTCTGTTTATACCGGGGACGACGTCTCGTAGTGGCCGGGTAATGAGTGTACTGTGGGATTATAGAAGTGCCTCTGTATGACACAACCAGTTAGAGGACAGAGACAAAATGATCTGATAGGGCAGGTTTGCCACCCTAACACTGGATCAAGCTATCGTACAGTAAAAACCTCGCTATAACAAACCACAATGTGACTAACTCCGCTTTTGCCGGTCCCAAGCCCGGATGAAAAAGGAGGAGGGGGAGCAGTAACAAGCTCACTAAAAAACCTGGGCTCAGATGGCCCGGCTGATAGTACCCTGTAAGGGCTCCTAATCCAGGGATACAGGATGAGCAACGCTTGTACTCCATGTTAGGAGCGGCAGCACATGACGTCTGTTCCTCATGTCAGAGGCGGCCATTTCTTTTTGGAGCTAAGTCGGCCTGCCACTGAGTAGTGCCCCCAGTCTTAATGACAAAAACAGACGAATTCTACCTCACCCAGTCATGATGGCTGTCAAAGCTTGATACCCTGATATGATTGAGTGGAGATAAGAAAGAAGAAGACAATGTGACTGAACTTTGGGTTCACTAAGGTAGATCTTCCCATGAGAGACCATAGCCAAACACATGGATAAACCCTATCTCTCTGGAAGGTGGTCATAGACTCTGTCATGTAAAACCAGGTCATGAGGAGTCTTTCAACTAAAACAGACTCTCTGATGAGAAACCATCCCTAGGAAAGACCAGGCTTAATAATATTTTTAGGTTATGGCCTCTCATGGAATAGACCGTAATTTTAGATTTGTAAAAAAGTTCGTTATATTTCTGTATTTTTGAATTCCAAAGGGAAATAGGGGATTATTTTAAGTTCATTTAAAAGGAAACGGTTGGTCATATCCTCGGTTCGTTTTAGAGAAGTTTTACTGCATTAAAAAAATAGTGGGTCATTTAATCGCATGCAAGAGATTTATTTACTCTCGCGATAGATTTTTACAGTACGTAGGTTTCTATGTTTGGTGGACCTAGTTCAGCAATGTCCCTTGATCGTTCCACGTTCGACCGTCGCAGGAACCTACCGTTTCTTCAACTCTATAGGACATATACATACACGTTATTTATTACTTAAAAGTCATTAGACGTCGCAACGTTATTTATTGGGAATGTAGATATACTCGTTTACTCGGGGGATTTGTAAAGCCGTAGTTGACTGGGTCCTTCTCTAAAACGTCTCTAGCTGCCTCACACACAATTCAATGTCATATGACATGTCGTCCTATTCCGGAATAACTTGTGGCGCTGAAGAAAGGAACGGTTGTGATTTAGGAATCATTTAGATAACCTAACCATGTTCTGGTAGTATTTGTGATAGGGTATTTGGCCAGGATCTCTGAGAGGATTCCTCAGTTATGTTCTCGAATAATTTGTTATGGCTAAGGCATATCAATTATCTGGCCATGTTCTTCAGTGACTTGCTATGTCATGGAATGCTATGGTCAGGATCTGTGAATAACTTGGCATGTCGTGAATATTTACTTTCCGTTTAGTACAAACTCTCCCGATACATATTTTTGGAGAAAAAATCTCAAAAATGATATTGGGTAGGGGCGAAAATAATGGCCGATTTCAGTAATGCAAATTTCAAGCCTTGTTTATTGAATAAAATTAATTTAATATTTTCAAGTCATATATCATCATGAAGAACATTTTTAGCAATATCATCATATCTACTAATATTTATATTTGAAATAAATTTTGCACGATATCAGACTGTTATTTCGACTGTTCATTCGTTATAAGAGACTGTGCTAAAATTCTTTCAAAGCAGGGGGGGAAATCCACATAATTTTGCTTCATGAGTTCAAACTCGGTCGCGGCGCTGCGTAAACAATCCGAAATATAATCAACTCGTAGGGCAAGAGTGCCATTTCAGAACCTTATACGCGAAGGTGGTTTGAAATTTTTCACAACGGCGATACCAGCCTTGGAGATGGGCCGTGAAGTCCATCGGTGGTTGACGACATTTAAAGTCAATAATCGAGGCGGACACAAACAACACTACACGAGAAGTAGCTGAAGAGCTCAACGTTGACCACTCTACAGTTGTTCGTCTTTTGAAACAAATAGGAAAGGTGAAAAAGCTCGACAAATGGGTACCATTAAAAAAATTGAGTTAAAATCAGGAAAATCGCCGTTTTGAAGTGTCTTCTGGCGTTACTTTTAAGAAACAATAATGAGTCTTTTCTCGACCCTACTGTCACCTGCGACGAAAAATGGATCCTCTATGACAACCGGCAACGTTCAGCGCAATGATAAGACCCTTACGCAGCTCCGAAACACTTTCCAAGCCCAAATTGCACCAAAAGAGAATTATGGTGTCTGTTTGGTGGTCTAGATCAAGTTTGAATCATCACAGCTTCCTGAATTCTGGTGAAACAATCACAACGGTGAAGTACTGTCAGAAAATTGACGAAATGCACCAAAAACTTCGCCTCATTGCCCGGATTGGTCAACAGTATAGGGCCTATACTTTTTCACAACGCCAGACCCCACGTCTCAATGGTCACGCGACAAAAGCTGAATGAACTGGGCTATGAAACTCTTGCTCATCCACTATACTCACCAGACCTCTCACCTACCTACTACCACTTTTTCAGGAACCTCACCAACTTCCTGGGAGGGAAATGCTTTACAAATAAAGGCGATGCCGGAACAGCCTTTAAAGATTTCATTGCCTCTAGAACTCAAGAATTATATATAAATGGAATGAATCAGTTAATTTCCTGTTGGCAAGGATGTATAGATTCCAATGGTTTTTATTTGGAATAATAAAGCCTTGTTTGTGAAGCGAGTTATTGCATTTTAAAATTACCGCCAAAAAACGGCAAATATTATCATCTTTGACGTAGAGGGCGCTCAGTTTACTAGCTGGAGATTGTGCCATTCTCGGGGATAGACATTATCTTGTCTTGAGTTGAACTACTCTAAGATATATATACGTTTCTCCTTGTGTATAAATATATATTTGGAAAACTCTCCATCACCGACTAATATCTATTACCAGGGTAGAAAGTTCCATTATTGTAATCATGAAAAGTCCTTCAAAATTTAGCTCTAGCACATGAATGTTATTTTCTTAATCGAAAATATGAAAAAGGAAACCTCAAATTATTTTCCTTGTTTCAAATTTCCATTTACGACATCAAGAAATAGAACAATAGGATGAAACAAATTGAATGAAGTGTTTTTTTTTCTCTGAAAATCAATTGATCCCTAGACACACATCAATGTCTAAACGTCTCAACGTTCAGTTTGTGAAAAAAAGGAAGGCAAAAAAAAATATTGCCTAATGAATAGAAATTCTTTAAAAAGAAACCTCTATATAGGGGAAATAATTATTCAAGATTTTGCATAATAAGTCAATTGATTTCTAATGGAATTCTATTAGACAAAACAAGTTTTTAGCAGAAAATAAATTTTCAGGATAATTCCTAATATATGAAATTCTTAAAAAAAAAAACATTTATTATTAATATTTATTGGAAAATAAGAACTCAAAGATACGTCAATTTGTTTCATATGAAAAATTGCTCGAAACATCTTTCTATACATAAATACGATCAATTTCACCAATGGATCTATTTGAGGCAATGAAGAAATTAGATCATTTTTATATCAAAGTATTTGAACTAGATAAAGTAAAATCAAGAAGGAAAACAACAGGATAAACAAGGTTCCAGATCAACGCGTTGAATCCAAGACTTGGATCCCGAAGGATCGTACAATTTCCTAAAGTCTCCTTACTCTCTTCAGAAATGATGAGACCTGCGGCTCAAGACATGAAATTATGACAACACTATCGGCTAAATGCATCCCCCGTGGGATTTGTTTCGGATATGGACTCCAATTCACCACCTAAAGTTTACCTCGGTGTTTGGAAAGTGAAATGATAGAGGATGGAGCAATTTTTTTCTCTCCAGATATATACAATTTTGACATTCTGCCACCACAATTGCATCATTCGAAATGTCACACGATTTGCTACATCTATTAGCTGTATAGAGGCGGGATCGATTCTATATTCCAATTCCGAGTAGAGAGGTAAGCTGTTCTTGGGAGCTTCCTCATAATCGTTAGCTGAATCAATTATCACCCTGGATAACTTCAAAAAGTCCCACCCGAGGATTACATCATGACTATAATCCTCCGGGACGACGAATTCAAAACTTTCCTGTAGTCCGTTCAAGTCTAGTTTCAGAGTGCAGCGTCCTTTTGGTATTGTGACTTTTCCGTTGGCCACTCTCAGGCTGACGTCGGTTTCGGCAAAATAATTTTTCTGGGACACGACGGAATAGGAGGCCCCAGAATCGACAAGGACGTGCGTCATCATTCCTTCAATTTTCACGTCGACATAATTTCCCTTCATTTCCACTGTAGTCGTCAAGGGAGAATTTCCTAATACTGCGGCTTCACTCCCATTACTGGTCGCAGGTCATATTTTCCGACCGTGAACGGCGAGGTGACCGACTAGATCTCCTAGCAGGCGACGAAAATTGTTCGTTTCAACCAGGGTACGGGAAAGGGCTTCGATAGCGGGTACATTTTTTTTGCATGTCATCATTTTTCTCATGGAAATCGGGTCGAGAATTATAGAACGTCCTTGTTTCCTTTGGTAGTATTCGTTTTTATTTTCCTCGTTCTGTCTCTGTCTATCACGGAAGTAGCGGACGACCTGACCAGGGCGTTCGCAGTGGAAACAGATCGGATTTCCTTCAGTGGTTCGCCATTCGTTGATGTCGCGTCTTTCGCTTTCTTGTTTCGGAAACTTTATTCTTGGTTGGAACATTCTAGAATATTCTGGGTTAGGACTTGTACCTAGGGGTTGGTAATGGCCTGGAGGCTTTATTTTGAGAGAAAATTCTAGAAAGTGGGCCAAATGTTTTTTATATTCGCTGCTTCACAATATGCTCAACTGCGGCCATTTTTGGGTATTCTCGAGGAAAGTCTAATTCTCGCTGTATCTCCCCCCCGGACAATTTGCCTAATCATTGATGGTAAATCAGCCCTGTCGTCATAATCACTGAGAGACGCCACATTTGGCAAGCGCTCGTACCTGGTCGGAGTCACTCGCCGAAGACGAAGCGCTTCAATACGACAACACTCGGTGACACATTTTTCTGTGTTGTTGAAGTCCCATGAAAGAGGCGCCTGGTATAACTCCTCTGCGATCCCTTTCATGAAGTGGGATAATTTGTCTGCCTCACTCATATGTGGATCAAACTCTCTGCAGAGGCGCAGGACATCTTGTATGTAAAACTCAGTGCTTTCACCTTTTAGCTGTGCCCGAGTTTTGAGTGTTTTCTCAGCTTGAAATTTTAAACTTTTTTTAAAATACGCTTTATAATAAGAACGTGAACTTTTCCCAACAATTAATTCTTTCCTAATTATTCTCTAACCACTTTTTTGAGAGCCGTTCCTTTGAGGTAGAAGTATACGGTGGCGAGACAAAAGTTTTCATCCCAATTATTGTGTCTTGCACGCGTTCATAGCCTTTTATCCAATCCTGAGGGTTTTCACCACTCTCTCTAGAAAAAAATGGACGGATTCCTAGGTAGGTGCTGAACAAAAATGTTACCTACATGGGTTACGCGCTCTGCTTCAGTCTTCACATTCATTGTAGTTTGTTCTGGTTCTACAGAATATTTTTTCGTTTTTTTTTCTGAATCGGTATCGGTCCAGCTCCTCCACCAGATGTAGCGTAGTAATGGATGACTAAGCAGATCACAATGATAGAGCAGAAAATATTTTATTTATGGCCTCAGCACGACTAAGCTACTATAATTAAAACTAACAAATTATTCAGAGATATATATTTATAACCCAGGTTCCTGGAGCGCACTACCCGGGGAGTCCAGCTCACTAGTATGGACTAGTGTTGAGCGCTTTTACTCGCATTCTGTTTTGATTGCTGAGTTGAACCAGTTGACCAGAAATTTCCATGCTGAGATTGAGTCAAATTATTTAGTTAGAGAATATTTAACAACAAATGCTATGGTACATGATGAATATGTAACATGATGAAAATTGTACATCATAATTACAAATTTATTTTCTGTTGTGTATTTTTTCTCATTGATTAATTGAATAATAAAATAAGCTATAAAATTATTTCTTCGCCCCACAATTGTCTCGTAGAAAATTAGGGAAGACAAACTTCAAGCTGACGCAGCAATTTACTTAAGACACAAGTATAAACTAAAATGTATAAAATACAAAAGAAGCAATATATAAGGGAAGTATAGAGAGAGTGGCACAAAATTTAAATATCAAAATTAATAATATGTTCATTAAAATAAATATCGCTTCCTTCCTTATGGGAGCTGTGACTCACAGCTTGCAAATCTTGTTGCTACTTAATGGATCTGGCGTGCTTCTACCAAGGATTTACTCGGAGTCTTGAAACTTTATTCCTAGTAATTTAACGCCATATTTCTTGCGATCGTCATATTTCTTGCGATAAATAACAAAATTCATTATCTGTTCATAAAAAAAATATATATATATATATTTTGCTGCAATATGTTTTTAAGGCGCGATCAACACTAAGGCTATTCTACGATGTTCCCATGTGAGATGCGTCATACATTTGCCTAGATGGCTTTGTATGCAATTTGTTTTGACGTCACTTGTCTCAAGTGTTTGGTCACGTGATCCATCCTATGTTGGCTCGAGGGGGAGGGGGCTCGGATAAAGTCGACAATGATAGCGTGGGCAATCTTCACTCACACACTAGTCGCTCTGATTGCTTCGTTGGACCGACAACTACAGCTCTCTAGTGACAACGTACAACTGCACGAACACAGCGTGCACCGTATAGCTGTCATGATTCGACGTGCACCGTGAAGATGTAGTCGCCCGGTGCTTACCATGTAGCTGTAGTGTCGCGGTTTTCACTGTGAAAGTGCAAAAGATTCTGCTTTCACAGTGCAGTTTCAGAGTTACACAGCGTTCACCGTGCAGCTGTAGGGACACGGCGTGCATCGTGTATCTGTTAGAGAACACGGCGCGCACTATGAAAATGTATTGACAGGGTGTTTACCGTGTAGTTGTAGTAACGCGGCTTTTCTGTGCAAGTGCAAAAGATTCGGCGTTCACAGGCAGTTTCAGAGTTGCAAAGCGTTCACCGTGCAGCTGTAGAGACACGGCGCAGACTGTGTAGATGTATTAACACGGTTTTGCCATGTAGCTGTATTGCCGAGGCATCTCACTGTGCAAGTATAAACGATTCCACGTTCACAGTGCATTTGCAGAGTTACACAACATTAACCATGCAGCTGTAGTCATCGGTATTCACCGTTCATCTGTATACCTTCACTCCAGTAGGAAAGTCAATGCGAAGCCCTGATGTAACATATCCGTCATTTACGCATTTGGATAAACAAAAAGAGAAGACAAGAGGACAGTACATAACGCTCGTATCTCATCTTTGTGTTGATTACACGTTATTTGGTGTCATATTTAAGGCAATAAGTATTAGATCAGCAACCATAAATCAATCCTTCTGACCCTTTGATCTGTGGAAGAAAGCCTCAAAGAGAACGCGATTCAAGTCGAATCCTGAGGTTGAAATTACTGCCCGGGTTTGGTTATGAAAACAGTACGAAGATTTCTTTGTTGACAATTAAATCAATACATTACCGCAAGAGAATTTTATTTAAAAATACAGTAGAATTTGGATAATTCTAACTTCTTTATTCCAATATTTATCTTGTTCCCTAGAATTTCCTATAAATAGAATTTCTGTTTGTAATACGAATTTTTGGATAATTGGAAATTTTTTTTAGTTCCCTTTGGCTTCGAATTATCCAAGTTCGAAAATGTATTTTATTAAATATTATAATCATTATAATTTATATTTTATTATTATTAAAAATAATAATAATAAGAATAATAATTCAAAATTTCGCTTAAAAAAAGGCGTCACCGGGAAAAATAATCCAAACCACCCACTGCTTCGATTTCTGTTTGGTTTCTGGCGTGTAGTGGTTGAAACAAGTCTCATCCATGGGGATAGATCCCCGAACAAAATCGGTCAGATACCTCTTGAATAGGTTCAAACATTGCAGAGAATGTCTTTGGCGAATTTGCTTCTGATCTGCATTCAGAAAAAGTGGCACCCACCTTGCGCAGAGCTTTCGCATCCCTAATTCTTCGTGCAAGATGTTCTACACTTCCCATATTCCCACGGCCTCAGCTATCTCACACACGCCTATCGCCCAACACGATATTGTGTAACTTTCCGATAGTTTAGGTGTGTTTGTCCGTCCTTCACGTGGGTCATCTTCGACCGACGTGCGACCACGTTAAAATTCAGCTACCCACTTTTTAACGGTTTAAATTGAAAGAGAAGAGTTCCCGTTAAATTTTATCAACTTCGGATAAATTTTTTTATGGGCTAATCCCTCCAAAACGAATAATTTAATAACTGCACAACTCTACTTTAACGGAACACGCACAAGACGTGTACTGTAAAGACTTGTTAACACAAACTATTTGAGCTACCAAGTTGAAACTAATGCCATGCGCGCGCAGGGAGGAAATGTAATCTTTTGGCGATTGGAATGCCATCTCTGGGTCAGGTTGAGAACTATTCCCCTTACTCTCCTATATATTGACACCTTATATCATTTTTTTTTAGTCATATAAATTATTTGGTAAATTTTGAAAATAGAGTGATATTTTATATAATAGGACTCTCTATTGTATAATCCATTTGATTAAAATATTGTCAAGAAGCTCCATCCAGATGGGTCACCTGTCAACCATCCCTGGACCCCGGGGGGGGGGGGGGACCACAGGTGTGAGGGGTTCTCGGAAGCTGATCTGCAAATAAAGAAAATGGGACGCCTCGGTAGCTGACGCCGCTCATTATTATTATCTTTACCTGGGGATAAGTTGTTTTTATCATCTGACTCTCTACCCCTTAAATACCTCTTGTAAATAATTTTATTGGAGAACTAGAAGGTAAATACCCTTTATAATAAATTAATTATCGCCAAATTTGCCCTTGCTTTATTTATCTCCGCGACAATATGTACAACTAGCCGATTATAAACAGGATAGGGCCAATGTTCTCCCCTCTCCTTAAAGGATATTTTGGCTCTGAAATTAGGTGTCCTTTAAAAAGGAGGTTCTATTGTATATGTAATATGGGGGTTTACAATATACCTTTTTTCATAAAGTATTAATATTGCACATATTTTCAAATATGTATGAATGGTATTTCACGAAAATTTCTTTAAAAAATAAAATTTGAGCCATATATTGATTAAAAAATGAGCAGACAGACAAATTTTTATTTTAAAATCAGTAGAGATTTAAATATATCTATATAAATACAATGTCTATATGTGATGCACAGTTTCAAATAAAACTGCTGGGAGTTGTCTATAGAGGAGAAAATGTCATGGTGGCAACATTCAGAGGAAAGGATAACGATTTTAGTTGATAAAAACATGGATGCAACCGATATGCATATGTTGCTAGTCATTGGCACAAATATACTAAACACCAAGGCGCTTTGAATATTAAATATCATTAGAATATGTAAACAGGACTAATGCCTGAATCTCAATTAGTATTTTCTTTTCTTTTTTTTGGGGGGGGGGGGGGGGGGGGATTTAAAAATCAGATATAAAAGAAATTTTAGTGAAACCGCAAAGTACTTATTATTTTAAACAATTTAATATACTGATTCTACACTTCCTGAATATTTAATACCATATATTTGCAAATTTTGTAACCAATTATCATCAGAAAATGTCCACATTCTGTAATTAAAGGATCATAAAGAATTAAAAACGGTTGATTAACGTGGAAAAAGACGGGACGACAACAGCAGGAGATCTGGTTTGTATCGAAGGATTAAATAAATGACGACATCAGAAATTGGTATACACACATCGGTGGCTACAGTTTCAGCCAAGTTAATACTGAGAAGTAAGGTGGACCACAAACACAATCACTGAACAATCACAGCAAGGTCGTCACGGCGTATTGGAAGAGAGAGAGAGATAAAACGTATTTAAAAAAAGAATATTAAGATAACAAACATCAATAAAAGGATGATTGAAAAAGTACATAATAGAGGAAAGGGTTAATAAGAAACTATTTTCATCATATCATCAATTGACTAATTCAAATATTCACCAATTTGAAATTTTTTCGTATATATAGTCCTTGAACGTCGAATTAACTAGAGAACTCCTTGTACATATTAATTATTTTTAATCTAATATAAGAAGGTGAACGCGCGCCCGTCATATTTAATTTTATATGTCTTAAATTTGCATAAATTCAATTTAAGTACCCTAGTGCCCTCACATATCCTTTATCTCCTAATGCTCTGTTTACATCACTTTTCGTCCAGTATGTTGTAATGCAACCAATGGATAGAGGGTTTTCTAGACCGAAGTCTGTACGCCGGATGTTGTGAGGAGGCACACTGCATCCTCCTCCACACGTGAAGTTACTGAACTCTCTTGTACTCTACTGCACCGAGTGGAAGGAAGCGGCGCCATGGTGCGATAGTACTTTCTTATCAATCGGACCAGGGCGACCTGATCGCTGCCTCTCCAAAACAATCTCCTGACAAACTCACCTTAGCTGTGCTAGCGAGGGCCCATTTGTTCTATATACCTGTTTGTTCAGAACGGTGTTCCCTAAAGCCATAATACTCTTCGGATCAAGAAATCCAATGCACACAAGAAGTATTTTTATTAAAACCTATAATCTTATTAAAAATAATGAAGCACATGTGCTCCTGGTCAGGATATGGAACGCTTCACGATTTTGCGTGTCATCCTTGCGCAGGGGCCATGGTCAGGATATGTCTTCATTATTTTTAATATCAACACCTGACCCTTCTATTATTTTTTTTCCTATTGTTTTTTATATAATCTTATATATGAATTCACCACGGAGTCTGCAAAGGAGATGATAGATAAAGGAAAACCTAATTAAGAGAGTCTTTGTATGATATTTGTATGAGATAAGAAAAAAATTATGAAATAAATAAAAAGAATTTAAAAACCTGGTATTTACATATGACACATGCATACCTAAGCTTTTATTTAGATCTTTGTTCTTGTGCAAAAATAGAAATGTAATACATTGGTTGACATTTTGCTTTTAAATGTTTATTTTGTGTTTGTAGCACAACCATGTATATGTGTAAAAAGAAAATAACAAAGTGGAGTGTCATATTTATGTGAAAATTTCATGGATAATAGAAAGTAAAGCTAACCAAATTGAACTATGACTTCTACTGATTTCCAGTATCAGGACTGTTTATGCTCAACCTACCTTCCGTGATGTCGAAATTAGGAGAAATATTCAACTAAATAATACAGAGACTTCTACTATCTGAGCATTTCCCCTGAGTCAGGTAAACCTTTAACAACACTAGATAGTGGCTGCTCAACACCAGGCAGAATATGTTTGACTATTTATTTACTTGTTAAGTCAGTACTTCCTCTATACATGTTATCATCTTTATGCTAAATATCTAATGGTACAACATAGAACAGTTCCTAACTCGAGAACCCTAAAATCATAACTGACTCAGTTTCACCGATTGAAATAGTGATCTTGAACAGAGGTCGGGAGAAGTGCGTTAGGAGATTGTATTTCTAATAGGCCCACCTAAGTAATGAAGACTGTCCCCCATTATGCCCAGCTAAAGCTAGCATACATATTAATTTTTAAAGGAATCATACGCGTCTATAATAGATTCGAATTCTCATAAAAGATGGCGCGCTAATGTACGAGTATCATAAGACATATTCCTACTTAGGTATGCTTCAGATGTTCAGGAAACGTGCCCCATCTCTTTATTAAGAATCCTACGGGAGAATGGACTTCAACTAGTCTGACAAACCAAGGAGATTAGCACCATCCCGATAGAGTGACCTGGAAGGTAATTGTAACCCAACACATCAATTTACAAATTAAATTTCGGATTATTCCATGCCAAATGTGGAAGATTACCAACTTAGGTGACAACCACTCACAAGAGACTGTGAATTCACCAACCCGCAATACATTTCATTGATTTCTTAATTATAGAATAATCTATATAAAATGCATCGTCGTATTTCTTAGAGAGCTAGCTATGTATATATGTTTTATATGACTTGGCTATATAACATATAATGTAGGTAATAATTGAAATGGTTTAGAAAAGATCAGGATAATGAAAGAACTCTTCCTAATCGGTCAACTGAATGTTGCTGATAACTCACTGCCATCTACGGAAAAATGGCATCTGACTGTTTCTTTTTTATTTTACAGAAAGTTGGTCAATATAATTTCCAGCAAGAAAATTCAAGAAAGGTTATTTGGTCAACGCTCTATAAAATAAATCTAATAGTCAATAGTCATCTGATTTTTACCCCGATAAATGGCATTGAGTCATCACCAACATTTAGTTGCACAATAAGAGGGGATATCCTTTAATCAAATTTCGTAGTTTTTGCATTCTAGCGCCAAGACAATATTGATTGAATCAAATCCATTTGTTCGAAGGCTGTCTTCTCACAACAAACAACTGGATCTAGAGAAGCGGCCGTTATCAACTCCGGGGACTGGGTCATTGGAATGAAGAACTTATCGCGGTCACACTTTGATCTGTTAACTTCCATGACCCTGTAACTCTTCTCTCTTAGAGAGGCCTTTGGCCTGATGTACTGTTGGTTCCACTGACCTTTGGCCTGATGTACTGTTGGTTCCACTGACCTTTGGCCTGATGTACTGTTGGTTCTACTGACCTATGGCCTGATGTACTGTTAGAGCCACTGACCTTTGGCCTGATGTACTGTTGGTTCCATTGACCTTTGGATTGATGTACTGTTAGCTCCACCGTTCTTTGAACTGATGTACTGTTGGTTCCACTGACCTTTGGCCTGATGTACTGTTAACTCCACCGACCTTTGGCCTAATATACTGTTAGCTTCACTGACCTTTGGTCTGATGTACTGTTATCTCCACTGACCTTTGGCCTGATGTACTGTTGGTTCCACTGACCTTTGGCCTGATGTACTGTTAGCTTCACTGACCTTTGGCCTAATATACTGTCAGCTCCACTGACCTTTGGTCTGATGTACTGTTAGCTCCACTGACCTTTGGTCTGATGTACTGTTAGCTCCACTGACCTTTGGTCTGATGTACTGTTAGCTTCACTGAACTTTGGCCTGATGTACTGTTAGCTTCACTGACCTTTGGTCTGATGTACAGTTAGCTTCACTGACCTTTGGCCTGATGTACTGTTAGCTCCACTGACCTTTGGTCTGATGTACTGTTAGCTCCACTGACCTTTGGCCTGATGTACTGTTGGTTTCACTGACCTTTGGCCTGATGTACTTTTGGTTCCACTGACCTTTGGCCTGATGTACTGTTGGTTCCACTGACCTTTGGTCTGATGTACTGTTAGCTTCACTGACCTTTGGCCTGATGTACTGTTGGTTCCACTGACCTTTGGTCTGATGTATTCTTAGCTCTACTGACCTTTGGCCTGATGTACTTTTGGTTCCACTGACCTTTGGCCTGATGTACTCTTGGTTCCACCGACCTTTGTTCTGATGTACTCTTAGGTTCCTAAATTTTGATCTGATGCACTGTAAGTTCACCTGACCTTTGACCTGATTGAGTTCTACTCACGTTTTATACTGTTAGTTATACTGAAAATTACTTAAGAGATAATCCTTTTTTTCTCTCATAGCTATAACCTGAAGTCACTTGTTGGTCCCTTGACCTGGTGTACTATGATATTCCCTGACCCAATGGGCTGCTATCTTTCTAACTCTTGATACGGCGAGCAGTTAACTACTGTAACCCTTGACCTGTTAGCTATCCTGACCTTGACATAAAGAACTATTGAATATCTTTTTATTGACGCCACATGCTTTACTTTGGTATTGAAATAAATTTTTATATACAAAATAATATATAGAAGCATAGGGCGCCTCTCCTGTCAAAATAAACGTCAAAACCTGACGCCATCTATTGACCGTCGCCGCAACAAGCGGCCTCGGGTCGGTGACAAAGCCACAACACCAGCTTTGGCAAATTGAGAAGCGTCCACCTAGAGATCATGGTCAATAGATGGCGTTAGGTTTTGACCTTTATTTTGACGGGAGAGGCGCCCAATGCTTCTATGGATCAATTTCCTCCCGGAAAATTTTCCATCTACAATAATATATATATCTGAAATAACTTTATAAATTTTGGTTCATTTGCTATGTATAAACAATATCATATTAAAAGTCTACTCTATCTATAACAGCTCCCCTCAAGGGATCAAACAATTTGTCTGTTGTAAGGTACTAAAAGAATAGCTTGTTCAACAAATGGATCTAGGATGAGAGCCAGTCTCCTAAGTCTCATTAAAACTTTAATCTTAATAAAGTTCCAGTTCCTAAATAAATGTATTAGGTGCCGCTCAAAAAGAGAAACCTAGATCATCATATTTACAATGGGAGATATGTGTGGTGATATACAAGGGTTCATTTACAATTATATTTCATATTAGAGTCTTTAGGTCTGGATTCTCAGATCCTTGGGGATCTTGTTCTTGAGGAGGTTTTTTCTGGGTTGTTTAATATTCAATATCGGTTTATTTTTTCCACTTTCGTCATTCTGGCTTAGTTGATTAAAGATTTGTTTCGGTTTTAATTTTTTTTCCTTGTTTCGCATTTGTAGTTGAAAGTGGGGTTTTCAAAATTTTCATTTTTTTTTAGAATTTAAATGATTTTGTTTATTTATATGTATTCGTTAAAAAATATATTTTCAATATTGATATCGTTTCTAATGATCAATGATCGTGTTTCGAACAAACCAGAGTGACGACATGATTTTCCTGATCATTTTATTTTCATCTTCAACTTAGCTAAAAAATTAAAGTTTTTTTTGAACGATATTTTATGTTTTCCTGAAATAGTTTGATTAAACAACCAGAAAAGTAATTATCAATAAATTATATTCAGCTAAATTCTTTATTATTAGAGAGAGAGAGTTTTTATAACCTAGGTTCCTGGAGTGCAGAACGCCAACTACCCGGAAAGTTCAACTCACTAGTATGGACTAATGCAATGCTCTTCTAATCGTGTTCTGATTTGATTGCTGAGCTGAACCAGTTGACTAGGAAGTTCCATGCTGAGGTTGAGTCTGTCCATAGATGTAGGATTGAGGTGGGTCAGTCCAAGCAGGGTAGCTGTTTGTATCCTATGTCTCAGGAAGCTGGATAGCTGAAGAGGAAATTCTTTATATATGCTCTTAATATAAATGAAGTGCCCTGTTATTCTATCATATCATCATTTGAAAGCGTTTTTAGATATATTTGACATTTTCTGCATTTAGTTCTACTTGCTCACTCGCGATGGCAAAGCGATTCTTTTTTTTTTTTCTAGATTAGGTCATATTAATATAGTCAACCATTGTCCCTTGTCTAAAAATATGTATAGCTAGAAAATTTGTCAGTTCTAGAGACAGGTCTAGAATGACATCCAGCCCTAAGTCTTTTTAAAGTTTTACATTCATAAAGCTATGTGTGAGAGTATATGTTTTACTAATAGATTTTAGTTTGGCCTTAAATACCTATTTCTTGGTTTCTCAAGAAGCCACTGAGACCAAAAATCCTTTTGGTCGCAGTGGTACAGCCTACTCCACGCTGACGAGCGCCAACAGCGCGAAACGCGTTCGTGGATGACTTTTCTTGATTTATCAAGAAATTGGGTTGGCCAAATATCAGGGAACAGGCTAAATCAATGTTTAGTTGATTTCTGTTCTACCAGATGACGCTCTGCCATCTGTAAAACACATGTGCTCATGTTCAGGATATGTCTTTTTTTTAATTTTTAATAGATTTTAATTCTAGCTATTGTATATTTATTAAAATATTGTAACCTCTGTCCCCCTCCCTTCACAAGAGCCAAGATGAGGTGGGTGGTAGACAAGGAAGTTAAAAATTATAAACATATATACAATCATATATTGTATATTTAACGCTAATTTTTTCTTTATAAATATAATAAAAATTCATTTCAACAGCCCTAATCCTGTATTGAATAATAATTAATTGCCGGTTAAGTATATAGCCTGCTGTATAAATAAATTTTAATTATATTTAAAAAAGAAAACTAGTGTTCAAAATATATGTTTATAATTTTCAACGCTATAAGCACTAAGTTAATGATATTTAAGACAAGGAAGTGCTGCTGGCACTTGAAATAAATAAAATTTCCGTTTTTAATTCGAATTTTTTTATGGTCCCTTGGGGTTCGAATTATCCAAGTTCGACTGTATTTAGTTTAAGATAAAACTTTAATAAAGATTAGAAAGACACAGACAGTTCTTAGTCTTATTAATTTTTTCTTAAGAAAGTTGAAAATAAAGTATAGGTATGTGAGGGACTATATGCTTCTCCCTAATAGATTTTTAACTGTACATGATTTAAATAAATGTGAAAAGCTTGGTGCTACCAATATGATCCGGTGACGAAACGGCAAAGAATGGAATTGGGTCTTACTTCACCCGTGAATAAAAAATATCGTACTTCCAAATCCAAAACAATGTTAATGACAATTTTTTACAGGTGTCTGAAACATAATGAATTTCACCCCTCTAGAACAAACAATTAATCGTAGATACGTTTTTAGTTAGCTAAAGAAAGGCTTGCCCGAAAGCTTCCTTTGATCAGATGAATAAAAAAGAGTTGTAGTGTTATATGATTTATTGAAATTGATATCATGGAAATGTTTCTATTAATTTACGACTTAGAATTCACCGATAAAGCCCTGATTTGTGAAAGATTGGTTTCTTCTCCCATGACAATGCACACAATCTATTATGGCATACTTTGGCCAAACATTCCATTCCAGAGAACTCCCTCATTCCCGTAATCTATACCCATATGGCACTTCTTTCTATTTATGCATTTATAAATTAAAAATATAATTATAAAATTATTTTTTTGAAGATATTGATTGTGAATCCAACAAAAAATGTGACAACGGAACGGAACTCTACAAGGCTGCAGAAAAGGACTGTTTTCTTGAACTTCAGAAAAGATGGAATAGCTATATTAGTGAAGAAGGGGAGGTGGACGGATTGTATATTTTGAAGGGGATTAATTTTATTTTATATTTTATTAAAAAACTAAAAGAGATTCGCGTGCGATATTTTTTGGACACACCTCGTTTCTTTACAATTTCAAATATACCAAAGCTGTACGAGGTGTCGGACGTGTGCCTAATCAGCCAATCAGACGACGCCCATATCGCCGTGGCAACCCGATAGCCCGTGATTGGCTGAATTTGACGTCGCGGTACAGCGTCACGGCGGTGGGGTCCACGTGCAGTTTCACGTGTCAATCACTGGACCTCCTTGTTCCACTGACTCAAAGGCGCCATAGGAGTTTTTTTTTCTCTCTCTTAGGTTTTGGAAATCAAAGGCTTTGTGACGCCTACAAGAACTTTCGGGGAAATTACTCGAAGGTTGTCTCTTTGTGTCTCCAGTGCCGACCTTTCATTCAGAATCCTTCACTTCAACACTGAGGATGCCTCATGCGTCAACACTAAGGATAAATATGCCAACATTGTCCAATCACTCAGGACCCCATCTATCAATACTGAAGACGCACATGCATTGTTCTTCAACACTGAGCATCTACTTGTACCGTCCTCCAACATTAAGAATGCACATGTCAATACTGTCTTATCATTCAGGACCCCATCCTTCAACACTAAGGATGCGTTGCTAGTGCTGTCCTATCAGTCAGAACCACGTCTTTAAACACTGAGGATGTGCACATGCATTGTCTTCTAACATTAAGGATGCATATTCCAGGGACTCCATCCTCCAATATTGAGAATGCGCATGCATCGTCCTTCAACATTAAGCATGCTCATTCAAGTGTTTTACTTTTCGCCCAGGACCCCATCCTCGAGTACTGAGAATGTACATACTCCGTCCTCCAAAGTTAAGCATGCTCATTCAAGTGTTTTACTTTTCGCCCAGGACCCCATCCTCGAGTACTGAGAATGCGCATGCCTCGTCCTTCAACATCAAGTATTGTATTTTCACTAAAGATTCCGTCTTTCAACCCTGAGGATGCACATACCAGTACCGTCCTTTCACTCAGAACCATATACTCCAACGCTGAAGATGCCCACATGCCCCATCTATATATATAAAAATGAATGTATGTGTGTGTGTGTGTGTCCTTTATGCCTGACCAAACCACTCATTGGGACGCCATGAAACTTTGGGAAGTTATTTAGTATAGTACTAGGAAGGTTTCTAGCAAATACAATTTTTGAAATAACTTTTCGCCTAAAAATAATCAAGATAAATATTCTAATTTATCTGTTATAATTCAACAATCTGCTCTAAATATTATCATGATGATACGATGATTTTGTAATGTAGAAAATTAGGAAAGACAAAATGAAACAAGAATAATGATACAATTCCAAGGCAAGATACTATTCCTTTAACTTCCAATTACCGAGGGAACCAATTAATATTGATTTTATTCAACTTATCGAGTATTTTTCAAGGGACCGGGAAAAAATGTTCACTTTATCGAGAGATTCGTTAGACAAACCTTTACTCGGGTAAAACCCGGGCGAAGCCGGGTACATCCATACAAGAATAATGATACAATTCCAAGGCAAGATACTATTCCTTTAACTTCCAATTACCGAGGGAACCAATTAATATTGATTTTATTCAACTTATCGAGTATTTTTTAAGGGACCGGGACTCGGGTAAAACCCGGGCGAAGCCGGGTACATCCGCTAGTTCTTAATAATTAAGAGTGCACATGCCAATACTGTCCTATCACTCAGGACCCCATTCTCCAACACCCAGGATGCATATGTCTGAAGTCCTTCCACCCGTCTTATAAACAATAAAGTTGCAAAATTAGCTATTTTCTCTATAAACGGCTGTTTTTCCTCCACCGAGCGTGTGTGAAGAATGCAAGTTGTTCAGCACGAAGGAGGCCGGAGCGGAATCAAGATCAGTTTCACTATAATCTTATCCAGAGATAAGCCCACGATGGAACTTTGCTTTCGTTTCCGCACCTGCAGCACCGCACTCGTGTACCGGGGATACAATCAGGGATTAGACACTCTTCAAAAATTTCAAACGATGTCTAGCGACTAATCGAATTTCTTTTGCTTGCACAAATTTGAATTCTGTGTAAAAGAAGACCAACATAATTAAAATTATTGAATTTGTTGAATTAAATAGCGATTTATCAAATTGGAAAATTGCAATAAAAAGCCATACGTGAAGAGAAATTATAGTTTTTTTTATATATTTATTTAAAAATGTTTCCAACTCTTCCTGAACATGAAGCATTATTGCCCATATGCAATTTTATTATTTTGTTTAAAGTCATTATGTTTGCGATCAAATTTGATATATATTTTTTACTTTGATATCCTTCAGAAGGGGGCAATGATACCCCTGAAAGATCTCACCCAGAGCTCAAAAATCTTGTTCCCGTATCTTTGAGCTGCCATAGCAACTTGTCGTACGTGCTAAAACCACGTGGTACATGGACCTGTGCTGAAAAAAAAACAGACCGAAAGGGTTTTTGGATGGCTCCTTAAGACAGGTTTTATTGTAGAATATAAATGAGATTTTAAGTCTTCAGATTTGTCTTTTTTATGAAATTCCTCCAGACTCCTAAATGAACATATTTACACCAATATAGACAATTACTTTTTACACTACATATGAGAATGTGTATCATTCATTTAAGAATGAGCCACAAGACTAGTTTTAACAAATTTAGATAAAAGTCAACCTATATACCTTGATTGCGGGCTATAACCCTAATCAACTCAGGGACAGCTTAGATTTCGTAACATCCTTCCAGAGGAGCCTAAAAGGTGTTTGAGCTTTTTAAAGGAAGTGGTGCATCTTTTGGTATATGAATACTTTCCTCCCGCATCTTTATAATATACAATAATGTGTGATTCATCTCTAGATTACAAGCAGAAAACCTATAGACTTAAATTTTCAGGAAAAACAAAGACTTGTAAAACTGCCCAAAATGTGAATCCCACTCATCGCAACACCTGCTGTCTTGCTGCATAGTTAACTAAATAGTACCTCTAGGAAACCCCCCCCATATTGCCAATAGAAAAACTTCTATCCCAGTTACCGATAAGTTTTGATCGTTATTATGAAGGTCACCTTGTCCTTGGGAAACCCAAAGTTATGTTTTATTGGACTTCCCGAGGGGACACCAAACTTTTTTCAAATCGATTAAATGCATTTTTTTTAATGGTCACACACTACGTGGGTACAGATGGCCACAAGCAGCTGCATTCTACGGTGTACAGCGTTTTTGATTTCGAATTCTGTGACTAAAAATTAATTTTAATTAAATAATTATAATACATTAGCAGACTTCTGTTATGAAAATTAAATGTAATTAAATAATTAATAAAAATAATTATTTAAAATATTTTATTACAATAAACTAAAATGAAGAATAGATATATTCCACAGCTGTGCCGCCATTGAATATGATCATATCTTCACGAGTCAAAATAAAATATATTGAGAGAAGAGGTAAAATATTTAATGAAACATATGGCAATTCAGTAATTATTTCTTTGATATTGCCACGTAGAAAATTAGGGAAGACCAACTTCGGGATGAGACAACAATGTATTTCAGGCAAGAACAAACTATATGTGATAAACAAAATATAAGCAAAAGAGGGAAGTGTACAGAGTCTAGCAAAATATAAACATAAAAAAATAATACTCTGCTAATAAAATAATAAATAGTTTGTTACAATATTATATCACGTTAACCGTTATTTATTCATGATGATCGTACCCCACCGCTTTTATTTTAACTCATATAGATCTAATTGTTCAAAGGCGGATAATAAAATATTTATTTTCTCCTTTCTTAGTGAAATTTAATAACATATTTTTATATATAAAATAATTTCAATATAAATTAAAAATGACTTTTATAAGACGAATTTCTTCGCTCACTGGCAATACAATACTCTATGTTACGACTACTAGAGTAGTCAATTTTGTTTATGTAAATATTTTTGTTAATTAAAAATCGAATGAAGAGAAAAAAACAAGTATGTAAATTTATTTAAATGTATAAATTGCGTGATGTTCAATAAAAAAGAGTTTTGGATGGTTGATAGTCGTCCTTAGAGCATCTTCCTTGGAGTTACCGAGCTGGCCAAGTAGCTGAACACTAGGTCGTCAAGGTAAAAAGAGACAGCATCTATATTGAGAAGAAAGAGTAAACCCCTTCAATACTCTATTAGGCCTTCTAAATGTTAAATTAGAAATTACATCAATTATATATATAGTCTGCTACCGGTTTCTTTATCCTACATTAGTGGAAATATAAGTTCCACATACAAAAATAGTTGTAGTAAAAACTTTAGAATTTGTTTGAAATAAACTTCTTGTGGCTTGTAGTGAATGATCAAATTTTGAATGCAAAACCTCTGTATGAAAAAATGAAAGTTGCATAAGCTTATGATTTTGCTTTGTTTTAAAAATGAATCGATGTTGGTTCCATATGCTTGAATTGAATATTACACCTTAGTTCTATATATTTTATTGCTTAAAAAGGAACGAAACAAAAAAGAAACTACAAAATTGCAAATGATTTGATAACTAACAAAGAAAAAAAAAACAATAATAATTTTTAAAATGATGATAAAAAAAATTGAATATGCCTGCAAGAAAAATGCTTCTATGAATTCAAAAATATGAATAATTACAAACTTAACATATAAATTTCAAACAACGTCAAAATATCCGATTGTGGGGGCACATTTTCATATTTCAATAATTTTCTCTATAATAACTATTTAACTATTCTGCAACAAATTTCTTTATTAAAACAAAAAAATATAGATAGCAAACTTTCATATACGGGTCTATTTAAAGAAAAACTAGAAAAAAAAGGCTTCATATATTTTTATATATAAGAGCAGATTTTTTCTTTATACCATCCAATAATTTTATCACGTGATGTCTCGCGTTTACTGTGTGTATGTATATTTGCTAGTTTTTCTTTAAATATGCATGTAGAATATGTCTCAATATTCGGAAGCCTACAATTTAGATTTTTTTAAAGTACAGTAGAATCTCCCTGTAAAGGACACTTAATTGCAGAGTCAAAGTGTCCTTTAGGAAGAAGTGACCTCTTACCGAAGAGTTTCTAAATTGTAAAAATGGTAATTTTGCAAATGAAAACTGTCCTTTGTAGAGAGGTGTCCGCTAAAGGGAGGTTCTACTGAATTAAAGAAATTTAGTTGCAGAGAGAGAGAGAGAGAGTAATGAAATGGTTTATATAAAATGCCTGTAATTTATTAAGATAGGGTTTATATAGAAATATTTTGCCTCTGTAATGTCCTGCACATACATGTCAAATTTCATGATATTCTACCAATTCCTTCTAGGTGTAGCATTTTCTAGCTCTACTGGTTTTATTTTGATGGTTAGCTCTTGAGATAACATTTTGAAAAACGGATCATTTAAAATAGAAATAGTATCCATAGTTTCTCTTCAAATACCTCAATCAAGAATTCCGATATATTTCCAGCTATATAATCAGAATAAACTAATACAGTGATC
>CP092864.1:63296864-63344118 GCA_030710605.1 Cordylochernes scorpioides
GGACGCCCCTTCAAAGTTATAACTGACCATCATTCTCTGTGCTGGTTGACCAATCTTAAAGATCCGGCAGGTAGATTAGCGAGGTGGGCGTTGAGACTTCAGGAGTACGACGTTTCCATTGTCTACAAGACAGGGCGAATGCACAAGGACGCCGACTGTCTGTCAAGAAATCCCATTGAAAATACGGAAAAGGTTTTCAATGACGACGTCCCCACATTATTCCTTTTGAGCGACATCAGTAAAGAACAAGAGAAAGACCCTTACATTACAGGAATAATCAAGGAGATATCTCAGCCGTCACCCGCCAAGAAAGACAACAAGTTCGAGGTTGTCAATGGGATCCTCTATAGAAAGAATTATGACCCGACTGGCCTACCTTTACTGTTAGTGATCCCAAGACACCTTCGAATGGAGATCTTGGGGGACTTGCACGACGCACCTACTGCTGGACATCTGGGTTTTGCAAAAACCTACGACAGAATTAGGAGAAGGTTCTATTGGCCAGGAATGTACAGAAGCGTGAGAAAGTATGTTGGCCATTGTCAGGACTGCCAGCGTCGCAAGAGTGTGCCACAACTTCCTCCTGGCTATCTGAGACCCATACCACCACCGGACCGACCATTCCAAAAAGTCGGTATAGATTTGCTGGGACGCTTCCCCATATCGCAAGGGAAGAAGAAGTGGATAGTTGTTTGCACCGACTATCTAACTAAATATGCCGTTACCCAAAGTCTAGGTTCGGGGGGAGCCCAAGAAATTGCAAATTTCTTTTGGAGGAAGTTATTTTGAAGCATGGGGCTCCTCGAGAAATAGTGATGGATCGGGGTCGAAACTTCCAGTCGAGACTCATTCAGGAGCTAACCAAGAACTGTCACATCAAAAAGAAGACAACGACGGCGTATCATCCCCAGACTAACGGCCTGACAGAAAGATTGAACAGGACAATTGCCGACATGTTATCAATGTATATGGACCTCGATCAGAAAAACTGGGATGAGATGCTACCATTCATCACATTTGCCTACAATACAGCGAGGCAAGAATCAACTGGCTTCACGCCATTCTTTCTGGTCCATGGGAGGGAAGCGGAGACGACCCTCGACACTATCTTTCCCTACAGTAGCGCGTCCGAGGGGAAAGAATTTATTCAATTGGTGGCAAGCAGAGCTGAAGAGGCGCGACAAATAGCCCGACATCGCATCTTCAGGGCTCAAGAAACCAACAAATTGAATTACGACGCTCGGCATAAAGGAAAAGTCTACCAACCAGGAGATCTAGTGTGGATTTTTACACCTATCCGACGAGTGGGACTGCCTGAGAAACTTCTAAAAAGGTACTTTGGTCCCTACAAGGTCATTAAAAAGATATCGGATGTGACATACTAAGTGGAAGCATTCGGCAAGAGTGACAAAAGACAAAAAGGACGTGACACCGTCCATATCCTAAGGATGAAGCCATACTACGACCCAGAGGGGCAAGAAGACGACACATCGGGAGAGGATCGCGCTCCGTCTGAAGATGAAGAATAGGAGGAGGATGAGAGATAGAAATAAAGCTGTGGAGCAGCTCTTCCTTGAGGAGGGAGTAGTGAAACGAGTTAAAACATCGGCTAGAAATTATGTAAATCTGTTGTGATTGTAAATAGCTAAAATTATGTAAATAATTATCTTTTTTTTTTTTTAAATATATATAGTTATGGCTCGAGAGAGTCGTGTTATGTAAAACTTGAGGATCAGCAGCGTCTGGTTCTCATCGTTTGTTAACCTCCAAGTAAATTAAACAAAAGTTCATCCTAACCAACGGCTGGCCTGATTTCCAACACTACAATATATATAAATGAATGTATGTGTGTGTGTGTCCTTTATGCCTGACCAAACCACTCATTGGAACGCCATGAAACTTTGGGAAGTTATTTAGTATAGTACTGGGAAGGTTTCTAGCAAATAAAATTTTTGAAATAACTTTTCGCCTAAAAATAATCAAGATAAATATTCTAATTTATCTGTTATATAATTCAACAATCTGCTCTAAATATTATCATGATGATACGATGATTTTGTAATGTAGAAAATTAGGAAAGACAAAATGAGACAAGAATAATGATACAATTCCAAGGCAAGATACTATTCCTTTAACTTCCAATTACCGAGGGAACCAATTAATATTGATTTTATTCAACTTATCGAGTATTTTTTAAGGAACCGGGAAAAAATGTTCACTTTATCGAGAGATTCGTTAGACAAACCTTTACTCGGGTAAAACCTGGGCGTAGCCGGGTACATCCGCTAGTTCTTAATAATTAAGAGTGTACATGCCAATACTGTCCTATCACTCAGGAGCCCATTCTCCAACACCCAGGATGCACATGTCTGAAGTCCTTCCACCCGTCTTATGAACAATAAAGTTGCAAAATTAGCTATTTTCTCTATCAACGGCTGTTTTTCCTCCACCGAGCGTGTGTGAAGAATGCAAGTTGTTCAGCACGAAGGAGGCCGGAGCGGAATCAAGATCAGTTTCACTATAATCTTATCCAGAGATAAGCCCACGATGGAACTTTGCTTTCGTTTCCGCACCTGCAGCACCGCACTCGTGTACCGGGGATACAATCAGGGGGATTAGACACTCTTAGAAAATTTCAAACGATGTCTAGCGACTAATCGAATTTCTTTTGCTTGCAAATTTGAATTCTGTGTAAAAGAAGACCAATATAATTCAAATTATTGAATTTGTTGAATTAAATAGCGATTTATCAAATTGGAAAATTGAGATAAAAGCCATACGTGAAGAGAAATTATAGTTTTTTTTATATATTTAAAAATGTTTCCAACTCTTCCTGAACATGAAGCATTATTGCCCAGATGCATTTTTATTATTTTGTTTAAAGTGATTGTGTGTGCGATCAAACTTTATATATTTTTACTTTGATATTCTTCAGAAGGGGGCAATGATACCCCTGAAAGATCTCACCCAGAGCTCAAAAATCTTGTTCACGTATCTTTGAGCTGCCATAGCAACTTGTCGTACGTGCTAAAACCACGTGGTACATGGACCTGTGCTGAAAAAAAAAACCAGACAGAAAGGGTTTTTGGATGGCTCCTCAAGGCAGATTTTATTTTAGAATATAAATGAGATTTTAAGTCTTCAGATTTGTCTTTTTATGAAAATCCTCCAGACTCCTAAAAAAACATATTTACACCAATATAGACAATTACTTTTTACACTACATATGAGAATGTGTATCATTCATTTAAGAATGAGCCACAAGACTAGTTTTAACAAATTTAGATAAAAGTCAACCTATATACCTTGATTGCGGGCTATAACCCTAATCAACTCAGGGACAGCTTAGATTTCGTAACATCCTTCCAGAGGATCCTAAAAGGTGTTTGAGCTTTTTAAAGGAAGAGGTGCATCTTTTGGTATATGAATACCTTCCTCCCGCATCTTTATAATATGCTATAATGTGTGATTCATCTCTAGATTACAAACAGGAAACCTATAGACTTAAATTTTCAGGAAAAACCATGACTTATCAAACTACTCAAAATGTGTATCCCAATCTACTTGCCCGCAACTCCTGCTGTCTTGCTGCATAGTTCACTAAATAGTACCTCTGGGAAACCCCCATATTGCCAATAGAAAAACTTCTATCCCAGTTACCGATAAGTTTTGATCGTTATTATGAAGGTCACCTTGTCCTTGGGAAACCCAAAGTTATGTTTTATTGGACTTCCCGAGGGGACACCAAACTTTTTTTTTAATCGATTAAATGCATTTTTTTTAAATGGTCATACACCACGTGGGTACAGATAACCACAAACAGCTGCATTCTACGGTGTACAGCGTTTTTGATTTCGAATTCTGTGACTAAATATTAATTTTAATTAAATAATTATAATACATTAGCAGGCTTTTGTTATGAAAATTAAATGTAATTAAATAATTAATAAAATATTTTATTACAAAAAATGAACTAAAAAGAAGAATGGATATATTCCACAGCTGTGCCGCCATTGAATATGATTATATATTCACGAGTCAAAATAAAATATATTGAGAGAAGAGGTAAAATATTCAGTGAAACATATGGCAACTCAGTAATTATTTCTTTGATATTGCCACGTGGAAAATTAGGGAAGACCAACTTCGGGATGAGACAACAATGCATTTCAGGCAAGAACAAACTACATGTGATAAAACAAAAGATAAGCAAAAGAGGGAAGTGTACAGAGTCTAGCAAAATATAAACATAAAAAAATAATACTCTGCTAATAGAATAAGAAATAGTTTGTTACAATATTATATCACGTTACCTTTATTTACTCATGATGATTGTCCCCCACCGCTTTTATTTTAACTCATATAGATCTAATTGTACAATGGCGTGGATAATAAAATATATATTTTCTCCTTTTTTAGTGAATTCTAATTAAAAAAATTATATTAAAAATTAATATAAATTAATTAAAGACTTTTATAAGACAAATTTCTTCGCTTACTGGCAATACAATACTCTATGTTACTAGAGTACTCAACACATAACACATACATACTAGAGTAGTCAACTTTGTTTATGTAAATATATCTGTTAATTAAAAAACGAAGGAAGAGAAAAAAAAACAAGTATGTAAATTTATTTAAATGTATAAATTGCGTGATGTTCAATAAAAAAGAGTTTTAGACAATAGATAGTCATCCTTAGAGCCTCTTCCTTGGGGTCTGGTCAAGTAGCTGGACACTAGGTCGTCTCTCAAGGTAAAGAGAGACAGAAATCTATATTGAGAAGAAAGAGTAACCTCCCTCAATACACTATTAGACCTTCTAAATGTTCCATTAGAAATTACATAAATTATATATAGTTTGCTATAGGTTTCTTTATCCTACATTAGTCGAAATAGAAGTTCTACATACAAAAAGAGTTGAATTAAAACTTTTTGTGGCTTGTAGTGAATGATCAAATTTTGAATTCAAAACGTCTGTACGAAAAAGTGAAAGTTGTATAAGATTATGATTTTTCTTTGTTTTAAAAATGAATCGATGTTGGTTCCATATGCTTGAATTGAATATTACACCTTAGTTCTATATATTTTATTGCTTAAAAGGGAACAAAACAAAAAAGAAACTACAAAATTGCAAATGATTTGATAACTAACAAAGAAAAAAAATTAATAATAATTTTAAAAATGATGATAAAAAATTGAATATGTCTGCAAGAAAAATGCTTCTATGAATTAAAAAATATGAATAATTACAAACTGAACATATAAATTTCAAACAACGTCAAAATATCCGATTGTGGGGGCACATTTTCACATTTCCATAATTTGCTCTATAAGAACTATTTAACTTTTCTGAAACAGAATTCTTTATTACAACATAAAAATATAGAGAGAAAAATTTCATATACGGGTGTATTTAAAGAAAAACTAGAAAAAAGGCTTCATATATTTTTATAAGAGTAAATTTTTCTTTACCATCCAATAATTCATCTCGTGAAGTCTGGTGTTTACTGTGTGTATGTATTTTTGCTAGTTTTTCTTTAACATTCCCGTAGAATATTTCTCAATATTCGGAAGCCTACAATTTTGATTTTTTTAAAAGTACAGTAGAACTTTCCTGTAAAGGACACCTAATTGCAGAGCGAAAGTGTCCTTTAGGGAGAAGTGACCTCTTACCGAAGAGTTGCTAAATTGTAAAAATGGTAATTTTGCAAATGAAAACTGTCCTTTGTAGAGAGGTGTCCGCTAAAGGGAGGTTCTACTGAATTAAAGAAATTTAGTTGCAGAGAGAGAGAGAGAGAGAGAGTAATGAAATGGTTTGTATAAAATGTCTGTAATTTATTAAGATAGGGTTTATATAGAAATATTTTGTCTATGTAATGTCCTGCACATACATGTCAAATTTCATGATATTCTACCAGTTCTCCTTCTAGGTGTAGCATTTTCTAGCTCTACTGGTTTTATTTTGATGGTTAGCTCTTGAGATAACATTTTTAAAAAAGGATCATTTAAAATAGAAATAGTATCCATAGTTTCTCTTCAAATACCTCAATCAAGAATTCCGATATATTGCCAGCTATATAATCAGAATAAACCAATACAGTGATCTGGGAAGGTTCCCCACAATGATGATCCAGGCCCTGCCAATACTCGATCGCAGTAAGAACAGTATGATATTGCCTCATTAAAAATAAAGATTAATGGTCCAAAGGGCAGCCCTCTCTCCACAGATGATGTTGAAATTGTCATGCAATCTTTAGATATAGCCCTAACTTCAGATTTCCCCTCAGAAATCCATATATGGCGTTAAAAGATGATACATTTTGTATATTACCATAAACAGGTTGATATATATTAATTAAAAGGATTATTTTGTATTTAAAATAAAACATTTTATTTATAACAAAATGCCAATATTTCAACAGGCTATACGCCTAACTTCGGCAGGGCTTTTCTTGTTTTCAAATTGTTTTGAATGATCACGCGTTCCCTAACGCGACGATATATAAAAATATTGACAACTATATGGGGCTAAAAATAATATCTCCTAACAATCTTGAATAGTTATCACAGAGAATCGGTCTTTACTTATTAAAAATAAATTAATAATGTTCTTTTTTTTTTTTCCTTTTTCAGATCCCCTTATATAATTTGTACTCCATACAGCAGTATTTTACAAAAACATGATCATTCTAATTTATCCATTTTTCTTCCTTTTATTCTTCTATTCATAAAAGAAACACATTTAAAACATTAACCAAACTGGGGGGGGGGGTGGATGGAAGGGTGGTCTAAACCGTTGGTTTTCGACCTATACGACCCGGGATCGAATCCCGCATTGGGTACTTTTTCTAATTAGAAAAAAAAAAAAAAGCTCCATGGGCCCCGATTCTTGCAAAATTCCAACCCCACCAGCGAGTGCAAATAACCAAACCGAGCTCTGGCAGATTTGAAAGTGCAAAAGTCGCATATGTGGTGCACTTACAGTAAAAGCAGTCGTCAACTTCTACCCACCATGATTATCATGGCTTGTACCACGTGTATTAGGTAACCAAACTAATTTATATCCATTTCTCCATCTAAAGATTTAAAATAATAGAAACAAAAGATGTAATAGACCAACTCGTATCATCTAGCTATCCAAAATCCTTCATACCAAAACATTTCTATAATTCAAACCTCACTACCATTACTCCCGTATATCGATCTACCTGTTCTTTACCATTTCCCCCCGAAAGTGTCTCCATATCCACTTTAGACGCAGGTATTAAGAAATCATTTTACTGAAAGTCGGACTCTCCATAAACAACAAAACCATTCATTCAATATCATACAAAGATTGTGCAGTTAGTTATGTGGGAGAGACAGAGAGAAAAGTGTGGGTGTTATAGTTAGCGAACATAATACGCCATTGACCACATATTTATCAGAGACACCGGCAATTCTTTTAACATAACACCGTCCTTACTCCTACAACAACGTCTAATTCTGGAAGGCCTCTAGTAACCGAAAGATTTCACTCCATTAATAGATTATAGAAATATCCTATATTTTGTTATAATAGTAAATTGCCTGAATGAGCGATAACTATTAGTTCAAGTACTTGTATATTAAACTACAAGTTGTATATTATTATACATTTTTAATTAAAAAGGATTTTTTTAACAAACCCGTTTTACATATATTTAAACTAGCCGAATGACCCGGGCAACGCCCGTGTTTTACCCGTCTGTAGATGTTACAAAGGTGATCCTTAGGTCGCTGGTTCAAATCCGGCTCGAGGGAGCCGGCGAGCACGTGACCTCCCTGTGCGCGCGCATCCGTGACAGAGGCCGATGAGGAAAGACGGTCGTGACTATATATATTAATTAGATAATAAAAAGGCATATATTGGATTGAATAAAAGATTTATTTTCCAATATTTCGGTTGGTTGAACGCCAACCTTTATCAAAGCATTACATTTTACATAAACAAACTCACCGCAGTATAGTGTTATACAAAAATGTAATGGCGTTATAAATGTTGGCGTTTAGCCAACCGTAATATTGACAAATAAATATTTTATTCAATCCAATATATGCCTTTTTATTATCTAAGGATTTAAATATGGATTGCTCTATTTTCAGAACAATATATGTGAATATATATACATTTTATTTTTTCTTATTTTTCAAAAAATATTTGATCTTTAAGTATGTAAAAAAAAATGCATAAAAATATAAATATATTTGTTTTCTCTAAGAAACGACGTTATAGCCAAGAATATTCCTGTAAAAGAAGGTAAAAGCTCGAGAGAAATCTAGAGATAATAAAATTATTCTCAAGAAACGTATCTCTGAAGGATTTTTCTGAATAATGGCAGTAAATACTTTATATTTCTACATGGGATTACAAGCTGGAAAGATATTAGGTTCTGTAGGAACGTGAGGTTGAGCCGGAGGTCAAACAGAATCTTTAAACAACAGATATTAAGAAAATATTTTGTTTTCAATTATTTTAAAATAGCCTGATGTGAAGAGAAAGATAAAATTTTGCCATCAAACTGAAATAAACAAATTATAGCAATTTTATTTCTATAACATTTGTTATTCTCTATGAGAACCAGTTTTCTGCTAGTTATATGATTGATGCATTTAAAAAGGGAAAACGGAATTTATTTACAAATTGTTAATAGAGATATGTAGAGAAATTTCCGAGTATTTTCTATATTTATTTTAATAATTTTATAAAGAAAATAAAGTCTCCAGGGCTAAGTTTCTTGCTCAAATTTTATTCTCTAGCTTTCGGAGCTGTCAGTCCTTCCACAGGAGTATCACGATAACAAATTGATGGTATATATACTATTTTACATTTTAATAATTGTGGAATATATGGTGACTTTTAATTACAAATATGAGTAGACTATTAGATTTCTACCATTGTCCAGTAACCTTATAACATAAACCTGACCTAAACTTATATGAAGAGACATATTCCTTTTGGTATTAATTTCTCCATGACACATTTCAAAATATGAATGACCAATTATCTCTCTTCATAGTCAAAGTATTTATGTGTCCTTCATACAACAACAACAAAAAACTTTATTAAGACATTTTGGTCTTATACAGATTCACTGAATAGAAGAGGGTATATACAGAGATAACAGTAATAGTAACAATAATTAGCAATGTTAATTACCATGTATCAAATAGAGGGGAAGAAAGAAAGGGCTTGGCATAAACTTATATACAAGCAAACGAGAATAAGTACTTCCTTCCTTAAATAACAATAATTAGTAATATTGACAGAAATATTGATTAGTACAGGTGAAAAAGGAATATACAAAAATGTATTATATATATATATATATATATATATATATATAATACATTTTTGTATATTCCTTTTTCACCTGTACTAATCAATATTTCTGTCAATATATATATATATATATATATATATATATATAAAAATAAATAGTTGTATAGTTTTATAGTTAAGTATTCTATTAAAATTATCTTCATTAGTTTGATTATTTAAATTCAAATTATAAATTTGTTAATTGTTATTATTTAGTATAGATAGAGAAAAAAAAAAAAATTCTTTAAGAATTTTTTTTTTTTCTCTATCTATACTAAATAATAACAATTAACAAATTTATAATTTGAATTTAAATAATCAAACTAATGAAGATAATTTTAATAGAATACTTAACTATAAAACTATACAACTATTTATTTTTATAATTAATTTAGATTTAGCTTGCTAATCTAACCAAATCTACTTGATATGATTTATCATTCTGATCAGATTGCTCCTTAAGTTTTAAATGTAGTATCACTGTTATATTTTTATTATATAGTTTTTACACTATATATATATATATATATATATATATATATATATAGGGCAACTCTGTGCTTCACTTCCATCAATAATTGACAATATGACCCAGAATAAGTATATTGCTACGGCGTTTTATGGTTTCCACAAGTCCATATCTCAGAAGAAGGCCAAGTGATACTCACTCCTCACTTTCTTACTGCTACTCTTTTTGTGTTGATTTCTTGCTTCCCTCTTTCTTATTATTATTTTTTTTTTTCCCTTTTCTTGTTTTTTTTTTTTTTTTTCTTTCTCTTTTTACTCTGTATATATCGCTATTTCCGTTGTCTCACTGCTTTGTTCTTATGCATACCTCTGGTGAATCCTGTATAGGGTCAGTGACCCTAAATAAAGGCTTTTTTGTTGTTGTTGTTGTTGTATATATATATATATATGTTTTTATTGTTTAATTTGAATTTGTGATTTTCTTTTAAGTCTCTTAATTTTAATTAGTTTAAAGAGCGGTCGATAGTGAAGTTTCATTGATAAAAAAGCGCGAGACAAAGTGTTTATTATAAAACTATCGACCAAATAAACAAACACCGTTGATTCGGAACACGTGTTTTACGATGTGACGTCACTAATCAAAGCGTAAACAGGACATCAAGCTTTACGACATCCCCTGTCAGCTTTCCCAGAGCCCGCGGCTATCTGTGTCGGACTTTGGACCACCTGGTATCTTATCTCATTTGTTTAGGTTCTGAGATTTTTGAATTGTGGTCCGAGCTGTGTGGTTCCTGGCATGACTGGTGTTTCTCTCACCTGTTGGCCTCACCACCCAACCATCTCGTTGTTTAGAAGATTTTCTTTGCATGTTTCAAATAAATCCCGGGAAAAACAATGTTTTTAAAAACCTGTAAAGTTTTATAATATATTATAATAGGAAACTTTTTCAAGCCTTGCGCCCTTTCAACCTAAACTACACTCATAGATAAAACTTAAGAAACTTGTACCTTTTAGCATGTATAACGGGATTCAGACAATAGCTCAAAAATATACTTAATACACATTGATCTTTATTGAAGACACACGTGATAACAAAGTATGAGCAAAATTGTTCTGTCTCCTTCAAAAAAATAGACAGGCGACATCAGAATATGAAATTTCCTTATGTTTTGTCGATGAGTGTATAATAAAAATACATTGGAATTTAGTCGTATTCAAGCTATTCACTTCCTCGTGGTCAGAAAGTGACAGCAGGCAAGCAGTTCAGCAAAGACGCGACAAGCGGCTCTAGCAATCCCAGGTGTAAGTCACTTCTTTACCTTAACCTTAAGGAGATGGGGGAGAAATACTACCCTCCGCCGAGACAACGACCCAGAACAGAATCCCGAATTGATCACTTCTTCTGATTTCAAGTTGCTAAACGGGGCTCTGGCACCTTTTAACTCCAAAATTTGAGCTGATTTCTACGTATATGTATATACAAGCATGTTATGACTCACACCTAAAGGCAGCGCCAATTATCCACCAGGAATATTATAACCTGTAGCACGTGTATCTCTTTATCTTGTAGGGTTAAATAATTCTATTTGCCACACCTAGATGGCGCTGTGTTAAACTTTGTGTGTTATAAAAGTTACATTTTGTAAATGTAAATATTTAATTATTCTTTTTTTAATTATTTTATATTTTATTGTAAACAATATGTTATATTTCTTTTTTGTTAGAATACCATTCAACTAAATATTGTAAGCCTAAATAAGTCGAGAGACTTTTTGAAATAAAAAACAAAGGACCTATATCGAGATAGTTTTTCCAGAATTTGATAAAATCCCTTGGGAATTATATAACCACGGCAAAACCAACCCAGATTGGAGTCCCTCAAGCCTCTATCCTTGGACCCTACCTATTCTACATCAACGATTTCCCTCCACATCTAAAATGTCAAATAAAACTTTTCGCAGATGACGCAGCAATTTTAGCAAACTCCAAATCAATAGGAATAATAACTACACAACTCCAAAATTACATAAACAGTATAACCAAATGGTGCAATGATTGGAAATTAGACATCAACCCAAAAAAGTCTCAGGCAATAATTTTTCCCCCACTAGACAATAAAAAATTCAAGCCACAATCCATCCTAAAGGAAAACCAGAGCCCTATTAACTGGACTGACAGCGTTAAATATCTTGGAGTTGCCTTAGACTCCAAGTTGAAATTCAACATGCATGTCAAAAATATCATAAAGAAAGCAAAAATAACATTATCAAGCCTGTTCAACTATAGAAGCAAATTGACTACAAAACAAAAGTTTACTCTATACAGAAGTTGTATACTCCCGATAGTAACATACGCACTCCCAGTTTGGTGCAAATATATTACAACCACAGACAAAATAGGATAAACGCATTTATGAGAATCTGCTTTCGGACAAGTATAGGAGCTCCATTCAACCTATCAAACAAGATACTGAAGGAGGACTTGAACCAACCCGATCTAGAAGATATGTACCAAACTTCCGTTAAGAAATTATACCTTCAAATGCAAAATTCAAATAATCCAACCATACAATATATTCTACAAAATAAAGGAGATATCAATCCCCGATTCCGACGACCCGGCCCTGACGCTTAGTTAAGAGCTCATCGCCCAACAGCTACCCTCCTGCAAGGTCCGGGGGGACCACCTCTACTCCACCAACTCGCCATGTGTAAATAGCCAGGACAAGGTGACTCGCGAGCTGTGCTCGAATGTAACACCTGTGAATTGAGACGAAATAAATAAATAAAATAAAAACAACTTTTAGTGGCTAACCGTGTCTGTGGTGATTAATGATCCTACAATCTCATGGATAAATACAAAACCTTAACATTGTTTACAACCTTCAGTTATAAAGTAGAACAAAAAAGTTTAGTAGTTGGTTGTTTTGAAAACAAATGTTCAGGAAAATTACAAGTTCGTCCTAAACATTGTCGTCAGGAACGATCTCAAGATACAAAATATTAATGAACACATAATGAAACAGCCGTTCAATTTTTAATATAATCCGAAAATTCATAAAATGTGTAACTTTCAAGGAAAACTGAAACTACAAATATAAAATAAGGAAACAACGAAACTTACGACCTAGACCTTCATCAACTCAGTCAAAATGATAAATAGAAAAAATAAAAAGAAATAATAATTAAAAAAAAAAAACGAAAACAATGTTTTCCCAAAAGAGAGGCCAGAGATCCAAGATTAATTTTATTTTTGTAAATGTGACGATCGCATGAACATGAATCATTACTGTAAATATTATTATCTAGGTTGTGAACGGTACCTGATAAAGCCAATTTGGAACAGGAAGTGATGGTTTTAGTACGAGAATTTTCGTAGTACAATTAAACGATCTTAAACCAAAGCTGTTGTATGCGATTAAAACCACGTGGTTAACCCCCCTTCCTATGATCACATGATCTTGTTTAAGATACAACCTGCGCCATGTACTATTTTGTCAAGTTTACCTGAATTATTGATAGATTTTTAAACTGTATTTTACATAGTTATGTGATTCCAGCAACGAGAAACAAACATTTAAAGCTTTCACAATATTTGTCTGATATTTGATAATCGTAGATTTTGGGTGAAGATAATCTCTAGATTAAATTCAAATAATCTAAATTCTTTGTTTACTCTTTGAGGATATCTCCTCCAAGTATCCAGATAGGCTCTATCCAGATATTGAGGTAATAGGCGAATCATTGAATCTAAGGATAAAAAGAAAAGCCTATCTGTGGAGAGAACTATTATGGAAAAAGACAAGAAATAAAAAATTTTAAAGAGATTTCTCCGTCTTTCTTAGTTTATTTCTTCGCTTGTTAATGAAGAGTTTCGTAATAAATTGAGACGAAGAAAAATTTCTCGAAATATTTTTGTCTTTTTTACACATGGAATCAGGTACGCTTGCCTTTTGTAAATCACGCGCTTTCCAAATCTATATATATAAAAATGGATGTTTGTTGGTTGGTCCGTTGGTTGGTCCGTCCGTGAGTGATAATCTTCTACATCGCTCAACCAATCGTGATGAAACTTTGGGAAGATGTTTAGTATACTACAGGGATGGTTTCTGGCTAATTACTCTTTAGAAATAACCTTTCTTTGCATTTTTATTTACAATAAAACGTAAATTCACTCGCAATCAGCGCCCTCAAGCGTCGACGGCGGCGCGCGACGATTGGCTGCCGCCGTGCACGTGACCTCCCTGTGCGGCGGAAATGGCGGGCGGTCACGTGGGCCCTCGGGACAGCCATGCGCGCACAGGGAAGTCGCGTGGAAGGGCTATATTGTCTATATATATATATAAATTACTTTCAAATTTTAACGTAACGTTCCATTCTCAATCCCGTAGGGCTTTAGATCGGCTAAAACATTTCTTTCTTTGTAAGTGAATATTAACTTTACTGTACTGAATAGTTTAGTATAATGTTAATTTAACATATTACAATTTAGCCACAGCAAGGCGTGGCCGGGTTCGCTAGTAATTATATAAAACTTGAATTCTCAAATAGACGTTATTTTCAAAACATGAAAAAATCAGAGAGAGAATGTGGTTTACAGGCTACTAACCAAAGTGTATGAGTCTCGAGCCCAGAAAAAATTAGAATAATACTAGGGGGTCGGTGGAAGGATGGTCTAAACCTTTAGTTTTCGACCATCTACGATCCGGGTTCGATTCTCGCATTGGGCTTTTTTTTTCTGATAAAAAAAAAAAATTGCTCCAATGGCCCCCAATTCTTGCAGAAGTCCAACCCCACCAGCGAGTGCAAGTAACCAAACGGGGCTCTGGCACATTTATAATTGGAAAGTCGAGCTGCTTTTCACATGTGTAGATATGTGGTGCACTTACAATAAGAGCAATCGCCTACTTCTACCTACCATGCTTATCATAGCCTGTACCACGTGTACTAGGGATAAGAAAAAAAAAAGAATAATACTGATTTATCAATCTCAATGATACGGTCTAGAATTACTATAAACTTTCTAATTGACTCCCACATATAAGTAAAGTTGAGTGTCCTACAGGTTTTATACTCAGCAGTAGTAAGGAGACATAAGAATGTAGGCAGTTTCTACATCTTTACATTCCTTGTGTTCATAATTAAAAAATAGAGTTAAAAAACATTTTTTAAATTCAAGTTTTAAGCTTTCATTTAAACGGAAGAGATGAAGTGTGTTTGTAGTGTGCTTGGGTCCTCCCATAATATTCTATTTGTCCCAACTTAATTTTCTTTTAACGTAATTAAATTTGGTTTTCTCAAGTATAACGGAGAGATTTTTCTCATATAGTCAGCATATATAGATCTTTTCTATGATGGCATCTAGTGAAACTATCGAGTTTTTGGTTGTAGCGGATTGTGAATATGTAGAACTTCTTTAGCCGATATTCATCTTAGAGGATACAAGACAGAATATGAAGACTTTATCATCGAGACAACGCACCTCACGATGTCTCTTCAGAATTAATAGAGAGAGATACGCTTAACCGCTGTGAAGTTTCCAGTAGTGGTCGACTCTTGATAGGCAGGGGAATCTTATCTTACGATTGCTACAAGAAAACTGATAGACAGAGGGCAGCAGACATATAACAAATTATACTCAAACAATTTAGGAGTTTTTATTTTATGAGGCTCTGACTTTAATTAGGAACCGTTGACATCTATATAGATAATACCGTAACAGAGTTTTCCATTGTAAAGTCCTGAGCTATCTCCTCCGAAGATTCTGAACTACACATAACGATCTATATACCAAAATTTTCGTTATTTTTTCTTCGTATGATAGGCCTGTTTTTATTTTCCTAATGTTAACAGTTATTTTTATTTTTTAATTTAATCTATTTTACAATCGTAGATTTTTTGCATTTATCATCATCAACTCCTTTGTTTTGAAATGCGTTCTTTTGTCTTATTACTACAACCAATCGTGATGAAACTTTGGGAAGATGTTTAGTATACTACCGGGATGGTTTCTGGCTAATTACTCTTTAGAAATAACCTTTCGTTGCATTTTTATTTACGATAAAACGTAGATTCACTCGCAATCAGCGCCCCCTCGCGGCAGAAGTATGGCCTTAAATAGCCTCGCATGAGATTATTTGTAACGTCAAGTTTAGCCTATAGGCTAGGTACACAGCTTCGTACCCCCGCAACCTAGGTTCGAGGCTCAGCGTGGGTGTTTTTTTTTTTTTTCATTTCTTTTATATTATTGTAGCAAATTATTAAAAATATTATTTTATTTAAAATGTAGGCTTTTTAAAATAAAAATTAACATACACAATTTTTTAATATTATTTGTAACAAACCTAGGTTCGAGGCTCAGCGTGGGTGTCTTTTTTTATTTTCGTTTCTTTTATATTATTGTAGAAAGGTCTGTTTTTACAGCATTATTATATTTTGATTGGTTTATTTTAAATATGTTTGTTATGAAGGCTCTATGTAATACTATTTGGAGCACATTTTACATTTTAAACACCTAAGCCCCCCTCTTTTTAATATTGTAGCAAAGTATTAAAAGTATTATTTTATTTTAGATGTTTGCCATGAAACTTTGGGAAGTTGTTTAGTATACTATCAGGACGATTTCTGGCGAATTATTTTAGAATAATATTTATAACAATAATTATAGCGAAATTAAGACATAGTGATTATATTCTGTGTTTGTGCATATATTAATATTTAACAGAAAATGTTAGAACGTTCTATTAGAATATCTCGAAAACAAAAACAATACATATAAACGAGTTCACTGACATTTATTAATGCAGTGATTATAATCAATGATTACAATGAAGGGCTATATTATCGATATATATAAAAAATCACTTTCAAATTTTAACGTAACGTTCCATTCTCAATCCCGTAGGGCTTTAGATCGGCTAAAACATTTTTATCTTTATAAGTGAATATTAACTTTACTGTACTGAATAGTTTAGTATAATGTTAATTTAACATATTACAATTTAGCCACAGCAACGCTTGGCCGGGTTCGCTATTTATAATATATATTTCTGATTCATTTGATTATGATTATAATTTGTAAGTACTTTGTTATAGTTTTTCATTTAAATAGAGCTCAATTTTTGTGTATGTTTTCTATTTGCAGTATCTTTCCTAATGTCTTTGGCAACGTTTTTTTTCTCATAAATAGGCTGAGGTTATATTATTTTTCGAATTGTAGATTGAATTATTACTTTTATTCTATAATAATTATCTTTTATAAGTGTTTGTTATAGTTTTTCATTCGAATTTAGCACAATTTTTGTATCTGGTTATCTTTTTTGGCATCTTTTCATCTCTCTTTGGCATCTTTTTTTTTCTCATTAATAAGACCTAATCCAAATAATTTAATAGTGTGTGACGTTTCAGCAACAGCATCAGACAAAAGAATAAATGAACTAAAGAATAAAATCTCATTTTTTCTTTTGTCTGATGATGGTGACATTTGGATTAGGTCTTATTTTTTTTATTAATTTGTTATAGTTTTTCATTTGAATTTAGCTCCATTTTTGTGTCTTATTTAATAAATGAACTAAAGAATAAAATCTCATTTATTCTTTTGTCTGATTTTTGTGTCTGATTTTCTTTTTTACAGTATCTTTCATAATGCCTGATTTGATTACTTGATCTGTTATAGTTTTTCATTTAAATTTAGCTCCATTTTTGTGTCTGTCGTTTTTTTCTTCTCATAAATAGGCTGATGCTGTATTTGTGTACTCAATTGTTGCTTTTTGTGTCTGGTTTCTTTTTTGCATTATTTTTTTGGAATCCCTTTTTTTCATCAATTGTTTCCTCACATGCTTGGAATTTTCTTTTTATGCCTGTCCTGGCTTTCAGTTTTATAGTTTTCCTCTGCTTGGTTCTTATTTTACCTTTTTTTTTCAGCGTCTTCTGTCATGCCTCGAAAAGGCCGTGGAAGACTCACTCCCCTAACAGCTAGGCGTGCTAATATGACTCGCCGCAGACACAAAACCCCAATTGCTATTTCTCTTGTTTACTTTTTTACCAATGCCTATAATTTTTCACCTGAAAGATTTTTTATTTTATTTGTTATTCAATAAATTATTATCACTTATTTTTGGTCTTCTTTTTACTTACTTATTTTACTGGGGGTTGGTGGAAGGATGGTCTAAGCCGTTGGTTTTCGACCGCTACGACCCGGGTTCGATTCCCGCATTGGGCACTTTTTTTCTGAAAAAAAAAAAAAAAAATGCTCCATTGGCTTCCGATTCTTGCAAAAGTCCAACCCCACCAGCAAGCGCAAGTAATCAAACGGGGCTCTGGCACATTTGTAAATGCAAAGTCGAACTGCTTTTCACATGTTTAGACATGTGGTGTACTTACAGTTAAAGCAGTCGCCTACTCTACCCACCATGATTATCAAGGCCTGTACCACGTGTACTAGGGATAAGCAAAAAAAAAAATTATTTTACTCATTGATCTATACATACAATTATTTGCATACAATTATTTACATACAAATATATGCATACAATTATATACATACACTTTTCTACATTTTTGCACCCTGCGGTCTAATATGTTGTTAATAATAGGGGTTTTAGACAAATATCAACTGTTGAAATTTGATTTTCCAAAATAGTTGAATTATCGAAAGTGTCGAATTAGTTTGTCGTATGATAGGCCGTAGGTCGAGACATCCAAAAAATGGTCGAATTATCGTGTGTTGAATTAATTAGATTATATTGTTTATATAAAAATATAGAATTGTTGTTTTTAATGAGGTCTTTTAAATGAATTTATTCCTTTAATATGTTGTCATATCTGCAATTTTTTTCCATTTCCAAAATATTTATTTACACTTTCACCAATGCCTATAGGATCTTTGCGATGGAACAGGTATGGTGTTCTAGCGCATGTGCTCTCATGTCCTTGAAGAACATATACTGACAGTACCCAAAGTTGAACACACTGTATAATGTCTGAAATATATGACTATAAAGAGGGCTCAAGGCCAAACCTTTGCTACAAGAGCCTGTGTTTACTCACAGACGCCTTTATGTTTTTAATGAGGTCTTTTAAATGAATTTATTCCTTTAATATGTTGTCATATCTGCAATTTTTTTTCATTTCCAAAATATATATTTACACTTTCACCAATGCCTATAGGATCTTTGCGATGGAACAGGTATGGTGTTCTAGCGCATGTGCTCTCATGTCCTTGAAGCACATATACTGACAGTACCCAAAGTTGAACACACTGTATAATGTCTGAAATATATGACTATAAAGAGGGCTCAAGGCCAAACCTTTGCTACAAGAGCCTGTGTTTACGCACAGACGACTTTATGTGACTTTTTCAAGTGTGCGAACTTTGGATAGCATACATGTAAAGTTGAACCCAAGTATATATAAAATGTAGTTTTTAATGAGGTCATTTAAATGAATTCCTATTATAAATCGTCTCCTCTGAAATATAGTTTGTAAATTTATATTCTGATTTATTTTATCCTTTTTTTTCATTTCCAGAATATATATTTACACTTTTCACCAATGCCTAAAGTTTCTCACCTGAAAGAAAAAAACTCCGCCTTTGCCGGTCCCAAGCCAGGATGAAAAAGGAGGAGGGGGAGCAGTAACAAGCTCACTAAAAAAACCTGGGCTCAGCTGGCCCGGCTGATAGTACCTTGTAAGGGCTCCTAATCCAGGGATACATTCTTTTGGAGCTAAGTCAGTGGCCTGCCACTGAGTAGTGCTCCCAGTCTTGATGACAAAGGCAGACGCATTCTACTTCACCCAATCGTGATGGTTGTTAATTTCAAGCTTTACAAGCTTGACACTCTAATATGATTGAGTGAAGATAAGAAAGGAGAAAAAAATTTTTTTTGTATTTTTTTTTTGGCAATAATCTATTTATTATCAATTAATTTGATTTTGGTCTTTATTTATTATTCCCCTGCTCTATACATACATTTTGTACATTTACAATGTCAGCCATTTTCTCTGTAATACCTTTTTAGCAGTGAAGTTATATTTGAGCAACAAACAATTGTTGAAATTTAAAATGGTCGAATTATCGATAGTGTTGAATTACACTTTGTTATATGATAGGTTGTAGGTCAAGACAACAAAACATGGTCGAATTATCGAGGTTATATTGTATATATAAAACTAGAAATGTAGTTTTAATGAGGTCCTTGAAATATTTTCATTCCTTTTATATGTTGTCTTATCTGCGATATAGTAGCATTTTTTGCAATTTTATTTGCTGATTAGTGTCATTTTTTCACTCTAAATATATTTATTTAAACTCTTCAACTAATGCCTATAGTTTCTTTCCTGAAATTGCTTAGCAAACATGAGTTGGTTGTATTGTTATGCTTCGGAGATATTTTAATCCTAAGCAGGGTCTTTACGAATGGTACACGTATGGTTACACAGTGCATGTGCTCTCATGTTCTTGAAGTAGTGTAGATGTGTTGTTTGCACTTTTTTTTTTCTGATTTGTTAGTATTTTTCTTCTTTTTTCATTTTAAATAATTTTTTAGGCATAGGAACCAATGCCTATAGTTTCTCACCTGCGGGCCCTTCGAGTAAACCCGGGGCGTTGCCCGGGTCACTCGGCTAGTTTATATAAAATCTAGGTGCCAAACGTGTTCGCATTTCTAACTTCAAAATACCAACAACACTGAAATTAATGGAAATAAACAAGTGTCTTTTTAGAACGCGATTTTCCCTGGAGTCAAACGGAAGCCTATGTACACACACAAGATAGGTTTGTATTCAGTACTTTGACATCTCTATGTTTGTAGCATTTGTCATGTGTAACACTTACAGATACTTTTTGCGCTCTTTCTTGATTCGGTGGGTGGTTATGGTGCATCTGAATTTTGGGAATGTCTGTCTGCGTACAGTCTGATCATTGAAGAATAAAAAGGATCGATATGGCTGGAGAGGAACAACAACAACGACAAAAGAGATTTAAATTAAATATCATTTTTAAGGCATAATATATATATATAACTAAATATCTTAAATCTATATATCTGAATTCAAATGTTCTTACTTACTTCTAACTATAATATAAATTAAATATTCAATCTTTTAAATGTATTTATGTTGTTGTGTTTTTATTAAAATATTTAAACGAGTTTATAAATTACAACCATAACAACACACATCATCATGACTTCTACTTGTTTGGAAGATTACAGAGATTTTGTAAAACATTTTAAAGTGACGCAATTTACTCTGAGTTGTTAGAGGGTGGTTCAGAGTTGGATAAAACATTTTATCAAAGTGTGTTTACAAGTTGGTAACAACGCTCGATCAAATGTGTACAGAAGGAAGGTGAATATATTGAATTATACTGATATATAGAGGGCTGTTAGGAGTTATTTTATGTAGAGTTTCAGTTTTGTAGTCTGCTAATTAAAATTATTATTATCGATTTAACATTATTTACTGACCGAACCTTGTTTATTTTGACCCTGGGTTCGATTCCCGACAGCCATGAACCTGGATCAAATACTGCGCTGGGCCCATATTATTCACATATTATTCATTGTTGTAATTATCATGAACTAGGTTGCTATTTTTAAGTGGTACCTAATAAAGTGATTTTGGAACAAATGTCTGAAGTTAAAATTTTAAAATTAAAAAATCGTGTGTGTGAAAAAAAAAAAACCAAGATAATGATGATAGTAATAATGACTACTATATAAAAAGAGTTACAATGATATAATAATAATAAATAACAATTGGTAAATATTCACTAGGGGAGAAACTATACACGAAGCTGGGTAACTTAGTGTATAATAATTATGGCCATTTTTAAATCTTCAAAATATACCAAATAGTTTATTAGTCTAATGATACAAAAATGATATTTATTAGAACAGAATACACCTATACACCGAGCGACATCGTCATCCAGTGAATGGTTAAAACCCTCGATTCCCGACAACCATGAACCGGGATTAAATCCCGCGTTGGACCCTTTGTTTTAATATGTGAAATCGTCATCCACTCAATATGTTGTGGGACCACCGCGGGCGGCTATGTGGGCAGCAACACGTCTTTCTACGGACTCAATGAACGTGCGGATGGTGTCTTGTCAACAATCAGCCACAGTTCATCTTCTGAACGCGACTGTCCCAGCTAACGCAAACGACTTTCAATTAGGTCCCAGACGTAATCTGTAGGCATGATATCAGGAGAGACTGATGGCCATGGAAGCACCGAGGTTTCAGTCAGGGCATGTTGGCTGATGTGTGCTGTGTGAGGTCGGGTGTTATCCTGCTGGAAAATGGCATTTGGTACCTCCTTAAGAAAGGGTAGCGTCACCGACCGCAGCACGTAATCCACGTATCGTTGGGCCGTCATAGAGCCCCCAATACGAATCAGAGGTTATCATCTATCTTAGGCGATGGCTCCCCAGACCATAATGCCGCGTTTACGTGAGATGCGGACGAATTGCCATGTCACCAAGACGGCGACAAACTCTTACTCGGTTACTGTCATTGCTAAAAAAGAAGATAAATTCATCTGAGAACATTACCCTGTGTCATTCCGCTGTCCATGTGGCTATATCCTGAAAAATTGTAAACGGATGTGTCTGTGACGTTGGATGAATGTCAGTCGTTTAAACGGGCGTCATGAGTGTAGAGCGCTTGCGACCAATCTGCGAATAACGGTGCTGGTCGATATGGGAGAATCAAGAGTGTCTTGCACATTCTGAAAAATGACGACAGAAGTGGACTGTGCGACCGCCAACGCCATCCGGCGGATGCGTCAGTCCACGCGTGCTGACGTCACTCTTGCTGCCCAACACCCTTCAATCGTGCCACATTTCCTTGTTCTAACCATCTTCGCCATAGCCTGTGAGCTGTCGGCGCGTCGAGGTGTCTGTACGTAGAGATTTGACGTATGGACCAAACGGCTCTTCTGAGTCCAATCACCTCTCGTGAAATCGTGTGTCTGCAGGAACTACCTCGGCTGGCGGTGGCCTGGCATTCTGCTACTAACCGTTTTCTCTTAGTCAAAAAAAAAAAAATTTTTTTTTTTTTTCAAATACTTTCCCTGTTAAAAAGAAAGTTTTTAATATTGGCTAATCTTTTATCTCAATCAACATGCGCGAAATATCTGTGCAATTTGCATCTTAACCCGGTGAACTAACTTTACCTTGAAATTTTACTATTCTTCTGATCGGTAATTCTTGATGTTGCAAATTCAGAGTCACGCAGTGTAAAATTATTATTCTTAACTAGCCGAATGACCTGGGCAATTCCCGGAATTTACTCGAGTAAATTTTACCCGCGAGTGTATAAAATAAAATATTGTTTAATAAATAAAATATCTTACAATTATATATACTAGCGAATATACCCGGCTTCGCCGGTTTTTACCCCAGGGAAAGTTTGCCTAACGAAAATTTATTTAAACAATAATTTCGCGCAAACATCCACCTCCTACTGAATCTATTCTTGCCAACATAAATTGATGTTTGCTACTCTTCACCACCGAAGGTTTTACATATAGGTGGGAATATATACCTCAACCTATAAACTACAAGTATAATACAATATACTGCGGATTATAATTGTAGAACGACATTTGAAAATTATCCCACATGTGTTTCTTTTGAACGAGAAATCGAAATTTATTTTAAGGAGAAGTAACGATTATTTCTAACCTTAGGGATGAAGTATGAAAGGATAAATTGTGAAGAGTAATTATGAAGGGAAAAATAAAAGTGTCCAGGGATGGGAATCCTTAAGGTTAGAAATAATCGTTATTTCTCCCCTTAAAATAAATTTCGATTTCTCGTTCAAAAGAAACACATGCGGGATAATTTTCAAATGTCGTTCTACCACTACAAGTATTCAAAAACTAAAATCAGACGAATAGCTAACCATTTTGCATATTTTCGAGTTAGAAAATTATAATGATTATCATATCTTGACTCGGAATGACCCAACTTTCCCCGGAGCTTCTCCCCTAGTGAATGTTCACCGGGCGAATATTGCCTTAACAAATGTTATTTATTATAATTATATCATTATAATTCTAATTAGTAGACATGCGGAGATTCCATATAATATATTATCATGATAATTTTAGTGTTCCATTTTCAATTTTTCAGAAAATTATTTTATATCAAAGAATAGTAATAAGATGCGGTAATAATAGATAATATTTATTAAATCATTTTTTTTTTCGCTAATAACCACAATACCCTATAGCTTCACATTGCAATCTTATATTTAAATTCCCAAACTTTTAGTATTTTGATCTTTTCTTATTTAATTTGATTTCACAGTGTTTTTGTTTTTAGGATTTGTATTTTTACGCACTTTACCTTATTCATATGTAATTATATCTAAAAGCGCACCTAACTATGTAAATTTATCATTACCAACATATGTAAATTTTAACTTTTGTTTTTGTCCACCTTGATTCTTTTTCTTTAAAATGACCATTCTTTATTCCTGCCATTACTTTTTAAAAAAGAAAAAAGATTTACATGTTCATTCTTATTTACATATTTTCCTTTTTGTATATATTACCTTTTGCCTACTGATTATTGCCTTTTCACAAATGCCTTTTATTTTTCTTATAATCACCAAATGTTTTCCACTTATCCTTTGTTAATGTAATTTTCATATTGTTTTCAATGTTCTTCATATTCTCATGTTATACTTTTGTATTTATCATTCATTTTATTTCTCTTCCCCATTAATGATATATGTGTAATATATGTTTAAAGTCACCCTGTTTGCCATACCTCAATTGTAAATACTTTATCTCTCCCTTTTCCCCTGTGTTTAATATTGTTTGTAATTCAACGGCGAATCCGTATAGGGCAAGACGCCCTAATAAAGTTGTTTTGTTGTTGTTGTTGTTGTTGTTATTAAATCATTTTTCGTTGGGCCAGCATTTAATAGGAGAAAACCCAGACGAATCCGAGTCATAATCTAAGTTCATCTTAATAGTGTATATAGAAGTATATGCCCGTTGAAGAGGAGAAATTTTGCTCGAAAGCTTGCGAAAATCAAAATTAAAAGAGGGGGGGTCGGTGGAAGGCTGGTTAAACCGTTTGGGTTTCGACCACTACCACCCGGGTTCGATTCCCGCATTGGATTCTTTTTTCTCTTTTCTACAGGTAAACTCCGTATAATTGATACAATTGTACAACGAATCACAAGTTTTACGAAGGAGCTTCTTTATTATAAAGAAGCTCCTTCGTAAAACTTGTGATTCGTTATACTTTTTTCTGTTAAAAAAAAAAATGCTCAAATGGCCTCTGATTCTTGCAAAAGTCCAACCCCACCAGCGAGTGCAAATAACCAAATGGGGCTCTGGCACATTTGTAAGTGCAAAGTCGAACTGCTTTACACATGTGTAGACATGTGGTGCGCTTATAGTAAAAGCAGTCGATAACTATCCACCATGAATATCATGGCCTGTACCACGTGTACTAGGGATAAGCAAAAATATATACATATATTAAAAGAAACCCTTTACCTTAATTTTATTTATTCTTTATTTTTCGAATAATTTATAGGTAACTATCACTCACATATAATCAATAATTGTAAACATTTTCATTTGATTCAATAAACCTTTTGTTTTATACCTATACACTCAAGGTAAAAATGTACTCGGCATTTCCCGGGTCATTCGGCTAGTAAAAGAAACACATTGCCGAATATTATATAATAACTACACCTTTTATCGATGGATGGTAATTGGATTTATAATCCCATTTTGCGACACATAACGTTTTTTGCAGTTGTGATGGAAAGAGCTTGTACTATGTGTTGAAATGTATAATAGGAAGCGGGTCAATAGAGAAGTAAACTAAAAGTTAATGAGCCCCTATACACATTAGAATACTTTAAAACAAACTAAATAAACCACCTATTATAAAATTCTAGGAGATCGTGAAGGCCATTTGAAACACTTCATTGTATCCTATGCTATTAAACTAGCAATTTCGGTTTTGGGTTCTCGAAAACGGCTCTAACGATTTTGAGCAAACATAGCGATTCCTTGGGGTAATAAATTAATATGGATAGGTAAGGTATCGCCTCCGACAAAATCGGTTTTGGCTTGTAAACACGCTGAACATTAATTCAAGATAACAATCGTAAATTTAGTAGACAATGACGAAGAATTTCATATTTTAAAATTTAACTTATAAGAGTACTGCTGAGATATCTTGGTTAGCCCGATACTATTATCTATCTAGTTCTACAACCCGCTACCTATTTTGGCCGAGAAACACTAATTGGTAGGACCGCGGTTGTGTTGCCCGCAGGTAGTTGGTAGGACCGCGGTACCAGTGAGGTCCGCCGTGCTGTTGTCTACAGGTAGCAGGTAGTTGGTAGGACCGCGGTACCAGTGATGTCCGCCGTGCTGTTGTCTACAGGTAGCAGGTAGTTGGTAGGACCGCGGTACCAGTGAGGTCCGCCGTGCTGTTGTCTACAGGTAGCAGGTAGTTGGTAGGACCGCGGTACCAGTGATGTCCGCCGTGCTGTTGTCTACAGGTAGCAGGTAGTTGGTAGGACCGCGGTACCAGTGAGGTCCGCCGTGCTGTTGTCTACAGGTAGCAGGTAGTTGGTAGGACCGCGGTACCAGTGAGGTCCGCCGTGCTGTTGTCTACAGGTAGCAGGTAGTTGGTAGGACCGCGGTACCAGTGAGGTCCGCCGTGCTGTTGTCTACAGGTAGCAGGTAGTTGGTAGGACCGCGGTACCAGTGAGGTCCGCCGTGCTGTTGTCTACAGGTAGCAGGTAGGGCCAACAAATACGATCGTAGAGGCGAAATTTAGGGCAACCGGCTATCTACACCACCAAGCGAGGAACACAACACGTAAGTTTACCCTCCATATCTGTAGCAAACACAATGGAAGAACGCGTGAAGTACATTTGTACAATAAACTGTCCTTTTTCAAGTTAAGACAATTCTATACTTTTACAAAATTCTTCGAGGTTTGACGTCATTTGAGGCAGGCTGACATGCTCAATACCAGAAACGGATGGACCTCGACTTGGGTAATCCCTGGTTTGTTGTGTCCCAGGCTGCCAGATAACATTTCCTCCCAACCAGGACTATACACCGGGGACTTGTTGTCTTCCTGTTCGCAATAAGCAGGTGACTCTTCTTAACCAGAAACGCTAGAATGGGGATCCCCCGCTTATCATCTGTGTTGCATCCCGACTTCAGCGTGGTTCCTAGATTCAGTGTGTCATAAACTTCCGTAGGGAGACTTCAAATTCTCGTATCTACTAATTGACGGATGGAGGGAGAGTGTTAGTTCAGAAGTTAGATAAGCCCGTGATAAGTTTTGTACTTTGAGATAAAAACACGATTTCTCCAGCTCGATATATAAATGTTTGTTTAAAATAATCCACTTATCTCTCTTTGAAATAAGGAATCTTTCAACATTTTGAAGTTGCAATAATGATAGAATATCTCACTCTCTCAGAGCATTTGAAGAGGGATTTTTTCAATATTATAAACTATATCGGCGCGTTTGTTTCTTGTTTGAAAATAAACCAACAACAACAACAAAAACCTTTATTAAGACACTATTGTCTTACAAGGGGATTCCCCTAAAAGGTTATATATGTACATGAGTGAGGAGGAAAAGCAATTTAGAGGGGAGAGGGAGCAATCAGCCGTTGTCTGTGGAGTTGAGCACTTCTTCTCTCATTTTATCAATCGCCTTGAAAAATTTAAAATATTTATAAACAAATGTTTTATCCAGCAGGAGAGCAGTAAAGATTTTATATACATGGTGTTCATTGTAGTGAGTTAGCTCCGAAATTTCGTGAATTTCCATTCTCTTTTCATGTAGGAATGGGCAATGGAATAGATAGTGGACCAAATTATCTTGGATGACAGCATTGCAGAAGTAGCAAATTAAAGGATCGCTGTTCCAAAATACCGTGATATCCTCGCGGACAAGTAGCCATAGAATCCTTTGACGGGCTATAAATCGTTTAATTTTCAAAGGGAGGTTTGATAGTAAGTAGTCCTCCGTCATAAAGGAGCTACTTAGAGATTGGTAGTGAATAAAATGAGTTGAGTTTTGTATCTTAGCTCGGTCAAATTGGAGTAGCTGGTCCAACTGTGGTTTGAATAATTCTAGGCATTTCTCCTCGCACAACCATATAATCTTCACAGTTCTTAAGAAAAGAAAAACCCCTAGAGTCAATGATGCTATTCAAGTTATGAATAAAGTTGTTTCCCGCTTTTCCCACAATTGAAACTTTCCAGAGCTGGGACACAAACAAACATAGGGTAATCTTGTCCTGTCCATTTTTAAAATTCGTATCCAGAACTTTAGAATCAATTTCGTAATGTTTTATTCAAGGGACATCCTTCCGGTTTCTGTTCGTAAGATGTAGCCCGGAGTATATTTGGGAAGGTCAAGAAATCGCCGTAGGAAAATATCCTGGATCTGGTTTACAACTCCTATCTGATTTGTCGCCCACAGGGGGGCCGAGTATAACAACGTGGATAAAACTATGGAGTCAAGTAATTCCATCACTGCTCCGAACGATTTGGTTCTTGACTTAGATAGTATTCTCCATACTGCGTTTGTAGCAACCAATGCTTTGCTTTTAAAGTGCTGCGCCACGTAAGCAGTTGGATTCTTGGTGTTTGAAAATAAACCTTTCCCTCTCTACCGCGATATGATAAAATGATGAGAGGTCAGTGGATGAACTGGCGAAACCGCTGGGAGGGTTCACCACTAATGAGCCAGGCATTCTCAAAATTTTACCATTGCTGAAAAAAGTCGGTGGACGAGTAGGTAACACCCTCGATTCCCGACAGCCATGTACCGGGATCGAATCCCGCGTTAACATTTTGTTTAATAGATGAATAACCTTCATATATTATTCATTGTTGCAAATATCATAAACTAGGTTGCTCTTGTTGAGCGCTACCTAATAAAGTGATTTTGGAACAATGTAGGGATTTTTTTTTTCAAAAATAAAAAGATACCTGCTCGAGAGACTAGTTTTAATTTTCAATACAGAATAGAATTTGAGCTAAGTCAAGTTTTCAATCAAGATGGCATGTTTATAGCACATGAAGGTTTTATTAATAATTTATTATTATTATTGTTGTATCAGAAAATTGAATCCCTTTTCTCGGTATATATTGCTATGCTCAAAAATAATTTTTGTTTGTGAATTTTTAGACGTGGGCATATTGCAACTATTTAAAACACATTATATAAGGTGATAACAAGGAAGTTCCATATTTACCATGTCATTAATATGTAAATATAATCATCTTTCGACCATCACACACCTCACAAGTTTTTCTAAATAATTCTGTATTCATTTTCACAAAGTATTTTGAATCAATTTCTCTCTAATACTTACAGAATATTTCTCAAGGTGACTTTTCCGAATGTACCCGAGATTTATTGACACGAGACTGCGTGCCAAAGCTGCCTTGGTGAAAACTTTTATGGCCCCAGCCACCGCTGTGAAGGACGTCTTGATTTGCATATATGTGGCGATTTGTATGCAACTTTTGTTTTGCATTTTGTAACTACAAAAAAAGATCATTATGTGATAGCAATGTGGCACTGTATATTTAGCATGACACTCGGATGTGCAACCGCTCCATAGAACCATCGTAAAAACACAGAATTATAAAGACATTACATAAATTCTACTTTCACATCGCGGTAACAATAGTCACCGTTTCATCATCTCGTGGCAATAATACAGTCACCGTATCATCATCGCGGTAACAATACAGTCACCGTATCATCATCGCGGTAACAATATAGTCACCGTATCATCATCTCGGTAACAATACAGTCACCGTATCATCATCGCGGTAACAATACAGTCACCGTATCATCATCGCGGTAACAATACAATCACCGTATCATCATCGCGGTAACAATACAGTCACCGTATCATCATCGCGGTAACAATACAGTCAGCGTATCATCATCGCGGAAACAATACAGTCACCGTATCATCGACGCGGTAACAATACAGTCACCGTATCATCATCGCGGTAACAATACTGTCGCCGTATCATCATTTTTGTAACAATAAAGTTACCGTATCTCATAATTTTTGTAACAATAAAGTTACCGGATCATCATTTTTGTAACAATAAAGTTACCGTATCATCATTTTTGCAACAATGAAGTTACCGGATCATCATTTTTGTAACAATAAAGTTACCGGATCATAATTTTTGTAACAATAAAGTTACCGTATCATCATTTTTGTAACAATAAAGTTACCGTATCATCATCGTGGTAACAATACAGTCGCCGTATCATCATCGCGGTAACAATAAAGTTACCGTATCATAATTTTTGTAACAATAAAGTTACCGTATCATCATCGCGGTAACAATACAGTCGCCGTATCATCATCGCGGTAACAATACAGTCACCGTATCATCATCGCGGTAACAATACTGTCGCCGTATCATCATTTTTGTAACAATAAAGTTACCGTATCATCATTTTTGTAACAATAAAGTTACCGTATCATCATCGTGGTAACAATAGTCACCGTATCATCATCATCATGGCAACAATAAAGTTATCGTATCATCATTTTTGTAACAATAGAGTCACCGTATTATTATAGTGGTAACAAAATAGAGTGTGAGGACCAATCATGATAATGGATTGCAACAAACCAAAAAAGAACATTAAAATCAGGTGGGATTATAATTTTATCAGAACAAACTATGACTACTAACAATTATAAATATTCATTTTAAAATTTAAATTAGCGTTTCCCGCCTGGAGTGATTCGAGACGCTATTTTCTCGAAACTAAGACTCGATTTCATATGTTTTACTCCTAAAACAAAGGCACTATTTTTCGAGCATGTTTTTTCGCCCTTACATTAATATATTCACATTTAATCATATTGATAAGTATTTAATTTATATACATTTTTTGCACACACACCCACATATATATATATACAAAATAAAATTACATTTTGAATAGTGTTGTATTCTTCGAGATAGCACGTCTCCCCAATACTCTAGCCTCAGTCCCCCCGTTATCAAATACATACGTGTATTTCTGCCCTTGGAATGATGATTGGTAAAGAATGGTTGGCCTACCACGCCTTATTATATAAATGGAACTTAAATTACACCCATGGACAAAACTTAAGGAAGTTATACCTCTTCAGCATGTATGTCGATTCAGACAATAACTCTGAAAGATATTTGATACACAGTGACCTTTATTGAAGACACACGAGATAATCAAGTGTGAAGAAAATTGCCTCTGTCTTGTTCTTCTTAGAAAAAAACAACAACCAGCGGCATAAAAAATTTCCACTTATTTAAGTTGTGTTCATAAAAAAAAAAAAAAAAAAATGTGGGAACGCCTACACTAAAACTGTTCTCTAACTAGAGATTGACTTCTTAGCATTAACGGAATCGCGTTTTCAAAGATGGAAAATATACAACAAAAATGCGCTCAATATAAATCAATAAAAGGATTTTCTAGACACACAAGTTTATTTATTAATTCAAAATGGGAAGCTTTCTAGATTCAAAGGATAAAAGCCAGACGATAAAAGCCAGACCTCTTGAGCTCTGGGTCTTGATCGCCTGATCTCGATCCCTGAAATGATCTCTTAACTATTTTTGAAGCCTGCGGCGCCTTAGTTGTGCTAGGTACTGCTTTGGTTCCCTCAAAACGGCGCGCACTAGCCCTCCTCTCCCCCGGGGTGCCCACGGCCTCGCCGTCGCCTCTCCAGCCCTCTCCTTGGCCCTCCATTGCGGCGGGCGCTTGGAGACTCCTAACTATGAGTTATGCCTTAAAATGCTTATCCTAAAGCATGTAGAAGGCACAATAATAGTATATATTTCTAGATTCAGCTCATTCACAGGCTACGTGTTTCGCAAATACTTACAATATATAGAAGTAACAACTAAATTAACCTATGTAAGGAATTTGATAATACAGTAGAACCTCCATGAGAGGACACTGTGGTAGAGGACACCTCTCTATAAAGGACAGTTGTCATCGCCAAAATTATCATTTTTACTATTTAGAAACTCTCCGGTAAGGTGACACCTCTCCCTAAAGGATACTTTGGCTCTACAACTAGGTGTCCTTTACAGGGGAAGGTTTTACTACATATTTTTAAAATATATTAATATTTATTTCTTCTCATAATGATTTTCTTATCAAAAATATATAGAATACAGTTTGAGAAATACGCTTTTAACTAAAATATTTTAATTTGTTGATTTTTAAAACGATGTTTCAATTAGAACTTTTGGTAAAACCTAAAAAATAAAACCGTGGAAATAGTTGAATGAAATGTAATATTTCATAACTGCTAGGTCTTAGAAACTTGAATCAAATAATAAAAATATGGCTTAAAAAAATTTCAATGTTTTAATTCCTTATCCATGCTACTTTGAAATAATATAACACTCAAAGCCAAACGTATACTCTATGGAAAATACCAAAATAACGGGTAAGATAGAACCTATAAAAAGAACCCAAAGCACAAAAATACAAGGTTGTCCCAAAAGTTCGTAAACACTTACGAAAAAATGAAATTCCAATATTATTCGCCGTTATGTATAATGTCTTTGTATTATGTATAAAGTAATTGTATTATGTATTATTATGTATATTTGCCGTAATAATATTATTCGACAAGTAATAAGAAAAACAACGTTTTAAAAAAAACGGCAACTTTTGGGACAACCTTATAATCAAGTCAATCTTCAAAACAAAAGTTGAATTAATGCCTAAAATCAAGTCCATTATACTCTATATACTAGGGATCGGTAAACTGAGGCTCACTCTTTGGATGTGAAGCTCTTTATATAGTTCCATACGCAAATATTATTTATGCGAGGGTATAATTTTAATTATACTATTTATTAGATGGAAATTTTGCCGGGAGGATATTGATATAAAGAGACAATGGTCGCCTCTCCCGTCAAAATAGACGTCAAAACTAGACGCCATCTATTGACCGTCGCCGCAACTCTCTAGGTGGACGCTTTTCAGTTTACCAAAGCTGGTGTTGTGGCTTTGTCACCGACCCGAGGCCGCTAGTTGCGGCGACGGTCAATAGATGGCGTCTAGTTTTGACGTCTATTTTGACGGGAGAGGCGACCTTTGTCTCTTTATATACTACTATACGGGTGACCCGGGCTTCGCCCCGGGATTGACCCGTGTGCATATCTACCCGAGTGATATATGTTTTGATAATATTTTTTAAAATATAATTGTTTGTTATATTAGCATTATCTATTTGTTTGCATCAGCATAATTTAATCTAATCTTTGATAGAGGGCGCTGTTCGTGAGCTAAGTAGAATAATTTGAATATATAGTTTTAATAATTAATTTATATATTTTTTAAAATAGCCTATCGTCTTCCCCTTATTTTTTTACCTATGTATGGAAATTTTTGTTTGAATTAGTGAACTACTGCGAATTTGTATACCGGACATACAAACAAACAAACATATAAACATTCATTTATATATATATAGATTTATTGTTGACAAAAAAAAAAAAACACATTTTGTGGCTCTTTAAAAAAAGGGAAATTTTGTAAATTGTAATTTTTGACTCTTCCGACTCAAAAGGTTGCCGACTTCTATACTATACAATATTTCTGAATAGATATTTCCATACTTTCCTATCTCACAGAGGCCTCCATCTACTAGGCTTACCTTAACATCCATTATTTTTTAAACTTAAAAAAGCATTTTTTCTCCAGAAGTTTTATTTTATATATATATAATAACATAATTTCAATATGAATGTCATCAGAAATATTTTAGATTTGTATTTCAAAAAGGTACTTTGTGAGAAAAAAATACAGATTATCCACACAAAAAACTTCAAAAGGAACATAATCTCTATTTTCCCCTAAAAGACTTGGCTTTCAATATCTCATTAACTATCTATATCTGATTTTTGATCAAAAAGTTTTCAAATTCTGAGGAAACCAATGAACAAGTGCAGATTCACATCTTGGAGTTTCCCCCCTTCAAAGGTTTATTAACAAGTTTGGCAAATAAAAAAAGATATATTAAAAAAAACCTGTTCGAACCTCTTTTTTTTTTTAAACACACCGAGGCAAAAAATATACAATTTGTTTAAGGAATTCGATTTAGTCTCTTAAAACAAAAAGGAGAGTTTAAGATATGTTTGAGATTAATTTTAAAAATGACATTTAGATTGTTTCAACAAAATGCATGTGTAAAATTTACCTTTAAAAAAATAAATAAATAAATGGGCATTCTACAATTCCTTCAGGTTGTCCAGTATCAATCTGTCTTACTTGCCGAGAATGCCCAAGTTCTTTGAGACCGGAACAATGTCCAAAATGTCTCAGGCCATCACCACTCTGAAAATGTCCTAGTTAATCAAGGCCATTATCAATACAAAAAAAGTCCAAGTTTCCAATGAATGATACCTGGGGTAAAACACCTAAATTATCTAAGGACATTATTTGACGACGGTACAATGTCCAAGACCCCTAGGACGTCACCATCCGGTACAACGTCCCTGCGGTTGCCAAGCAACGGAACATCCGGGCCTCGGATCGTTGGCGCAACCACCACCGCCAGAGGGCGACCGCCTCACATTTAAATCGTTGCCGCGGCGCGCAGCGTCCACACCCACCACGATGGCCGCTCTGCTCCTGTCTTTCCTGCCCGCGCTCCTTAGGATCGAGGGATCCGAAGTGTGCACCCTGCAGACCACGCAGGACCTCGTGTGCCACCAGGCCGCCAACTGGGACACCGTTCAAGTCGCAGCCAGGTCCATCAACACCTCACTTAAGTATCTTCGGGTCTTGGAAACGAGTCCCCTTAGCCTGAATGACGGGGCGTTCGAGGGCTTCAGTACGCAACGGCTCTTCATCAACGCAACGCCACTGATATCTATCTCGGATGACGCCTTTAGAGGACAAGAACAGAATCTAGAGTTTGTGAGATTGGAGCATACCCAAATTCAAGCTATCCCCACCGCAGCATTGCAGCGACTCCACAAACTCAAGACCCTCAGCCTGGCGGATAACGACATCTCAGTCGTGGAGCAGCACGCCTTCCGTGACCTGACCTACCTATCGAACCTGATCCTCCGCAACAATAGGATAGCCACTCTGGAGGAAGGCGCGTTCCCGAGCCACCTGTCAACGCTGCATCTTGGTGATAACGCCATTCTTCTGCTCAACGGCACCGCGAGGTACATGCCTCGTCTGAGGTGGCTCATGGTCTCTCACAACCGCATCTTCACTCTGGCTGGGGAACTGGAGGGACTCTTCCACCTAAAGTACCTGGCAGCTGATGAGAACCAGATCTTCTCTCTCGGTAGCTCCCTCCACAACTTGCAGAGTCTGGATTCCTTGAACCTCGCCCACAACCACCTAGAATGTCTAGCAGATGGCTTGCGAAGTCTGACACATCTCACCTACTTGAATCTCTCCTTCAACTCCATTCGCCTGTTGGACTACGACGAGCTCTCCTCACTGACATCCTTGAAGACGCTGGATCTGTCTAGCAACAAACTGACAGTTCTCAGAGGTGCCCTGAGGCCTCTCCAAGCCCTGAAGTACCTGAACCTGTCTCACAACAGGTTGATCACAATCTCGAGACGCGATCTCAGAGGACTGAGCACCCTGAAGGAGCTGGACGTTTCTCACAACCAGCTGGTGAGCCTAGATGGAGCCTTCCACCCCCATGGTCCGCCTCTGGAGATGCTCTGCGCCTCCCACAACCTCATCCAGGATATGAACGGATCCCTCAAGCCTATCGCTCCCACTTTGAGATCATTGGACTTGAGTTCGAATCAACTGACGACTCTGGCCAAGTACGACCTGAACAAGACGGAGAACCTGGTCGAGATCTTCCTCCACGGTGAGTAAACCTGGCGTATGTATCTTATCAGTGAACGGTGCCGTTCACATTTCTTGCTTGGTCCATGACAGTAGTATCAACTTTCTTTCCTAACCCTTAATTAAGCATTCTAATTTCTTAGACAAAACACATAAAATTTCTTTGCATCATTGCACACTTTTCATAGAAACATCTTTGATATTAGCTGTGCTGTGCGTTTTCGATTATAACGCCTTAATTATTGAAATTAGGTTTGGAACCAAGCTATATAATAACTATTTTTATTGTTAACAAAAACACACAACAACAAAACCATTTGAAAGCATAGTTGAAGTATTAAATGAGTCTCCACCATACAATATATTTACAATTTGTTAAAAGTGCATATGAGAACATATGGATTGAGAAAATAAGTGAAGTAAAGATGTTTTTTTAAATATCTTATTAAAGGTGTACCACTCTTTGCCACTTTGTTAATAACTTGAACGATTAGAGAATATTTGGCCTATTATAAAATATTGTGGCGAAGAAATAATTTATTATTTAATTTAATATTATTCAATGAAAATATTCAACAGATTATAAAAATATATATTACTCAGTATTTGTAAAATGATATTTAAAATATGTCTTTGCTTGCTTGTTTAAGATTCCCTAGCTGTAGATAGTTTGGTTGGTTTGTTAAGATTTGTCGACTCGTCGTACTGACGTCATCAATAAATACTTAGGATATTTCAATACTTGATTTCTATGCTACAATATTATAAATCATTAAAATATGTTTAAATATGAATTTAATTTTAGAAATTATTTTTTAGATTCAGAGTGTTGAGAGCCTTTTTCAAACCAATATTTCCTTTAAACATAATTCACATAATTTGAAAATAGGATCCACTATCCCGTTTTTCGTTTATTAATTGAGAATTTGGCAAATATTTTATTAAATGGATTTCCCACTCTATCTTATAAATAATATGATACCTATATACGGATTATATAACAGGGCTTTGGCACATTTGTAAGTGCAAAAGTCGAATTGCATTTCACATGTGTAGACATGTGGTGCACTTACAGTAAAACGAAGTCGCCAGCTTCTACCCACCATAATTATCATGGCCTGTACCATGCGTACTAGGGATAATTAAAAAATCACAGAGTAATTTATATTAGCTTTAAACAGAGTCGAGAAATATATCTCGAAATTAATTATCAAAAGAAAATACTATCTCTTTGGTATTTCTTCTCCTCTGCACTCTTTTGTAAAATTTTATAAATATATTTATTTATTTAATTCAACACACACAAAACGTGATATCCCGGTTAAATATATCATTTATTTATGTATTTAAAATTATTAAAAATTATAAATTAGAGAAAAAAGCATAATTTAAAGTTCCATTAACTGTAACTTTACACATATGATGGATAAGATTAAAAAAGAATGTAGTAAACTTAAATTTATTCATATTTTAATATTATTGTTGTGAAAAAATGATATATTCGTAGAAGAAGGCTGATAATTACGAAGATCCTTTATTACTTAAAGGAATTTATAAACAATAAGGAAGGACAAGAGATTAAAGAAATTGAACTAGATAACATTATATACAATCTAGCAGCTCACGTTTATCAGCGGTCTGCCCTATCCAAGAACCGCTAGCTATCACACAATCCAACAAAGCTGCGATATATAGACAGAGATATAAATTAGCATAGACAATATTGCAACAATATGCAAATCACAAGAGTATTATATTGTAGAAATATGTCTGAATTGCTCCTCTTTCAACAGTTATTTATATTTATTTATTAAAAAGTATATTTTGATCTTCAAATATGTAGAAGTAATTCCTCAGCAAGTTATCTTAATTTCACCTCTAATCGTTAAAATTTTTGAATTTTACAGAATATATGGGAGGGAGTTAAATCCGGGGAATAAGAGGGCTGGAATATGATCATTATTATATATAGAAAAGAAAAAAAAACAGAGAGAGAGAGTTAACCTCTATAATTATTTAATTAAATCTTTATGATCTATCAAGGTGTGGGGAACCTTTTTTTTTTCTTTCAATTTTTATAAAAGAGGGTAAAAATTTTGATTGAATTACAAGTTGACTTAACACAGTGAGAATTCGAAATAAAATGACTGACTATCACAATGTAAATGTCAGGATTAAACACAAGGCATATAGTAGCGCGCGCCCCATCTATATACCAGAAATAAAGGTATTCAAGGCGAAATTTTCTTGTACTAAAACAACTACTCTCTTTTGTCGCAGTAAGGAAGGACAGTAAATAGTTGTTTCACCAGTCGCGCTACAGATTTCAATTTATCGTAGGTGCCAGGAACCTGGTCCATTTCACGTTGGTTTCTCAGCTATATTCCAGTTACTGGAATGGCCGTTACCAGAGATTCCATCCTATACAAACAACTGTACCTACAAGACAGTACCAACAAGGTTGCCAAGACAGTGTCATGACTATACTAAAACATGACCAAATAGAAAGACTACCAAAAAGAAGTCAATAAAGACATTATCAATAAGATTGTCCCAACTAGGCCTGTACCGTGACTATACAAACGAAGCAAATGGTAATGACAACATGGCCATACCCCAACTAGAAAAATACAGTAGAACCTCCCTGTAAAGGACACCTAATTGCAGAGCTAAAGTGTTCCTTTAGAGAGAGGTGTCCTCTTACTGGAGAGTTGCTAAATAATAAAAATGGTAATTTTGCAAATGTAATGTCCTTTGTAGACATGTCCGCTAAAGGGAGGTTCTACAGTATATATTAGAACAGTACCAAAAGTTTTGTCTCAACAAAACTTGACTTTTAAAATCATTAACACCTTCTGTCGTTGAAAATTATGACACATATTTAAATGCTACATTATATAATCAAAAACTATATATGTAGAAATAGACATCACAATCTTATATAAAAAGTATCCTCAAAAATGGAAGACAATTTCGAAGACAGTAACGACCTATCTAGCAGCCGCTATCAGTGACCCCTCTGATGAGAGATAGGGAACTATCTGTGTGCATGGTTCATGTCGGACTATGGACCCTCTCTTGTGTCGGCACCGTCCACAAACGTGAAACTCAAGTATCCTTTATATTTATTCACAATATTTATTTGTACAATACCACGGATTCTTAAGTTGTTTACACAGCCTTCTGTGACTATTGGTAAACTTGCAAATTCCTTAGTTCAGTCATCTTTTAAAAATACAATTTTCATATCATCGTATTTGATCGAATATAATTTGGCACCTATAGAAAGGATTAAAAAACGTATAGTTAGTGATGTGGGGTGTGAAGAGCTAAACTCTGCAGAGATCCACAGAAACAGGAAATCTGCGGTGGTGGAAAACTACCGGCGACTCTCGAGGGAAGTGGTTGAAGGCAAAAAACTGGAAGAGGGAGGACAAGCAGTGACATCATTCACCAAACTGGGACAGTAGTCACACAGTAGTTCTCTCTGTCTGTCTGTCTACCATCTCTCTCTCTCTACCTAGAGTCAGGATCGTATCCATGTTGGCAATGATATCTATAGTTTCTATAGATAACATCTTAATGCCTTTTTATTTATGCATTTTCTTAGAATTTGAAGAACAACATTTATTTTTGAAGTGCGTTCTCCACTAAACTATACAGTAAGTTTTAAAAGAAGTGAAGTAACGTCAAACGATTTATAAAAACCTTCGTTGTGTGTTGTGAATTTTATGCCCTCATTATCATATTAATGAAATATAAAACATTTACGATTAATGATTCCATTGTTCAGAAAATGAAGAAATTTATACGTAAGCTAGTGAAAGTTTAGATAGTTTGACCCTACTTGACTGTTTTTAGACATAGTCATCATGTAGCGCCATCTCCGACAAAGTTAGACTATTGTAGAACATCCTTTCAATTTGTTCTGTGAAATTATTCTTTATCTCTCTGATTCTAGAACTACAATTTGTTAATAAACGTAAGCGTGGTAAGTCGCACAGTCTGGGAGATTTAGAGTTCTCCGTTACACACTATATCTTGACGTAACAACATCCCAGGAGAAGTTCTGTCCTCCAGTTATCTCCAGACTCCACAGTACAAAGTATTTTAACCAGCGCCATATCAAGTAGAATAGTTGCTCTGTTCCTACACAACTTTTACAAAGCAGTAAGAAGGAACCTGGATTAATCGTTTTCTCCTCCACTGTATGATGGTGATTGTGAGGATATCGTTGCAAGACGGCAATAAGAGAGGAGAATCTGTATAAGACTGATGTCTTAATAAAGACTCTGTGTGTGATATCTCTAAACCAAGTCTTCGAATGTATTGCATTCTTAATTTACTTCTAACTACGCTACTTATTCACAACTAACATTTGTTCGTATTTTTGTTTATGACTTTAAATATTTTAAATCTTAAGTAATTGATTATAATGGAAAATGGAACCTATTTCGTAACATTTCACAGTAGTTTGGGTGTTGATTAATTGCATAAAAATAAACCTGAAGGGGATTTTTTTCATACGTGTGAATCAGTAGGTACTTCGTCTCTGTCTAGGTAATCACACCAGCTTCCTCTCACTAATGGTAATTTTTATTGATTTTTCAATCATTGATTTCACCATGACCTTGTAAAAAACTGTCTACGTAGAAAGCTGAGTCACTATATAGATGTGAAGGAAGAAAAGTTATCCTCTTTCTTATATCTTTCGAAGAGATTTAATTACCTAATCAATGTTTCTAAAAATAATATATTTTAATTACCTTTTTTAATTAAACAAATAAATTTAATCCTCTAACTTTTTCAATCAACTAACTAGATTATGTTATATATAGAGCTGAAAGAAACTTATGAAAGTTTTTCTTATAAAGTTTTGTGTTATAAATTAGTTTTATATAATTGCTTTTATAGATTCCTGCCAGACGTGATTTAATCTTGGCTCTAATTGGATTTCTCCTCGAGGAGAGAAAAATATTTAATTAAAAACTCTTCTCTTTTTTTATTTTTGAGAAAATGAGCAAAGAAGTGGAGGTGTTTTATTCTCATATTGCTATTAAAATAATTCTAGCCTCTCAGTTCTTTCTGGAATATTTTATAAAAGTTTGAATATACCGACATGTGAAAACATAGAGAAAGGTTGTCATAGAACCTCTGGTTCAAATTCACATAAATAGGTACCGCTCAGCAAGAGCAACCTAGTTCATGATAATTGAACATTGAATAATATGTGAAGGGTATTCACATATTAAACAAAATTTAAACGCGGGATTCAATCCCGGTTCATGACTGTCGGGAATCGAGGGGGTTACCCACTCGTCCACCGACTTTTTGTCATAGAACAACTTGTTAATGTGCGATATACAAAAAAAAAAAAAAAAGGTTTGAAAGTGGGATCTTGCACTGGGATCTTTAAGAAAAAGGCATCTCTTTGAAGTACAGACTGCAACACGAAGGCTAACAGCCTGAAACACGCATACGATTGACTTTTACTTCAAGAAAGAATATTTGGCTAAAATTCTGTAATAATTAATTGATATTTTGTGATTATTTGATATTTATTCGATAGATGGCGCAAGTCATAAGCAATTTTCAGTTTCATGATAAGGGAATACTTTTTATTAATTAAAGTTATATATAATGGTGAAAACAAGGAGAGAAAGAGTTCAGACAATTGGGAAGTGGTGAGGTGAAAGAGAGGTGAGGGTATATTTTTTCAAGTTTCTCGAGGAAAAGCCAAAAGATAGCAAGTTGACCTCCGATATCGTCTGCAGTACAAAGTCCTCTCAAGGTGATCACGTGATGGACAAGGTTACCAAATAAAAAAATATTTTCTGCAACGTAAAGGAAAATAATGACGACCTCAGCAATATTTTATCGACGTTTTGCTTGTCTGTCTTTTCTAACTGTTTGATTCTATCAATTCTTGTTTGGAATAAAGTTATCAAACAACAGATTTGTGAAAATCTTTATTAACGTAATCTCGAGCTTTCGGGTATCTCTCTGCCCTTCTACAGGAGTACATAATATTCTATATACAGTTACGAGCGTCATTCTTCATCTCCTAATCAACTCTGTCACCGTTTGCTTTTTTTTTTTTTTGGAATGGCGCCCTCCTATTGGTTGGCTACGATCACGCCACCTTTTACCCCCCCCCCCCCCCCCCTCATCATGCCTCCCCCACTCGCTTTTCCGTTTTTGTAACTATTGTGTTGGAGCGGGTCGCTCCTTAAATAAATGCATATATTAGTTAATAACTAAATGGAATCCTCTCTTTCTTTTTCCCAGTATGAGACGCCTACGGAAGCCAACATTACATAGACAGATAAAGCACATAGGCTATAGTTATTAACTAATATATGCATTTATTTAAGGCGCCAATTTATAATTGTAACAAATAGTATTTGAATAAAAACATTCAATCGGGTAAAACACGGGCGTTGCCCGGGTCATTCGGCTAGTATATATATATATGTAACGTTTCTCTGATGGTACACGCCAATATGCAGATGATATTGTTTTGCGTAAAGAAAGAGAGAACAAACAACCGTCTGACTAACTTTATTTCAATCCTTTTATTTTATAGTTACAAATATTTACATAATTCCTGACACCGTAAAAATGTACATCTATTAATAATTTATAAGCAGAATGTGACATATATGTAAACGTTTATATCGAGATTACGTTTAATAAAGATGAAGAAACTCATCTCCAGAAACCCGTGGCATTGTTTGATTGATATCCAGGATATTTAAATCAATTGAAATAGCAGTTATAGGATGTGTGTTGACTTTATCTAAGAGATTATTATTAAACGTGTTAACTTCAGGAGCATAAATATTCATAATGTTGAATATATCTTATAATGTTTAAAATTTCTCTGAATTGCCTAATTCAAATGTATACGGCAGCCAAGCTATCTCCAACAAACCGTATCTTACCTCAATTAAATTATACCTTTCAATAAAATAAACTCCTGTGTATCAATATTGAAGTGAAATCACCAGTATTTCGGAGATAAATGTATTTTAAAGTCAAATCTTTCTAGTTTTCGGACATGGTTTTTAAAAATAAACTTACCCCCTGAAGCTAGATGTTTTTACTTTAATAAATTATACCTTATTCACACAGGTACAACACATTTCTAACTACATTTTTGTTAAATAAATAATAAAAAGTGCTATAGTTAACGTAGAGTCTCCAAAAGTAGAGGGAGCCTAAACATGTTTAAACTCAATCTCACTGGAGGTTGTATCTCATTTGAGACACTGTCATGTCAGGCAAGCTGGGAGGAATCAGCCGTAACAGAGTCTTTGACGAGAGACCACAACCTCTAGGAAAGATCGGGTATAGACATGTTTTAGGTGATAACTCTTTTGTGAGTACTGTATTCCATATACAACCTATTTATAAGTGTGGGTTTTGGATTATCTTCTCCGAGCCTGTGCAGAAAATGCAACATTTAGTTTTATGTTGTTGATTCAACAATCGGCAAATCTATATGCCCTATGTATTCTGTATTGAGTCTCGAGCTTTCACAAGCTAAAATTTACAGGGATGGCAATAATATTCAGAATATATGGCCATGTGCTGGAAAACTTGGTGCTCACAGAACGCTCTTCCACTCTCTCGGTGAAGTGAACGTGAGCCGAATCTTACCACGTGTGTTTATGTGTCATAAAAGTTGCCATTTCCACAGTGAAAATCAATTATTTGATACTTAATACATGCCAAAATAATGTACCTGGCTTATAACACCGACATGTCGCTGTAGCAAAGAAATATTGATGAAGAAGACTTCAGCTCCAAGAACACGCGAGAAATAATCTCATTCATCAATGGCTACGTACTTATCTTTCAAAACATTGAAGGATCCAAGTTTATTATTTTTTTGAGTCCCTATCTTATCTCTGGTGATGTCAAGGCTGACAGATAGCGGGCCACGTGCGACCACGATGTCGATCACAGCACGCGCGCACTCGCTGCACACGCACACAAATGTTCACTCGTTGCACACATGTTGCTTCACACGTGCACTCATTGTCGTTGTACACGATCACTCTCTGCACACTGCTCACTCGCTTCACCCCTATGTTCATTCAACAAACTGGAATACTAGAACTCCATTCTATCCCTTGTTGTTCCAACATGTAGTGAGACCCTGAAGTCACAAAGAACTGTGTGTGCTCAGACAATCCGTGGAACTGCTCGCGGCACCTCGTCCATATGCTCCAAGAACTCCAGGCCCGTGTGGTCGAATCGTCAGGGCTGGGAGAATGCGCGTACATCTGACGGGACGTCAATGCAACAACGTTCAGGTCTTGTGACCAGGACATCTCCGTAATGCTGTTTTAGGCATGATCCCCGCTCTGCACAACATCCCATGTGATATCTCAGACACTTTCTGCCACGCGGCAGCTAACCTAGCACCCCATCGTCCAATATGTAACTAGGCTCTATATATCTCCCTCAATATAGTTTAATGTGAAACAACATTGAATATTCGAGTTCAGAGTAGATCGCACTGTATTCAACCACGTATTTATATAATTCAACTTTTCATTGTAAATATGTCATTTTAGTTCCAGGTATAGAGAGTGAGATCGGCCCTGTCCCACGCGGGTGATATGCCCCGGTGGGATGATGATGATGATAGACTCGGAAGATGGGATTTTAACTTATTTATTGTGTCACCGCTATTTATTTTTAAATGTACCAATCTCACATGCAATATAAAAATAAACAATTGTTTTTGTTTTGAAGTTTCTCGTGTTTAGAGTTGAACACACACAGATCTACAGCTACTGATAAAAATATACCAGGCGAGGTATGTGTTTGAAGAAAAGAAGGAAGATCTTCAATAAGATATCAAGGTACAGATAATTGACCTGAATAAATTTTACAAAATCTATGGTGTTTGATATCAATCATGCAGAATATCTTATGTTTGACATTAAAAAAATGCACGCCAAAGATCCAAGGAGATAAAGATTGTCTACCAATGGCCCTGTAATTACCTGAACAACCCACACCTACACTCTAGTATTAGCTGGACAATACACACCAATATTGCATGGTATTATCTGAACAACACCTACAAAATACCCTGGTATTAACTAGACAATACATATCAAAATTGATATAACCATAGTATTAGCTGAAAAACACCTACAAAATACCCTGGTATTACCTGAACAACACACACCAAATACCTTGGTATTATAAACTGGACAATACCAAAATTGATAAAAACCCAGGTGTTACCTGAACAACACACACCAAATACCCTGGTATTAACTGGACAATACCAAAATTGATAAAACCCTGGTGTTACCTCAACAACAATACTACATACCCTGGTATTATAAACTGGACAATACAAAATTGATAAAACCCAGGTGTTACCTGAATAACACATACCAAATACCCTGGTATTAACTGGACAATACCAAAATTGATAAAACCCTGGTGTTACCTCAACAACAATACTACATACCCTGGTATTATAAACTGGACAATACCAAAATTGATAAAAACCCAGGTGTTACCTGAACAACACACACCAAATACTCTGGTATTAACTGGACAATACCAAAATTGATAAAACCCTGGTGTTACCTCAACAACAATACTACATACCCTGGTATTATAAACTGGACAATACAAAATTGATAAAAACCCAGGTGTTACCTGAACAACACACACCAAATACCCTGGTATTAACTGGACAATACCAAAATTGATAAAACCCTGGTGTTACCTCAACAACAATACTACATACCCTGGTATTATAAACTGGACAATACAAAATTGATAAAACCCAGGTGTTACCTGAACAACACACACCAAATACCCTGGTATTAACTGGACAATACCAAAATTGATAAAACCCTGGTGTTACCTCAACAACAATACTATATACCCTGGTATTATAAACTGGACAATACAAAATTGATAAAACCCAGGTGTTACCTGAATAACACATACCAAAGACCTTGCTCATAATATAGACACAGAAATTAAATATTAATGTACCATATTATAAACCTAATATATGTGAACCAAAAACCTTGGTAACTGATCTTATAGTGGATGACAAAGAATGGTGTAGTCCGAAATAATTGATGCAAACAGAGAACTTGAGATCTGGTATCTATATATCTATTTGGTGTAGGTAACATAATTTCCTATGACAATACTGTAAGCAAGTTCCAGTTCAAACATAACACTATTAGGTTCTACTCAAAAAGAGAAAAGTGTAAAAACAACAAAAAACTAATGTCAACCCAGATTACGAGAACAAACAAAATGTATTTACAAGGTTGTCCCAAAAGTTTGTAAACATTTGCAAAAAATTGAAATACCAATATTATTCGCCATAATTCGACGTTATGTATAATGTCTTTGTATTATGTATAAAATAATGTATTCGTATGTATTCGCCGTAATGATATTATTCGCCAAGTAATAATAAAAACAACGTTTTAAGAAAAACACGAACTTTTGGGACAACCTTGTATTAATTAACGGGAAAAGTCTGCCGAGGGAGGAAGATGGAACTTGGTTTTAACGCTTATTTTGACGTTAGAGGCGACTATTATTTATATAAAAAAAATGGTATTAATAAAACCTGTTGAACTGTATGTTGTTTTAAAAACTAATGACAACTATGGACACTGGAAAACTCTCTTGGTCGTTTGTATTGATATCTTAAAAACAAAATCGATATTTCTAAAAGAAAGAAGAGGGTAAACCTGTATAAAATACTCATTTATATTGGGAGGGCTTGGCTCATCAGTGGTGAACCCTCCCAGAGATTTCGCCAATTTAAGTTATCAGACCTCTTCTTAAAGCTCTAATACTCTATTGGAACATTCTGCTTATATATGCTACACTGTGAAGAGTGGAATTTCAGAAATGGCATTCAAGCAAACTATGGACATAAGCTTATAGGACAGTTGAATTACATATAAATATTTGCATTGAGCAATGCTCTTCCGCAAACAATAAGGACAAAGCCAGTTAGGTATAAATTAATTATAGGGCAATAACGTGTCATCTTTATATAAGAAATGTAAGCATTAAAGCATGAATGTTTCTTTTTCACATGAAACAAACTCTCTACTGTTGTTATTGTGATGAAAAATGTTGGGAGGGCTAATTGATTGCGGAAGAGCATTTTTCGATGCAAATATTTGTATGTAATTATACTGTGCTAAAAGCTTATGTCCATAGTTTGTTCGAATGCCATTTCTAAATTCCACCCTTCAGTGTAGCATATATAAGCAAAATCGTTCAATACAGTATTATAGCTGTAAAGAAGCGGTCTGGTCGATTAAATTGCCGAAACCGCGAGAAAGATTCATCTCTGAAGAGTCAAGCCCTCCCAATATATTGGGTTGTAAAGAAAGTTCGTTCGGTTTTATTCGACAATTTTATTTAGACAAAAAACATTAATTATAACAATTAATTAATCAATTATGTATTCTCCGTTATTATTTACGACCTCCTCCCAACGTTCGACTAGTTTGTTGATGCCGTTCCG
>CP092864.1:63344218-63448794 GCA_030710605.1 Cordylochernes scorpioides
TATAGTGTTATACAAAAATGTAATGCCGTTATAAAGGTTGGGGTTCAGCCAACCGTAATGTTGGCAAATAAATATTTTATTCAATCCAATATATGCCTTTTTATTATCTAATTTAAATATGGATTGCTCTATTTTCAGAACAATATATATGAATATATACACAGTTTATTTTTTTCTTATTTTTCTAAAAATGCTTGAACTTTAAGTAAGTAAAAAAATGCATAAAATTACAAATACATCTATCCCCCGATTTACACGGTAGATACGTTCCTGAGAAAAACGTGTAAATCGAGGGATAGATGTATATTAAACTGTCAAATCTGAATAGGTGTTCGCCCCCTCATGAATCAGAGCCTCCCAATATTCTTTTCAACATAGGTAGTATAGAGTAAAATATCGCATTTTAGTATAGTGCGATAAAAACAAAAAAAAAAACTTATTTGGAAAACCGTGTAAAAGCGAAAACGTGTAAAACAAGTACCGTGTAAATCGGGGAATAGGTGTATATTTGAAAAAATAGTACAAATGTAATATTGTACTGGGATAAGGTGCATAAATTAAGAAAAAGGGCTTCTTCTTATCGAGCAACTGAAAGTTGCTGATGGCTTGCGCCATCTATCGGAATAAATATCAACTATTCTCGTTGATTTTTAATTATTCCAGAATTGGCCAAATACCCATTCTTGATTAATCAAGAAAAGCTAACCACGGACGCGTTTCGGGCTGTTGGCCCTCATCAGCGTGGTGCAAGCTGTACCTCAACGACCAAAAAAATTGGTCATTAAGGCATCCTGAAAAATCATGAAAATTTTTCTTAATTTATGCACCTTATCCCAGTACAATATTACATTTGTACTATTTTTTCACATTGTGTAGCGTTCTCACGCAATTCTGGCCTTAACTACCCGTTTCATGATTTTTCAGGATGCCTTAATGACCAATTTTTTTTGGTCGTTGAGGTACAGCTTGCACCACGCTGATGAGGGCCAACAGCCCGAAACGCGTCCGTGGTTAGCTTTTCTTGATTAATCAAGAATGGGTATTTGGCCAATTCTGGAATAATTAAAAATCAACGAGAATAGTTGATATTTATTCCGATAGATGGCGCAAGCCATCAGCAACTTTCAGTTGCTCGATAAGAAGAAGCCCTTTTTCTTAATTTATGCACCTTATCCCAGTACAATATTACATTTGTACTATTTTTTCACATTGTGTAGCGTTCTCACGCAATTCTGGCCTTAACTACCCGTTTCATGATTTTTCAGGATGCCTTAATGACCAATTTTTTTGGTCGTTGAGGTACAGCTTGCACCACGCTGATGAGGGCCAACAGCCCGAAACGCGTCCGTGGTTAGCTTTTCTTGATTAATCAAGAATGGGTATTTGGCCAATTCTGGAATAATTAAAAATCAACGAGAATAGTTGATATTTATTCCGATAGATGGCGCAAGCCATCAGCAACTTTCAGTTGCTCGATAAGAAGAAGCCCTTTTTCTTAATTTATGCACCTTATCCCAGTACAATATTACATTTGTACTATTTTTTCACATTGTGTAGCGTTCTCACGCAATTCTGGCCTTAACTACCCGTTTCATGATTTTTCAGGATGCCTTAATGACCAATTTTTTTGGTCGTTGAGGTACAGCTTGCACCACGCTGATGAGGGCCAACAGCCCGAAACGCGTCCGTGGTTAGCTTTTCTTGATTAATCAAGAATGGGTATTTGGCCAATTCTGGAATAATTAAAAATCAACGAGAATAGTTGATATTTATTCCGATAGATGGCGCAAGCCATCAGCAACTTTCAGTTGCTCGATAAGAAGAAGCCCTTTTTCTTAATAAAAGGTGTAAATTTGTTCTCTCTAAGAAGCGGCGTTATAGCCAAGAATATTCCTGTAGTAGAGAGAATGTAAAAGCTCGAGAGAAACCTAGAAATAATAAAATTAATTTAAAGAAACTTATCTCTGAAGGATTTTTCTGAATAATGGTAGTAAATAGTTTATATTTCTACATGGGATTACAAGCTGGAAAGATATTAGGTTCTGTAGGAACGTGAGGTTGAGCCGGAGGTCAAACAGAATCTTTAAAACAACAGATATTAAGAAAAATATTTTGTTTATAATTATTAAAAAATAGCCTGATGTGAAGAGAGAAAGATAAAATTTTTCCATCAAACTGAAATAAACAAATTATAGCAATTTTATTTCTATAACATTTGTTATTCTCTATGAAAACCAGTTTTCTGCTAGATATATAATTGATGCATTTAAAAGGGAAAAAGGAATTTATTTATAAATTGTTAATAGAGAGATGTAGAGAAATTTCCGAGTATTTTCTATATTTATTTTAATAATTTTATAAAGAAAATAAAGTCTCCAGGGCTAAGTTTCTTGTTCAAATTTTATTCTCTAGCTTTCGGAGCTGTCAGTCCTTCCACAGGAGTGTCACGATAACAGATTGATGGTATATATACTATTTTACATTTTAATAATCGTGGAATATATGGTGACTTTTAATTACAAATATGAGTAGACTATTAGATTTCTACCACTGTCCAGTGACGTAATAATAAAAACTTGAAGTCAACTTATATGAAGAGACATATTCCTTTTGGTTTTAATTTCTCCATGACACATTTCAAATTATGAATGACCAATTATCTCTCTTCATAGTCAAAGTATTTATGTGTCCTTCATACAAAAACAACAACAAAAAACTTTATTAAGACCTTTTGGTCTTATGCAGATTCACTAAATAGAAGAGGGTATATACAGAGATAACAGTAATAGTAACAATAATTAGCAATGTTATTTACCATTTATCAAATAGAGGGGAAGAAAGAAAGGGCTTGGCATAAACTTATATACACAAGCAAGCGAGAACAAGCAGTTCCTTTCCTTAAATAACAATAATTAGTAGTATTGACAGAAATTTTGATTAGTACAGGTGAAAAAGGAATATACAAAAATGTATTATACATATATGTTTTTTATTGTTTAATTTGAATTTGTGATTTTCTTTTATAAGTCTCTTAATTTTAATTAGTTTAAAGAGCGGTTGTTACTGAAGTTTCATTGGTAAAAAAGCGCGAGACAAAGTGTTTATTATAAAACTATCGACCAAATAAACAAACACCGTTGATTCGGAACACGTGTTTTACGATGTGACGTCACTAATCAAAGCGTAAACAGGACATCAAGCTTTACGACATCCCCTGTCAGCTTTCCCAGAGCCCGCGGCTATCTGTGTCGGACTTTGGACCACCTGGTATCTTATCTCATTTGTTTAGGTTCTGAGATTTTTGAATTGTGGTCCGAGCTGTGTGGTTCCTGGCATGACTGGTGTTTCTCTCACCTGTTGGCCTCACCACCCAACCATCTCGTTGTTTAGAAGATTTTCTTTGCATGTTTCAAATAAATCCCGGGAAAAACAATGTTTTTAAAAACCTGTAAAGTTTTATAATATATTATAATAGGAAACTTTTTCAAGCCTTGCGCCCTTTCAACCTAAACTACACTCATAGATAAAACTTAAGAAACTTGTACCTTTTAGCATGTATAACGGGATTCAGACAATAACTCAAAAATATACTTAATACACATTGATCTTTATTGAAGACACACGTGATAACAAAGTATGAGCAAAATTGTTCTGTCTCCTTCAAAAAATAGACAGGCGACATCAGAATATGAATGTTTTGTCGATGAGTGTATAATAAAAATACATTGGAATTTAGTCGTATTCAAGCTATTCACTTCCTCGTGGTCAGAAAGTGACAGCAGGCAAGCAGTTCAGCAAAGACGCGACAAGCGGCTCTAGCAATCCCAGGTGTAAGTCACTTCTCTACCTTAACCTTAAAGGAGATGGGGGAGAAATACTACCCTCCGCCGAGACAACGACCCAGAACAGAATCCCGAATTGATCACTTCTTCTGATTTCAAGTTGCTAAACGGGGCTCTGGCACCTTTTAACTCCAAAATTTGAGCTGATTTCTACGTATATGTATATACAAGCATGTTATGACTCACACCTAAAGGCAGCGCCAATTATCCACCAGGAATATTATAACCTGTAGCACGTGTATCTCTTTATCTTGTAAGGTTAAATAATTCCAATTGCCACACCTAGATGGCGCTGTGTTAAACTTTGTGTGTTATAAAAGTTACATTTTGTAAATGTAAATATTTAATTATTCTTTTTTAAATTATTTTATATTTTATTGTAAACAATATGTTATATTTCTTTTTTGTTAGAATACCATTCAACTAAATATTGTAAGCCTAAATAAGTCGAGAGACTTTTTGAAATAAAAAACAAAGAACCTGTATCGATATAGTTTTTCCAGAATTTGATAAAATCCCTTGGGAATTATATAACCACGGCAAAACCAACCCAGATTGGAGTCCCTCAAGCCTCTATCCTTGGACCCTACCTATTCTACATCAACGATTTCACTCCACATCCAAAATGTCAAATAAAACTTTTCGCAGATGACGCAGCAATTTTAGCAAACTCCAAATCAATAGGAATAATAACTACACAACTCCAAAATTACATAAACAGTATAACCAAATGGTGCAATGATTGGAAATTAGACATCAACCCAAAAAAGTCTCAGGCAATAATTTTTCCCCCACTAGACAATAAAAAAATTCAAGCCACAATCCATCCTAAAGGAAAACCAGAGCCCTATTAACTGGACTGACAGCGTTAAATATCTTGGAGTTACCTTAGACTCCAAGTTGAAATTCAACATGCATGTCAAAAATATCATAAAGAAAGCAAAAATCACAAAAATAACATTATCAAGCCTGTTCAACTATAGAAGCAAATTGACTACAAAACAAAAGTTTACTCTATACAGAAGTTGTATCCTCCCGATAGTAACATACGCACTCCCAGTTTGGTGCAAATATATTACAACCACAGACAAAATAGGATAAACGCATTTATGAGAATCTGCCTTCGGACAAGTATAGGAGCCCCATTCAACCTATCAAACAAGATACTGAAGGAGGACTTGAACCAACCCGATCTAGAAGATATGTACCAAACTTCCGTTAAGAAATTATACCTTCAAATGCAAAATTCAAATAATCCAACCATACAAGATATTCTACAAAATAAAGGAGATATCAATCCCCGATTCCGACGACCCGGCCCTGACGCTTAGTTAAGAGCTCATCGCCCAACAGCTGCCCTCCTGCAAGGTCCGGGGGGACCACCTCTACTCCACCAACTCGCCATGTGTAAATAGCCAGGACAAGGTTACTCGCGAGCTGTGCTCGAATGTAACACCTGTGAATTGAGACGAAATAAATAAATAAAATAAAAACAACTTTTAGTGGCTAACCGTGTCTGTGGTGATTAATGATCCTACAATCTCATGGATAAATACAAAACCTTAACATTGTTTACAACCTTCAGTTATAAAGTAGAACGAAAAAGTTTAGTAGTTGGTTGTTTTGAAAACAAATGTTCAGGAAAATTACAGGTTCGTCCTAAACATTGTCGTCAGGAACGATCTCAAGATACAAAATATTAATGAACACATAATGAAACAGCCGTTCAATTTCTAATATAATCCGAAAATTCATAAAATGTGTAACTTTCAAGGAAAACTGAAACTACAAATAAAAATAAGGAAACAACGAAACTTACGACCTAGACCTTCATCAACTCAGTCAAAATGATAAAAAATAAAAAATAAAAAGAAATAATAATTAAAAAAAAAAAACAAACGAAAACAATTTTTTCCCAAAAGAGAGGCCAGAGATCCAAGATTAATTTTATTTTTGTAAATGTGACGATCGCATGAACATGAATCATTACTGTAAATATTATGATCTAGGTTGTGAGCGGTACCTGATAAAGCCAATTTGGAACAGGAAGTGATGGTTTTAGTACGAGAATTTTCGTAGTACAATTAAACGATCTTAAACCAAAGTTGTTGTATGCGATTAAAACCACGTGGTTAACCCCCTTCCTTTGATTACATGATCTTGTTTAAGATACAACCTGCACCATGTATTATTTTGTCTAGTTTACCTGAATTATTGATAGATTTTAACTGCATTTTACAAAGTTATGTGATTCCAGCAACGAGAAACAAACATTTAAAACTTTCACAATATTTGTCTGATATTTGATAATCGTAGATTTTGGGTGAAGATAATCTCCAGATTAAATTCAAATAATCTAAATTCTTTGTTTGATCTTTGTGGATATCTCCTCCAAGTATCCAGATAGGCTCTATCCAGATATTGAGGTAATAGGCGAATCATTCAATCTAAGGAATAAAAAGAAAAGCTTATCTGTGGACAGAACTATTATGGAAAAAGACAAGAAATAAAATTTTTTAAAGAGATTTCTCCGTCTTTCTTAGTTTATTTCTTCGCTTGTTAATGAAGAGTTCCGTAATAAAGTGAGAGAGACGAAGCAAAATTTCTCGAAATTACTTTGTCTTTTTTACACATGGAATCAGGTACGCTTGATTTTTGTAAATCACACGCTATCCAAATAATTACATAAAACTTGAATTCTTAAATGTAGTTATTTGCAAAACAGGAAATCAGAGATAGAATATGGTTTACGAGCTACTAACCAAAGTGTATGATTTTCGAGCCCATAAAAAATTAGAATAATACTAGGATGGTCTAAACCGTTGATTTTCGAGCCCATAAAAATTAGAATAATACTAGGGGGTCGGTGGAAGGATGGTCTAAACCGTTGATTTTCGACCGTTACGACCCGGGTTCGATTCCCGCATTGGGCACTTTTTTTCTGATAAAAAAAAATGCTCCAATGGCCCCCGATTCTTGCACCAGCGAGTGCAAGTAACCAAACGGGGCTCTGGCACATTTGTAAGTGCCAAGTCGAGATGCTTTTCACATGTGTAGACATATGGTGCACTTACAATAAGAGCAATCGCCAACTTCTACCCACCATGATTATCATGGCCTGTACCACGTGTACTAGGGATAAGAAAAAAAAAGAATAATTCTATATACAGTTACGAGCGTCATGCGTTCTTCATCTCTGTCACCGTTTGCTTTTTTTTTTTTTGGAATGGCGCTCTCCTATTGGTTCACTACGATGGCGCCGCCACTGCGCGAGACACTTTGTTTTTGACTTTGCCCCCCCCCCCCCCCCCCACTCGATTTTTGGTTTTTGTAACAATTGTGTTGGAGCGGGTCGCTCCTTAAATAAATGCATATATTAGTTAATAACTAAATGGAATCCTCTCTTTCTTTTTCCCAGTAAGAGACGCCTACGGAAGCCAACAGTACATAGACAGATAAAGCACATAGGCTATAGTTATTAACTAATATATGCATTTATTTAAGGCGCCAATTTATAATTGTAAAAAATAGTATTTGAATAAAACATTCAATCGGGTAGAACACGGGCGTTAATGATCCAACAGGTCCACGTGTCTAAATTAAAACACGGGTGTTGCCCGGGTCATTCGGCTAGTACTGATATATCAGTCTCAATGCTACGGTCTAGAATTACTGTATGTGTAAACTTTCTAATAGGTAAAGTTGTGTGTCCTACAGGTTATACACTCAGCAGTAGTAACGAGACATAAGAATGTAGGGAGTTTTTACATCTTTACATTCCTTGTGTTCATAATAAAAAATTCAAGTTTCAAGTTTCCATTTAAACGGAAGAGAAGAAGTGTGTTTGTTGTGTGCTTGTGCATAAGTTAGAGAATCTTCTCCAGCTCCATAATCGTCTATTTTCTTTGGCCAAAATTATTTTTCTTTCAACTTAATTAATTTTGGTTTTCTCAAGTACAACGGAGAGATTTTGCTCATATAGTTAGCATATATAGATCTTTTCTATGATGGCATCTAGTGAAACTATCGAGTTTGTGATTTTGGCGGATTTTGAATATTTAGAGAGAGCTTCTTTAACCGATATTCATCTTAGACGATACAAGACAAAATATGAAGACTTTATCATCGAGACAACGCACCTCACGATGTCTCTTCAGAATTAATAGAGAGAGATACGCTTAACCGCTGTGAAGTTTCCAGTAGTGGTCGACTCTAGATAGGCAGGGGAATCTTATCTTACGATTGCTACAAGAAAACTGATTGACAGACGCCATTGGACATATAACAAATTATACTCAAACAAGAGTTTTTATTTTATAAGGCTCTGGTTTCAATTAGGAACCGTTGAAATTCATATCAAATCTAGATGCCAAACGTGTTAGCATTTCTAGCTTCAAAATACCAACAACACTGAAATTAATGGAAATAAACAAGTGTCTTTTTAGAACGCGATTTTTCCTGGAGTCAAACGGAAGCGTATGTACACACACAAGATAGGTTTGTATTCAGTACTTTGACATCTCTATGTTTGTAGCATTTGTCATGTGTAACACTTACAGATACTTTTCGCGCTCTTTCTTGATTCGGTGGGTGGTTATGGTGCACCTGAATTTTGGGAATGTCTGTCTGCGTACAGTCTGATCATTGAAGAATAAAAAAGGATCGATATGGCTGTAGAGGAACAACAACAACGACAAAAGAGATTTAAATTAAATATCAATTTTAAGACATAATATATATATATATAAATTTAAATGTTCTTACTTACTTCTAAATATAATATAAATCAAATATTGGATCTTTTAAATGTATGTTTGTTGTTTTGCTTTTATTAAAATATTTAAACGAGTTTATAAATTCCAAACATAACAACATACATCATGACTTCTACTTGTTTGGAAAATTACAGAGATTTTGTGTGGTAAAACATTTTAAAGTGACGCAATTTACTCTGAGTTGTTAGAGGGTGGTTCAGAGTTGGATAAAACATTTTATCAAAGTGTGTTTACAAGTTGGTAACAACGCTCGATCAAATGTGTACAGAAGGAAGGTGAATATATTGAATTATACTGATATATAGAGGTCGGTTAGGAGTTATTTTATGTAGAGTTTCAGTTTTGTAGTCTGCTAATAAAAATTATTATTATCGATTTAACATTATTTACTGACCGAACCTTGTTTATTTTGACCCTGGGTTCGATTCCCGACAGCCATGAACCGGGATCAAATCCTGCGCTGGGCCCATATTATTCACATATTATTCATTGTTGTAATTATCATGAACTAGGTTGCTATTTTTAAGTGGTACCTAATAAAGTGATTTTGGAACAAATGTCTGAAGTTAAAATTTAAAAATTTAAAAATTGTGTGAAAATAAAAAAAAATCAAGATAATTATGATAGTAATAATGACTACTATATAAAAAGACAATGATATAATAATAATAAATAACAATTGTTAAAACTCTATTGTTAAATATTCACTAGGGGAGAAATTATATACGAAGCTGGGTAACTTAGTGTATAATAATTATGGCCATTTTTTATAATTTCAAAATATGCCAAATATATAGTTTATTAGTCTCTCTAATGATACAAAAATGATATTTATTAGAACAGAATACACATATACACTGAGCTACATCGTCATCAACTCAATATGTTGTGGGACCACGCAGCAACACGTCTTGCTACGGACTCAATGAGCGTGCGGATGGTGTCTTGTCAACCATCAGCCACAGTTCATCTTCTGAACGCGGCTGTCCCAGCTAACGCAAACGACTTCCAATTAGGTCCCAAACGTGTTCTATAGGTGAGAGATCAGGAGAGACTGGTGGCCACAGAGCACCGAGGTTCCATGCAGGGAATGTTAACTGATGTGTGCTATGTGAGGTTGGGAGTTATCCTGCTGGAAAATGGCGTTTGGTACTACCTGAAGAAAGGAGGGTAGCGTCACCGGCCGCAGTACGTCATCCACGTGTCGTTGGACCGTCATAATGCCTCTAAAAACGAATCAGAGGTGATCTGCTATCATAGGCGATGTCTCCCCAGACCATAATGCTGCGTTGTCGTGAGATGCGGCGTTCCACAGATGCGGCTGGATTGCCATGTCACCAAGACGGCGACAAACTCCTACTCGGTGAATGTCATTGCTAAAAAAAGAAGAGAAATTCATCTGAGAACACTACTCTGTGCCATTCCGCTGTCCATGTGGCTATATCCTGAAAAATTGCAAGCGGATGTGTCTGTGACGTTGGATGAATGTCAGTCGTTTAAACGGGCGTCATGAGTGTAAAGCGCTTGCGACCAATCTGCGAAAATAACGGTGCTGATCGATATGGGAGAATCAAGAGTGTCTTGCACATTCTGAAAAATGACGACAGAAGTGGACTGTGCGACCGCCAACGCCATCCGGCGGATGCGTCAGTCCACGCGTGCTGACGTCACTCTTGCTGCCCAACACCCTTCAATCGTGCCACATTTCCTTGTTCTAACCATCTTCGCCATAGCCTGTGAGCTGTGGGCGCGTCGAGGTGTCTGTACGTAGAGATTTGACGTATGGACCAAACGGCCCTTCTGAGTCCAATCACCTCTCGTGAAATCGTGTGTCTGCAGGAACTACTTCGGCTGGCGGTGGCCTGGCATTCTGCTACTAACCGTTTTCTCTTAGTAAAAAAAAAAATATATATATATATATATGTGACAATATAGTGGTAAATGTGGTGAGGAGAGAAATAATCACACGACGAGTTGTTAGAGCAATCATCCAGGCAGCCAGCCGAGAGAGAGCGAGCGAGACGTTATCAGCTGAACGACCGTTTTCCCTGTGTACACAACCGGGGGGCTAACCAGGATAGTCGCCAGGTGGTGACGCCCCCCCCCCCCCCTCAGGAATGTGGCCAAAAATGGTCGTAAGTTAGTTGTCTAAAGTGTCTCGCTTTAGCTGCTCATCTCTCTCTCGTTGGCTGTTGGTTTGTTTTATTAATCCTGGAAGAGCATATATTATGACATATGGCCCCCGTTGAAGAAGGCTGAACATGGTTTAAGTATATTTAAAGCTGGAGAAGCCAGGAATAGAGAAAATAATTTTACAGTTAAAATTAGTTAAGGTAATGGTGACATAGTTTTATGTAAATAAAATATTGTATAGTACACAAGTAAATATTATTTACAAGCAGTTTTACAACACCGGGGAGTTTGACATTCAAGGAAATCTTTGAAAATATCAAGGTTATAAAAGGCTATATACAACAAAATCTAATGTACTATAAGGGAAGTGATATGGAGGAGTGTGAACAACGAGAAGAAGAGTCACATACATATGGTGAAATTCTGAAGATCATTAAGACTGGGGAACTCTACACTTTAAGATATTTTTCAGGCGGACATGGCAAGGGGAAACTTGTCATGGGCTTTCTATGCTATAAGTGTAGAGTACGAGAAATGAGATTGAGGTTGCCAATTGTGTGAGCTCAGGACTGAGGTAAATAGAAAACTACATACAATGTTAGAACCTCTGCGAACAGAGCGAGGGGAGACTTGCCCTGGGCCAATCTAACTTATCTATGTAGTTACTTGTGTAGCGAGTCCGAGGGGAAAAGTCCCGTGTGTAGGTGAGGAAGTCGAATGGACTTATATTTAATTTTCGAAGATAAAATAGTTCTAGATGCAAAGGTAGGATATAGGCGGACAGAGCGAGGGGAAACTTGCTTTGGGCCACTCTACCTTAATTATTTAGATACTACTGGGTTCGTAAAGTCTTGTTGTCAGGTTAGTAATTGGTAAAGATTTCAGGGGATAAGTGGTTCAAATATCTTTGATCATCTTGATTGTAAGTGTAGTCATGTTGCTTTCGTGAGTTAATAGCCGTTTTAGTATGGATTAGAGTGTGATTGAAGTGTTTATATGGGAAATTGAAGGTATTTTTGGGTTGGTCTCGATCATTTACGGGCGGTGAAATAAATTGTTCGTTTTCCGTATAGTGTTTTAATTTGTTGACATGAATTGTATCTGTCTCACGACTTAGATGTTGGTTGGAGCGGTTGATCCGTACGATTTGAGGGGAAATTATCTCCAGTATTTCATAAGGTCCTGAGAAGAAAGGTGCCAGTTTACCAGTGTCTGGATGGTGGTATGTTTTTGCCAAAACGAGATCGCCTACTTCAAAATCGGAAGCTCTATGTGTTTGGTCGAATCTCGCTTTGTCGCGTAAGTGTCGTTCGTGTGTCCTTTGATAGGCCAATTCTCTGGCGTCGTCGATTTTTGGGTAGTTTTGTACATGCTCGGATAGTTGTAGCGGGAAACTACCTAACAAAAGGTATGACGGTGGAAACCCGGTCACAGAATGTGGGGTATGGTTATAAGCCTGAAGGACCTGAGGTAGTAATTTGGTCCAGGCCGTCTTAGGTTGTTGGAGGCGCAACAGTTTAAGTTTACCAGTAATCGTGGCGTTTAGTCGTTCACTTAATCCGTTGGCCTGAGGGTTGTTGCTTGTCGTGAGAAGTTGGCCAATGTTATGTCTAATCAAAAATCTACGAAATTTCGGAGAGGTGAAGGCAGGAGCTCTATCCGTCAAAAGTCGTTTAGGATAATCAAACTGCATCACCTTTTTAATCACTTGGATATAGGTGAGAATGCTGGTGGACCGCGATGGAAATGCCCACGCGTACCGTGTGGCATGGTCCACTACGACATGTAAGCAGGTCTGAGAATTTCCATATTTCGCGAATCCAGAAATAGTATCTAGTGACACTAGTTCGTACGGCAGGACCGCTGGGGGGAGTTGTCCCAATTCTCCGTAGATAGGTCCTTTTGGTGGTTTGACCAATTGGCATACTGAACAGGTTCTTACATGTGTCCTGATGTCATTTGTCATGCCGTCCCAATAGTATTGGGCTGCGATCAGTCTGGTCATCTGCGAAATGCCGGGGTGATTGAAATCGCGATGGGCTCGTTGTAGTAGGGTGCCACGGAGTGATGGTGGAACAATTATTTTAGTGACACCCCGTCGTATGATGGTCATAAGGTCCTTGTCATTGAGGATATACCTTGTGTCCCTCCGTAATTCGCCCTGATGATCTTTTATTTGACCTGTGGATAGGAATCCGCAGAAAGGGTTACGGGAGAGTAGGTCCGCCTCGTACTGACGCGAGCCCTTGAGGTATTTGACCTCATAGTCGTAAGCTGAGAGTCGAAGGCTCCAACGAAAGAGGCGTCCGGTGGGGTCTTTTATGGTCTTTAGCCATTGTAAGGCGTGATGATCCGAGTAGATGACAAACCTTGTACCTAGGAGGTACACTCGGAATTTGTCAACGCACTCTACAATGGCTAAGCACTCCAGTTCAGATATAGTGTAATTACGCTCATAGGAACGCAACGCGCGACTGTAATATTGTACAGGGTAGATGTTACCGTCAGGATGTACTTGTTTGAGTACACCTGCGATGCCCTGCGTGGAAGCGTCGCAATAGACCTGGCATGGGAGCCCTTCTTGAAATAGATGTAACACAGGTTGTGTTGCGAGGTGTTGCTTCAATTTATCAAAGGCTTGTTGACAATTCGGGCTCCAAAGCCATTTGGCGTTCTTTTTTAGTAATTGATTTAAGGGGTGGCGAAGTCTAGCATATTCTGGGATGAATTTATGATATACGTTGACGGCTCCTAAAAATGATTGTAGGGTTTTAACGTTGATAGGAGTTCTAATAGCGTTGATGATTTCGGTATTTTTAATATTAGGTGTGTAAGTCCCTGCGGTGATGTGGTAGCCGAGAAAATCTATTTCATTTTGATAAAAATTACATTTTTTAAGGTTAAGTTGGAGATTTTCCTCTAAACAGAATTTAAAGAAAAGTCGAAGGTGCGTAAGGTGTTGTTCTGAGGAGTCAGAAAAAATAACGAAGTCGTCATAATAATGGGCTATGAAAGAGAGGTGGTGTTTGTGGATCAACTGGGTAATCACACGTTTGAAAATTTGGGGTGCTGATTTGAACCCAAAGGGTAAGCGTTTGAAATTATATTGCCCTTGTTGAGTCACGAAAGAGAGTAGTGGTTGACTCTCCTCCGCGATGGGGATTTGATAGTATGCATTGCTTATGTCAACGGTGCTAAATACTCTGGCTTTCGACAGGTTATCCAGTACCGTTTCTATCAATGGCAAAGGATGCAAATCCGAGGGTACTAGTTCGTTCACGCGACGGAAGTCAATGCAGAGACGCATGGTGTTATCGCGTTTGCGAACGAGTGTCACAGGAGAGGAATATGGGCTAGAGGAGGGGGTGATTATGTCATGTTTTAGAAGTTGAGATATCTGGTCCTGAATTTCCTTCTGGTAGGCATAGGGAGTTCGGTATGGTCGGAGGGAAATAACCTTATCGGAAATAATTTTGAGTTTTACAGGGGTTATGTTGAGTGGTAATACATTGAATTTATTGATAGGGAAAATATCTTTAAAAGAATACAATAATTGCTGATAAGGGATAGTCAGTTCTGGGCGTTGTTCGATAAATTCTTTAATCATTAATTCTCTAGAGGCGCATGGGCTGGTAGGAATGCTATTAAGGTTGTAAGGGTGAGAGGGGCATTCAGGGGAAGGTTGATAAATATTACTAAGGGTTGTTTGTAAGTAAGGCTCACGTGGAGGTTGAAAATCGTCAACGCCTAAGTTAACCGAGTGAATTATGGGTCGTTTAGGGTTAGAAGTTATTATTCGCGAGCCGTGCTTACAAGTGGGAAGGTCACATACAAAATGGTACAAATGTTTAGGTACTGGAACACTATTTTGAAGTATCAATTGATTATGAAAATCTATTGTTAATCTTAAGAATTGCATAACCTGAATAGATAGGATACCATGTTCAAGGGGTGAATTTAAAATATAAAATGTTTCATTAAAATTAAAATTATTAAATTGTATTGGTAAGGTAACTAATCCGATTGGTTTGGCATGACTAGATATAGTACGGATAATAACATCATTGTTAATAGGGGTGGAACAAATGAAACTATTAACATTTTTAATATATTCAAATTGGTTTAAACTAATTATGGAAACATTGGCTCCAGAGTCAATTAGGAATGGCATCTTTAAAGAATGAATGATAGGGGTTAAAATAATTGCACTTACAGGCGTATGCTGGTTTAGGGTGAAGGTAGGTTCATTGAGCTTCGGAGGAGTTCTGCTGCCGAAGTTGGCATTACTTGGTTTCTCCCGAGCTCGTCGTTGCTGCGGTCTCGTAGACACCTGCAGGCACAGTCGATCTTTGGGGTTGCTCGACGCTGTGGACCGCAGGTGTAAAGGTCCGAAAGGGCCGCTGGTAGGGCCCTCGCTGCTGACACTGTGCGTGCCAGTGTTGTCCGCCACAGTAACGGCAAGGATATGGTGGGGTCTTGTCCACGGTGGTGGAAGGTGTTCTGCTCTGGCGCGGTGATCGTTGTTGGGCAGCTTTAGTGCTGGTGTTATCCCCTTCGTAGGTCAGCTGTTGGGCTAAGCACAACCATTCTTCTGGTCCCGAGGGTTGTGCCATCTTTAAAAGGTTGCCATAGTTACGTGGCACACCGTTGGATAGTGCTTGCACGATGGCACTCTTAGGGAGGTTGATCGCCAATCCTATTCGGACCTTGTTCTTGTAGTAGGTCTCGATCTCGGCCATCGACGTGCATTTAAGTTCATAGAACTCTTGAAGGGTGAAGCTAGGGCGTCGGGGATAGACGACGCAGAGTGACTCTTTGACCTCTTCATAAGTCTTATTGAGTAGCGCTAAGTCTTGTGCAATTTTGCGAGGTTCGCCTCTGAGTGATGATAGAGCCTTTCGAGCTTGGCGTGCTGGCTCTAAGTTGTGGAAGTTCGGCTGAGACTCAAGTTGTGAGACGAAGTGCGCGGCAGGTTCATCTCCGTCGTAGGTGATTGTTTCTTCAGACTCACGGTTTAAAAGTTGGTCGAGACAGAGGGTGAGAGTTCGAAGGGAAGCGGCTACAGTAGAGTCGGTCGTTGGTTCTTGTGGAACTTGGTTGTGGGTTTGTTCGATCATCGTGGTATTGCTTCTAGTTTTCTTCATACTCTGGTATATGAGGGATTTGTTTCCCGGTCAGGTCTTATCCTGTCGACTTTCAATGTGCCAATATAGTGGTAAATGTGGTGAGGAGAGAAATAATCACACGACGAGTTGTTAGAGCAATCATCCAGGCAGCCAGCCGAGAGAGAGCGAGCGAGACGTTATCAGCTGAACGACCGTTTTCCCTGTGTACACAACCGGGGGGCTAACCAGGATAGTCGCCAGGTGGTGACGGCCCCCCCCCCCCCCCTCAGGAATGTGGCCAAAAATGGTCGTAAGTTAGTTGTCTAAAGTGTCTCGCTTTAGCTGCTCATCTCTCTCTCGTTGGCTGTTGGTTTGTTTTATTAATCCTGGAAGAGCATATATTATGACATATATACAGGGTGTACCAGGTAAATTGGGACCAACTTTAACAGTCCATAAAACAAAAACTACTTGAGATTAAAAACTTGTTTTTTTTTTCATTACGCAGCCATATTCATGTAAAATGCAACAGTACATGTGTGCGCAGTGTAGTGATGCAGAGTAACCGAGAATTTGAAAATCGAGCTGCCATCATCGTTGCTCTGCGCGCCGGAAGGAGCCCCAAAGAGATAGTGGATTTTCTTAAGTTGCCCAAAACCACTATTTATCGTATCAAGAAGCAGTTTGATGAGGCCGACAGTAACAAAGAGGGGATAGCTACAAGGAAAAAGCACTCGCGTCGATCGGACAGGGTAAGAGGCGAAGAATTTGTCAAAAATGTCAAGGAGAAGATTGATGGAAACCCTGGGAAGAGCATGAGGGACATAGCCAAGGAAATGGACGTTGGCTCTATGACAATTGTCAGAACTATCCATGAGGACCTTGGTCTCAAGTCTTATGCCCTTCGGAAAGGTCAGTTGCTGACTGAGAATATGAAGAATAACAGAAAAGGAAAGGCTGCTGCCCTCCTCAACAACCTGAAACACGACTCTTTTGGCATGCTAAGGTTCTTCTCTGACGAAAAGAACTTTGACGTGGACCAAAAGGTAAATCCCAGGAATGATCGCTGGATCTGTAAAGACCCCTCAGAGATACCTGTCGTGATGCACACGAAATTTCCTGCCTCCGTAATGGTCCTTGGCGTTATCAGCAGTGAAGGTGATGTCATGCCTCCCCATTTCTTTGAGAAGGGCCTTAGGATGAACGCTGACACCTACATCAATGTTCTGGAGACCGTTGTGAAGCCTTGGATGGACATGGTGGCCGCAGGAAGGAAGTATGTCTTCCAACAGGACTCAGCTCCAGCCCATAAGGCAAAAAAGACACAATCGTGGCTGACACTTAACGTCCCTAGTCACTGGGGTCCTGATATTTGGCCCCCTAATTCTCCAGATTGCAATCCCCTCGACTACTATGTATGGGGCGTTGTTGAGAGAGATGTCAACAAAGCTCCTCATACCACCATCCAGTCTGTCAAGAAAGCAGTTCACACGGTGATGACCCAAATGGACAAGGTCATCGTCGCCAAGGCCTGTGCTTCATTCCGCACTCGCCTCGAGACTGTTGTAGCTAATAATGGAAACTACATTGAATAAATAAAAACTATATCCTTCTATCTACTACTGTGTCAAATTTCATTCGGATATTTTAATTTTTACTTGCAAAAAATTTCAGTTAAAATACCATTGTTGAAATTCCCAATTTACCTGGTACACCCTGTATATATATATTTTTTTCAAATACTTTCCCTGTTAAAAAGATAGTTTTTAATATTGGCTAATCTTTTATCTCAATCAACATGCGCGGGATATCTGTGCAATTTGCATCCTAACCCGGTGAACTAACTTTACCTTGAAATTTTACTATTCTTCTGATCGGTAATTCTTGATGTTGCAAATTCAGAGTCACGCAGTGTAAAATTATTATTCTTAACTAGCCGAATGACCTGGGCAATTCCCGGAATTTACTCGAGTAAAATTTTACTCGCGAGTGTATAAAATAAAATATTGTTTAATAAATAAAATATCTTACAATTATATGTACTAGCGAATATACCCGGCTTCGCCGGTTTTTACCCCAGGGAAAGTTTGCCTAACGAAAATTTATTTTAACAACAATTTTGCGCAAACATCCACCTCCTACCGAATCTATTCTTGCCAACATAAATTGATGTTTGCTACTCTTCACCACCGAAGGTTTTACATATAGGTGGGAATATATAGCTCAACCTAGAAACTACAAGTATAATACAATATACTGCGGATTATAATTGTAGAACGACATTTGAAAATTATCCCGCATGTGTTTCTTTTGAACGAGAAATCGAAATTTATGGGGATCCCCATCCCTGAAGACTTTATTTTTCCGTTTATCATTACTCTTCACAATTCACCCTTTCATTCTTCATCCCTAAAGTTAGAAATAATCGTTATTTCTCCTTAAAATAAATTTCGATTTCTCGTTCAAAAGAAACACATGCGGGATAATTTTCAAATGTCGTTCTACAACTACAAGTATTCAAAATTTGTGTATTCAAAAACTAAAATCAGACAAATATAAAACCATTTTGCATATTTTCGAGTTAGAAAATAATAATAATTATTATATACTGACTTAGAATGACCCAACTTTCTCCGGCGCTTAGTGAATGTTCACCGGGCGAATATTGCCTTAACAAATGTTATTTATTATAATTATATTATAATTATTACTCTAATTAGTAGACATGCGGAGATTCCATAAAATATATTATCATGATAATTTTAGTGTTCCATTTTCAGAATGCGGTAATAATAGATAATATTTATTAAATCATTTTTCGTTGGGCCAGCATTTAATAGGAGAAAACCCAGACGAATTCGAGTCATAATATAAGTTCATCTTAATAGTGTATGTCATAAATTGTATAGTTATTGCCAAGAGGTAAAATTATTTTCGTCAAAATAAGTATGTAAATATGTTACGCTTGTGTTAAAATGTAAATATGTAAATTCATCCATGTATAAAAGGCGGTACAAAAAATAAAGTGGCAGACATCGCGGGTGCGCTGCTCGCTAGGCATAACGACTGCGCCTCTTCATTTAGCTACGACAGTTAAGAGTCGACAGAGATAAAGAACCTCAAGAGCATGGGCAAGGCAAAAAGACAAGAAGGCCAGAAGGAGGCCGAGTTAGCTCAAGAGAATAAGTCGGTGATAGACGCAATAACAGCGATGATGAGAAGACTAGAGCAGGACGCGCCCACCACCGCAGCCAGATTTGACGGATCAAGTTCGGCGGAATCGTTCTTAAGGGAGCTGGAGAGGTCCCCGGAATTCCAAAACAGCAGCTGTGACGAACAAGGCCGCATGGTAGTGGCAGCGCTAGAAGGAGAGCCCCGGAAAACACTCCAATCCATGGACTACCTCTATGAACCCTACTGGAAGATCAAACAGGTCCTTGAGGATCTGTACCCTCCACCCGAGACACCGACCCATCAAGAATTCTATCAACTACGCTGCGGGCCTCAAGGCTTACAAGCATACTATTCACAGAAGGTAAGCATAGGTACGCAGCTCAACATCGGCCGCAAGGAGATGGTCAATGCCTTCACTCAAGGAATGCCCTCCTACAGTCGAAATCTCCTACTGATTGCAACACCCAGCAGCCCGTCGGAATGGCTCACTCTGGCCAGGAAAATCTATGGTATCGGCGGAGACCCGAGTCGTCCCGGCATTTCCTCTCCCACAGAACGCCCATCTCCCTGCCAATCCGGTAGACGGACAAGTAATCCGCTAAGGCGCTTATCCGAAGATGTGCCTCATTCCCAGAAGCGACCAGTAGGATCTCCCTCCACCGCGCCTACACCATGCAAGCACTGCCAAGGGCCCCACTGGAACAATCAGTGCCCACAACGGGCCACCTTTTTGGACAGCGTGCCGATCATCCTCGACTATCGACACCGCCGCGGTATTTTCGTGACCCAAGAGACACCGCTACCAAGCAACCAGAAGTACAACCCACACGCTATTAAAGGCGTAAGTACCCTGACTCTCAAGTTGCTACTTGCCAACCATTTGTTTTCATTTCTAATAGATACGGGCTCTAATATTAATATTATTGGTTTGAAGCAATTCAAAACATTAAGAACTAAAATATCACTTTTAAATTATGATGTTACTATTAGGACATTGTCTCATAATATCCAACCTGTGGGATTTGCATTTATTTTAGTTACTGTAGGATCCATTAAGGAACACTTGTTATTTTATATAATAGATAATGATCTACCATTTGGCATTTTGTCTTTAAACTCATTATGGATATTCCGATTAACTATTGATTTTTCTTCAAAGAGAATATATCAGGATGATATCATGTTAGCACCGTCACAATATTGTTTTAAAGATTATTTTACTCCATCATTAAAAAACTTTACAATTCAACACGACCCTAATAACCATACCATGCCCCACACTACTCAATCTTTTCCTCATGACACCCTTAATAGTACCACAAATGTAGAAAATTATATAGTTGCACATCCTCATCTAATTAATGAATGTAAACATCTTATTAGAGAAAATATTGGTTTGTTTCCTATCGATAAGTTTTCAGTACCTGCTTTAAATATCGACCCGGTTAAAATTATACCTAACAGTGATAAGATTATAACACTAAGACCATATAGAATACCATATAGCGATTATCCTGAAGTAAAATATCAAATAGAGAAAATGTTAGAAAATGAAATAATAGAACCATCGAATAGCCCATATGCCGCTCCCGTAACACTTGCTAGAAAAAGAGATGGCTCGAAACGCTTTTGCGTAGATTTTAGAAAACTTAACGAATTAATGTCTGTAGATAACTATCCCATACCACTAATAGAAACAGTACTAGATCAATTATCTAATTCCAAATACTTTTCCACCATAGATATAACCTCCGCATTCTGGCAAATTCCTATCCATCCCGAATCTAGGTCCCTACTTTCATTTGTAACCCACCTGGGGCAATACCATTTTAATAGACTTCCATTTGGTCTCAAATTAAGTCCTCAGATATTCGAAAGGCAGTTAAATCAATTGATGCAGAAACACAAATTAACATTTGCTAATCATTATTTTGATGACTTCATAATACATTCTAACAGTTTAGAGGAACACTTAGGACACTTACAGGATTTTTTTCATTTTTGTAAATTAGAAAATATAAAATTAAATCTTAATAAATGCCAGTTTTTCAAGACATCTATTGACTACCTGGGATATAAGATCAGTTCAGGTACCTGCACTCCACTTGTTAGGAATATAGATGTAATTAATGCCATAAAACCCCCTACTAATTTAAAAACCTTGCAATCATTCCTAGGCGCCATTAATGTTTACAACAAATTCATTCCAGATTATGCGCGCGCATTAGAAATTCTCTAAATCAACTTTTGAAAAAGAACGTTAAATAGGAATGGACGTCAGACTGTCAAAAGGCGTTTGACAAACTCAAACAACTACTTTCATCAGGTCCCATTCTCCATCTTTATAAATCAGATTTACCCTGTCAAGTGTACTCTGATGCATCTTTGCAAGGGATAGGAGGAGTACTGAAACAGCTCCATCCAGATGGAAACTCTTATCCAGTACAATATTATAGCCGCACTCTGCGCAAATACGAGCGAAATTATACCATCACCGAATTAGAGTGTCTGGCCATAATTGAAACAGTAGATCGTTTCAAGGTCTATCTGGCGGGAAATTGTTTTACCATTTTCACCGATCATTGCGCCTTGCAGTGGCTTAAAAACATCAAAAGTCCGACAGGAAGACTCTTTCGATGGAGTTTGAGATTGTCAGTCTACGACTATCAGGTGAAATACATCAAAGGCACCAAACAACTAGAGGCTGACCTTTTATCCCGAAATCCGTTTTGTGGCCTTCTTGACGCCACACAATTAAAAATGTACCAAAGTGAGTTTCGGGATAATTCCAAGTATGTTCACTAAACCTCAGGCTTGACTACCGTCACCAGACGTGGTGTGAGCAAAATAGCTGTTCCGCCATCCTTACGACCCACCATACTTAGAGAAGCCCACCAGAAATTCAACCATCCAGGAATTTCTCAATTGACTAGGATTATCTCCGCCCAATACTTTTGGAGCGGAATGTCGATAGACATTCGTGCCTTCGTTAAGAATTGTAACATCTGTCAAATGAGCAAAACCCCAAAAGGACCGAAGTATGGAGAGTTGGGCGAATTGCCAGAATCTCCACTGCCATTCGATCTGGTCTCTATGGACACTATAGCCGGGTTTTCTAGATATGGAAGTGCAAAAAATTACCTGCATGTAGTAGTAGATCACGCAACTCGATTCGCATGGACATTTCCATCTCGTTCCACCAGTACGACCACATATATTCAAGTAATAAAAAAGGTGCTACAAAGTGGTTGTCCGAAGCGTCTCCTTACAGATAGAGCCCCTGCCTTCACATCACCGAGGTTTAGGAGATTTCTAATCTCCCATAACATCCAACCAATGCTCACTACCAGCAACCATCCACAAGCAAACGGTTTATCCGAACGTTTGAACGCAACCCTGACCGGAAAACTTAGGCTCCTCCATCTTCAACATCCTAGAGCTAGTTGGACTATGCTCCAATCCAAAGTAGTTAAGGCATATAACGACACCCCTCATTCCGTCACGGGATTTCCCCCATCATACCTTATGGACGGTTCCCTACCGAAAGAGCTGTCACAACATCTAGATCCTTATCCATCAGTCACTGAATCCAGACGCCTAGCGTTACAAAGAACGAAACAACGCCATAAGCTAGATAAGATCAGATTTGACAAAAATCACAGGTCCCCCGACTTTGAAGTAGGCGATCTAGTCCTAACCAAAATTTACCAACACCCCAATACGGGTAAATTAGTGCCTTACTTCAGTGGGCCATAAGAGATAATTGAGGTGATATCCCCCTATACAGTTAGAATCAATAGACCTAATCAAGCTCAAAACTTAGAAACAGAAGTTATCCGCGTAAACAAATTGAAACATTATTCCGAAGACACTAAGTACATCTTCACACCTCACTCAACGAACAACAATAGCAAACCAAAATCATATTTTATTTACCATCATTTCCCACCTGAAATATTTCATGATGATTATAAGAATTATGCATCTACATTCAGTAACCCATTTAATCACATGAACCCCGATATTTTCTTAGATAATGACGAACGGACATTAACAGCCAGATACATTTCTACTCCTGACACCACCCCAAAGATTGATATCCAATTAGAACCTTCCCCTACAACGAAGATAATGCTCCCATCCTCACCAACACTTAATCACACTCCGCAAATTAGCCCTCAATTGAGTGCTCTCCTTATTAACTGTGACAATGCAAAATTAGAAAATAGGTCATTTATAAGCAAAAATACGTTAGTACCGTTACCCATAGTTAAATATTTTAATAGAATTAAACAATTCCCAATATTTTTTCTATCCCTCCTTACAATGGCGTTTATTAACCCAAACGTCTCCATGACGATTATACATTTGCTAATTTATTTATTGCCGTCGTCCCGATTAAGACAAATTCAATCAATCTTGATTCATTGTCTTGAAGAGCTTTCAATAGTCCTTTGGAACACCTTAAAGGACTTCATTAATCACTCAGAAAAGAATGGTGACCACGACATTAAGATTGATATTCCTCCATAAGATCCTAACGTCAGGAAATTCCTATATTCATATATTGAATTAGAATAACACCACCTGCGTAACACATTGACCACCCCAAACTGATAGTCTTTTTCCAAATTCACTTCCTTTTAAGGTGTCAGCAGGATTACTGATAGTCACAGACCCGTCTTGAAACAATCCGTTCAGGATGTACGTCACAGAATTCAGTACATCTCCCTCTGACCACTTGCAATAAACCATTATGTTCAGACACCAACATCAAGAGATATTCTCCTTGCGCTACTTCATTGACATGACAACCGTCCCCTTTCTCTCCATCCCAAACGAGAAACCTTCCGAGGACTCCATTGGCCCAGTTTGGATCATCCTACCGAATTGTTCGCCACGACCCATGTCCTCATTCCTCAAACATTCATTCTTTTTAATCCCTGAGCACCTTTTCAACACCCCTTTTCTTACGTTCCCTATGGAAAGTACGGTACAGAAGGATGATCAGCCCATCATCAATCCACCAACACTCCAGCGCAGGAGATCCTCTTACACACAGAACACTCCCACAAACAGATACACAGTCGTAGTCACATCACACAGGTTCGTATCCTGCTACATTTAAAACTTTATTATCTTTGTATTATATATCAGATTTAATGTTGTGTTAATCCCTACTTGTATATATTTTTGTATAATATCACACAAATTTCCAATTTTGTACATAGTATCAGAATTCAATTTATAAAATTGCCTCCCAATCTCAACTAAATAATTTTAAATTAATTTTAAATTTATTTATCCCACACAGGTTCCATCTGTCATAAATTGTATAGTTATTGCCAAGAGGTAAAATTATTTTCGTCAAAATAAGTATGTAAATATGTTACGCTTGTGTTAAAATGTAAATATGTAAATTCATCCATGTATAAAAGGCGGTACAAAAAAAAAAGTGGCAGACATCGCGGGTGCGCTGCTCGCTAGGCATAACGACTGCGCCTCTTCATTTAGCTACGACATGTATATAGAAGTATATGCCCGTTGAAGAGCAGAAATTTTGCTCGAAAGCTTGCGAAAAACAAAATTAAAAGAGGGGGGGGGGTCGGTGGAGGCTGGTTAAACCGTTTGGTTTTCGACCGCTACGACCCGGGTTCGATTCCCGCATTGGATACTTTTTTCTGTTAAAAAAAAAATGCTCTAATGGCCCCTGATTCTTGCAAAAGTCCAACCCCACCAGCGAGTGCAAATAACCAAACGGGGCTCTGGCACATTTGTAAGTGCAAAGTCGAACTGATTTACACATGTGTAGACATGTGGTGCGCTTACAGTAAAAGCAGTCGCTAACTATCCACCATGATTATCATGGCCTGTACCACGTATACTAGAGATAAGCAAATAAAAAATAAAAAAAAACCCTTTACATTAATATTGTTTATTCTTTCTTTTTCGAATAATTTCTAGGTAACTGTTACTCACATAAAATCTATAAATGTAAAAAAATCCATTTGATTCAATAAACTTTTTGTTTTATACCTATACACTCGAGGTAAAAATGTACTCGAGTAAATCCCGGACATTCTCTGGGCCATTCGGCTAGTAAAAGAAACACATTGCTGAATATGATATAATAACTATACCTTTTAGCGATTGATGGTAATTGTATTTATAATCCCATTTTGCGACACATAACGTTTTTGGCAGTTGTGATGGAAAGAGCTTGTACTATGTGTTGAAATGTATAATAGGAAGCGGGTCAATAGAGAAGTAAACTAAAAGTTAATGAGCCCCGATACACATTAGAATACTTTAAAGCAAACTAAATAAACCACCTATCATAAAATTCTAGGAGATCGTGGAGGCCATTTGAAACACTTCATTGTATCCTATGCTATTAAACGAGCAATTTCGGTTTCGGGTTCTCGAAAACGGCTCTAACGATTTTGAGAAAACATAGCGATTCCTTGGGGTGATAAATTCATATGGATAGGTAAGGTATCGCCTCCGACAAAATCGGTTTTGGCTTGTAAAAACGCTGAACATTAATTCAATATAACAATCGTAAATTTAGTAGACAATGACGAAGAATTTCATATTTGAAAATTTAACTTATAAGAGTACTGCTGAGATATCTTGGTTAGCCCGATACTATTATCTATCTAGTTCTACAACCCGCTAACTATTTTTGCCGAGAAACACTAATTGGTAGGACCGCGGTTGTGTTGCCCGCAGGTAGTTGGTCGGACCGCGGTACCAGTGAGGTCCGCCGTGCTGTTGTCTACAGGTAGCAGGTAGGTCCAACAAATAAGATCGTAGAGACAAAATTTAGGGCAACTGGCTATCTACACCACCAAGCGAGGAACACAACACGTAAGTTTACCCTCCATATCTGTAGCAAACACAATGGAAGAACGCGTGAAGTACATTTGCACAATAAACTGTCCTTTTCCAAGTTAAGACAATTCTATACTTTTACAAAATTCTTCGAGGTTTGACGTCATTTGAGGCAGACTGACATGCTCAATACCAGAAACGGATGGACCTCGACGTGGGTAATCCCAGGTTTGTTGTGTCCCAGGCTGCCAGATAACATTTCCTCCCAACCAGGACTATACACCGGGGACTTGTTGTCTTCCTGTTCGCAATAAGCAAGTGACTCTTCTTAACCAGAAACGCTAGAATGGGGAACCCCCACTTATCATCTGTGTTGCATCCCGACTTCAGCGTGGTTCCTAGATTCAGTGTGTCATAAACTTCCGTAGGGAGACTTCAAATTCTCGTATCTACTAATTGACGGATGGAGGGAGAGTTCAGAAGTTAGATAAGCCCGTGATAAGTTTTGTACTTTGAGATAAAAACACGATTTCTTCAGCTCGATATATAAATGTTTGTTTAAAATAATCCACAGCACTTATCTCTCTTTGAAATAAGGAATCTTTCAACATTTTGAAGTTGCAATAATGATAGAATATCTCACTCTCTCTCAGAGCATTTAAAGAGGGATTTTTTCAATATTATAAACTATATCGGCGCGTTTGTTTCTTGTTTGAAAATATCCCTCTCTACCGCGATATGATAAAATGATGAGAGGTCAGTGGATGAACTGGCGAAACCGCTGGGAGGGTTCACCACTAATGAGCCAGGCATTCTCAAAATTTTACCATTGGTGAAAAAAGTCGGTGGACAAGTGGGTAACACCCTCGATTCCCGACAGCCATGAACCGGGATCAAATCATGCGTTAACATTTTGTTTAATATGTGAATAACCTTCACATATTATTCACTGTTACAATTATCATAAACTAGATTGCTCTTTTTGAGCGGTACCTAATAAAGTGATTTTGGAACAATGTACCATTGCTGTAGGGAATTTTTTTATAAAAAATAAAACGATACCTACTTGCGCGAATAATTTTAATTTTCAATACAGAATAGAAATGGAGCTAAGTCAAGTTTTCAATCAAGATGGCATGTTTATATCACATGAAGGTTTTATTAATAATGTTGAATCCCGTCTCTCATTATATATTTCTATGCTCAAAAATAATTTTTGTTTGTGAATTTCTAAACGTGGGCATTTTGCAACTATTTAAAACACATTATATAAGGTGATAACAAGGACGTTCTATATTTACCATGTCATTAATATGCAAATTGATTCATCTTTTGAACATCACACACCTCACAAGTTTATCTAAATATGCCCCATCTATGCATCCTTACAGAATATTTCTCAAGGTGACTTTTCCGAATGTACCCGAGATTTATTGACAGGAGACTACGTGCCAAAGCTGCCTTGGTGAAAACTTTTATGGCCCCAGCCACCGCTGTGAAGGACGTCTTGATTTGCATATATGTGGCGATTAGTATGCAACTTTTGTTTTGCATTTTGTAACTACAAAAAAGATCATTATGTGATAGCAATGTGGCACTGTATATTTAGCATGACACTCGGATGTGCAACCGCTCCATAGAACCATCATAAAAACACAGAATTATAAAGGCATTACATAAATCCTACTTTCACATCGCGGTAACAATAGTCACCGTGTCATCATCTCGTGGCAATAATACAGTCACCGTATCATCATCGCGGTAACAATACAGTCACCGTATCTTCATCGCGGCAATAATACAGTCACCGTATCATCATCGCGGTAACAATACAGTCACCGTATCTTCATCGCGGCAATAATACAGTCACCGTATCATCATCGCGGTAACAATACAGTCACCGTATCATCATCGCGGCAATAATACAGTCACCGTATCATCATCGCGGCAATAATACAGTCACCGTATCATCATCGCGGTAACAATACAGTCACCGTGTCATCATCGCGGTAACAATACAGTCACCGTATCATAATCGCGGCAATAATACAGTCACCGTATCATCATCGCGGTAACAATACAGTCACCGTATCATCATCGCGGTAGCAATACAGTCACCGTATCATCATCGCGGTAACAATACAGTCACCGTATCATCATCGCGGTAACAATACAGTCACCGTATCATCATCGCGGCAATAATACAGCCACCGTATCATCATCGCGGTAACAATACAGTCACCGTATCATCATCGTGGTAACAATACAGTCACCGTATCATCATCGCTGTGGTAACAATACAGTCACCGTATCAACATTTTTGTAACAATAGAGTCACCGTATCATTATAGTGGAAACAAAATAGAGTGTGAGGACCAATCATGATAATGGATTGCAACAAACCAAAAAAGGGCATTAAAATCAGGTGGGGTTAAAATTTTATCAAAACACACGAGGACTACTAACAATTATAAATATTGTTGCACTGGGCTGCGGTTTGGCAGATTCTTCAGTCTTGAGTCTCTCCTCAGACGTGTCTTGCATCTTTCCAGAACGTGTCTCAACCATCTTACAAGGTTAAACCAGTCAATAATAAGACAACTATAAATTTAGGTAGCACCTAGAATCTCTCTTTATTTACCACATCAAAGTTTAAAGCATGTAGGGTATTTAGTGTATCAAAATACAAATGTTTTATAGTACATAATATTTTATATTAATAATCTGTTTTATAAAAATAAATAAATTTATAATTTGAATTTTAAATATATTAAAAATAATATTATAAATAATTTTAAAAATAGGCGCATTAATCATGATGCAACACTTCCCCCCTCTCCAGAGGTCGTCACGTCCTCGTGAGTGACCTCATCAATTCTTTCAAAATAGGGTTTGAGTCTTGAGACATGGACAATCAATGGGTCTTGGCCAGGATTATCTTTCGGCTCAATTAAGTAATTTACGTTGGACAGCTTCTTTAATATTCGATATGGCCCAAAATATTTTCTCAATAGTTTTTCACATTTTCCGATTTTCCTGACTGGTGTCCAAACTGCCACTAAATGTCCTGGTTCATAGATTCTCTCGTTGTGTTTTTTGTCATAGTTTCTTTTCATTCTTTCCTGAGTCTTCTCTGTGTTGTTAATGACTACCTGTCTCGTCTTTGCTATTTTATCTAAGTAGTTTTCTATATATTCGTCGTAATCGTCCATGTTACTGTCCGTTGGGATATTCTCGTCGTCTAAGAGGGACATGGGTTCCCTCCCAAACAACAGGAAAAATGGAGAGTAGCCTGTGGTTTCTTGAATTGTGGTATTATATGCGTGGGTGATAAAAGGAAGGATTTCGTCCCAGTTCTTCTGATCCGTATTCACATACATGCTGATCATATTGATTAAAGTTCTATTTAGCCGTTCCGTTAGTCCGTTAGTCTGGGGGTGGTAGCTCGTTGTGAAGCAATGTTTAACTTTGCACATTTTCATAACCTCCTTCATCAAATTGCTAGTGAATTGTGAACCTCTGTCGCTGATAAGAAATCTTGGAGCCCCGTGACGTAAAAATATATGTTCGATTAAAAATGTAGAGACTTCTTTCACTGTCGCTTCTGGTACTGCCTTTGTTTCAGCATACTTGGTATAATAATCCGTCAACACAATGATCCATTTCCTTCTTCTTTTCGTTGATGGCAAGGGGCCAACAAAGTCAATTCCGATTCTTTCAAAAGGGTAGTTAGCTGGGGGAATAGGTTGTAGAAGTCCAGATGGCAACTGATTTGAACCTTTCCGACTTTGGCAAAGATGGCACGTCTTTACAAATTCGGAAACATCTTTCAGCATGGAAGGCCAATAGTATTTATTCTTCAATCGGTATGTGGTTCTGGCGACGCCCAGATGGCCATTCAGCATATGGTTGTGGTATTCACTCATGATTTCTTTCCTTCTCTTCTTTGGCACTACCAGCAACCATTCTCTACCTTCAGGATTTGGATTTTTCTTGTAGAGACACCCATTTTCTTCTTTAAAGTTCTGTGTAATTGAACGCTTGTTTCCACTAAGGTTCTCCTTAATATTCTCAATAAAATCGTCCCTTTTCGTCTATTATTTGATTCAAAAATAGTCTTTCATAATCCTCGTCCCATTCGTTTTCTGGTAAGGGTCCTCTAGATAGACCATCAGCGTCCAGATGTTTTTTTCCCGATTTGTGTATAATTTCAAAATTATATTCCTGAATCTTCAGTGCCCATCGTGCTAATCGACCGGTCGGATCTTTTAAATTCTTAAGCCAGCATAGTGCGTGATGATCAGTTACGATTTTAAAGTGCCTTCCATATAAATAGGGCCGTAATTTTGATATCGACCACACTACAGCTAAACATTCCTTTTCGGTGGTTGAATAATTTTGCTCAGGTTTACTTAGGGTTCGGCTCAAATATGATATTACCTTCTCTTCGCCACCGATATTTTGAATTAGTGTTGCGCCTAAGCCGATGTTAGAGGCATCTGTGTGAATGCAGGTGGCTGCATTTGGATCAAAGTGACCTAAAATTGGCGGATTCATAAGAGCTTTTTTAAGGTTTTGGAACGCTTCTTCCTGTTTTCCTGTCCAGATAAATTGCACATTTTTTCTGATGAGACTGGTCAATGGGTCAGCGATTAATGAGAAATCTTTAATAAATTTTCTATAATATGAGCACATTCCTAGGAATGATTGCACTTCTTTGGCCTTCTTGGGCTGAGGAAAATCTCTAACGGCTTTGATATTATATTCGGCAGGTTTTATACCCTCTTGGTTGGTTATATGTCCAAGGATCTCAAGTTCCTCGAAAGCAAATCTGCATTTCTTGGCGTTCAGTTTTAAATTAGATTCGCTGAAGCATCTGAGGACAGCTTCAAGTATTTTAATGTGGGTTGGAAAGTCCGAGCTGTATATAATTACATCGTCCAGGTAGCAAAGGCAAATCTGCCATCTCAGATTTCCGAGGACATTGTCCATGTTCCTCTCAAAAGTAGCAGGGGCGTTGCATAGACCGAAGGGCATTACGTTGAATTCATATAACCCATGTGCAGTAGTGAAAGCCGTCTTCTCTTTGTCTCTCTCTTCAATTTCGACTTGCCAATAAACCGATTTGAGATCTATTGCTGAGAAGTACTTGGATCCTTGGAGAGTATCCATTACATCATCAATTCTTGGGATTGGATAAACATCCTTCACTGTTACTTCATTTAATTTCCTGTAGTCCACACAAAATCTGTATTTGCCATCTCGTTTTTTGACCAATATAACGGGAAAGGACCAGGGACTTGAAGATTGTCTAATTATTCCTTCTTCGAGCATCTCGTCTATTTGATCCTTTATGATGGTTCGTTCCTTAGCGCTTACCCGGTAAGGCTTGTGCTTTATTGGTTTTGCGTCTTCTGTATGAATCTGATGTTTTGCCAAACTGGTCCTACCTAACCTCGATGAGAACAAATCAGTATACTTGGCCAAAATTTGTTTTAACCTCTCTTGTTCTTTAAATGTTAATTTTTTGTTTATTTGAAATTGTATTTCGTCATTTTCATTCTGCTTCTCTTTATTCTCTATAAAATTTACCCCTGCAGGAAGACTTCCATAAGCCAATGTTTGGTCTTTCATGATTTTTAAAGGTCGAGGATAAGGGTTCGTTATCCAGATATGGGTTTTCTTATCCGTGACAGTAAGCAAACTTCTTGCCAATCGAAGACCATTTGTTTGAGTCATTCTGTTGTTCTCTTCGATGACATATTCGCCATCCTCTGCTTCTATTGAGGCCCTAATCAATTTAATAGATAGTTTAGGTATAACGGTATCTGTAGTGCTCTTTATTTTTTTTAGATCATAATTGCTTACGTCATGATTACTCATCAAATTATATTTTATTGTTTCTCGTTTACAATCAATTTTAGCATTCATTTTTTTAAGGAAATCTCGTCCAAGAATAAGAGTTCGTAGATGCGCGTCCATTACTACAAATTCGTGGGATAATTCAGTGTCATCAATTTTTAAATCTAAAATAATGCTACCTACCATATCTAATTTTTTTCCATCGGGTCCTGAACACGTTTTAGTGAGACTATTTATTTCACGGCTAGCAAAAAGTGCTGTTCTTAGGTCGACCACTGAAAGATCGCGCCTGTATCAATCAAAGCTTCGCATAACCCTATCTTGTCCACATTAATATTAATTTTGTACCTAGGGTCCAACTTTCTAATTCCATTTATGGTCGACTTGCTTTGATTGAAGGAATCAGGCGCGACACTTAGTTTAAATCTTCCAACACGGAATATCTATTCCGTGTAGGAATATTCGTTTGTGTGTCATTACAAACATCCGCATAGAGGCGAGGCCGTGTATAATCTTTCCTTTCGTCCATTTGAAGATTTTCTTGACTCTTGTCTTGGGAAACTGAGGGGTCCTCTTCTACGATCCTCACAAACTTGACTCTGCAATACCGCGCTACGTGTCCTGGCTTGTTACACTTGAAACATATTGGTCTCCCGTCTTCTGTCCTATTCCTGTTTGAATCTGGACTCTTATTGTAGGTTTTCCTTGGGTAGACCGGTTTTGGCTCAGGAATGGGAGTGTAAAATCGTCTAGGGGCAGATACCTGGGGCAGCGGCTTGTTCTGGTAGTACCTCGGAGCGGGGGGCCTGGGGCTTGGGGGTGTTCTGGTAGTACCTCGGAGCGGGGGCCTGGGGCTTGGAGGTGTTCTGGTCTGGTCTTCTGAACGACGGAGCTTTCTTCCATTTCTCTTGATGGTGGGAACGAGGAGAGCGTGGTCCATTATATAGAACCTTTGATTTTTCTATACGTTCTTGATAATTATTTTCAAACAAATCCATCTTTTTACACAATCTTAGGAGTTCGTTGGTATTCTTAGGAGGGTTTAAGTAGAGGGCAAAAGAGTATTCTTTCTTTAACCCTCCAATAACCCAATTTATTTTATTCTCTTCTTCCATTTGGGGGTCGACCTTGTTGCACAGAACCAGGATATCCTCTGCAAACCTGATTGCAGGTTCATTCCACTGCTGCATTCTGTTCAGCCTCATCTTCAATTCTTCTTTGTTGGCGTCTGAGCCAAAATCCTGAATTAGGCGGCTCTTGAAATGTTCCCAGCTGGTAAAACTTATCTTGTGTAGGTCCAGCCAGGTTTTGGCGCTACCAATCATGTTCATGGCTGCATAGCGAGAAATAATATATTCTGCCCAGTGGTACAGGAAGCCAATTTCTTCAAGGGACTCAATCCATGGGCGAGGGTCTTCTGTTCCATCATATTTGGGGATGTCTATGTTGGGGTTCAAAACAACTGGGTCGGCACTTGCATCTCTACCAATTGTTGCACTGGGCTGCGGTTTGGCAGATTCTTCAGTCTTGAGTCTCTCCTCAGACGTGTCTTGCATCTTTCCAGAACGTGTCTCAACCATCTTACAAGGTTAAACCAGTCAATAATAAGACAACTATAAATTTAGGTAGCACCTAGAATCTCTCTTTATTTACCACATCAAAGTTTAAAGCATGTAGGGTATTTAGTGTATCAAAATACAAATGTTTTATAGTACATAATATTTTATATTAATAATCTGTTTTATAAAAATAAATAAATTTATAATTTGAATTTTAAATATATTAAAAATAATATTATAAATAATTTTAAAAATAGGCGCATTAATCATGATGCAACAATATCAAATTTTAAAATTCAAATTAGCGTCTCCCGCCTGGAGTGTTTCGATACGCTATTTTCCCAAACTAAGACTCGATTTTGCAAGTTTTGCTCCGAAAACAAAAACACTATTTTTGGAGGACGTTTTTTCGCCCTTACATTAATATATTTACATTTAATCATATTAATAAGTATTTAATTTATATACATTTTTTACACACACACACGCATATATATATATATATATATATATATATATTCTCTTTGTTAAAAATATAATATAACTAATTACTTATTACAAAAAAATTAAAAAACAAACCTCACACATTAATATTAAATAAAAAAAAAAAAATTATTAATCTTAAAATTTTTCATAGCTATAATATATATATATATATATATATATATATATATATATATATATAAAATAAAATTACATTTTGAATAGTGCTGTATTCTTCGAGATAGCACATCTCCCCAATACTCTAGCCTCAGCCCCCCCGTTATCAAATTCATACGCGTGTTTCTGCCCTTGGAATGATGGTTGACAAAGAATGGTTGGCCTACCACGCCTTATTATATGAATGGGACTTGAATTACACTCATGTACAAAACTTAAGGAAATTGTATTGAAAGATATTTGATACACAGTGACCTTTATTAATGACACACGAGATAATCAAGTGTGAACAAAATTGTCTCTGTCTTCTTCTTCTAAAAAAAAAAAAAAAACACAGCCGGCGACATAAAAACTTTCCACTTATTTAAGTTGTGTTCATAAAAAAAAAAAAAAAAAAAATGTGGGAACGCCTACACTAAAACTGTTCTCTAACTAGGGATTGGCTTCTTAGAATTAACGGAAACGCGTTTTCAGAGATGGAAAATATACAACAAATATACGCTCAATAATATCAGCGAAAGGATTATTCTAGACATACACATGTTTATTTATTAATTCAAAATGGGAAGCTTTCTAGATTAAGCTAATCCACAGGCTACGTGTTTCGCAAATACTTATAATATATAGAAGTAACAAATGAATTAACCTATGTAAGGAATTAGATAATACAGTAAAACCTCCATGAGAGGACACTGTGGTAGAGGACACCTCTCTATAAAGGACAGTTTTCATCGCCAAAATTACCATTTTTACTATTTAGATACAAAAGCTTCCCCATGTGTACTAGGTGCAAAACCAAAGAGGCCACTCCCCAACATATACTAAATTGTATTGGAAAGGACAAGAGATCCCTGTACAGAGAACCAAGAAGATTTCTTGAGCTTCTTTATGAGCACGACCTCCAAGATCTTGTCTAATTTAGACTAAAAGGATAAGTAAAAAAAACAAACTATTTAGCAACTTTCCGGTAAGAGGACACCTCTCCCTAAAGGATACTTTGGCTCTGGAACTAGATGTCATTTACAGGGAGGTTCTACTGTATATTTTAAAAATATATTAATATTTATTTCTTTTTAAAATTATTTTCTTATCAAAAATATATAGAATACAGTTTGAGAAATATGCTTAACACCAAAATTTCTCAATTTATTGATTTTAAACGATGTTTCAATTAGAACTTTTGGTAAACTACCAAATTTGGGAAATAGTTGAATGAAATGTAATATTTCATAACTGCTAGGTCTTAGAAACTTGAATCAAATATCAAAATTTGGGGGGGAAAAAAAGTCAATGTTCTAATTCCTTATCCATGCTACTTTGAAATAATATAACACTCAAAGCCACAAGTATTCTCTACGTTATGAATATAATAGTTTGTAATTTTAATATATGTGTCAGCAGAAATATTTTTAGATTAGTATTTCAAAAATGTACGTGTGAAATAAAGATTATCCACACAAAAAACTTCAAAAGGAACATAATCTCTATTTCCCCCCCCCCCCCCCCCCAAAGAACTTAGTTTTCAATATCTCATCTGTTTTTTGATCGAAAGGTTTTCAAATTCCGAGAAAACCAATGAACAAGTGCAGATTCACATCTTGGAGTTTTCCCCTTCAAAGGTTCCAATTTTGAATGGAATTTATTTTATTAACAAGTTTGTCAATTAAAAAAAAAAAAAAACTGTGGGAACCTCTTTTTTTTTTAACACACTGAGGCAAAAAAGATAAAAATATACAATTTGTTTTCGGAATTCGATTTAATCTTTTAAAAGGAGAGTTCAAGATATGTTTGATATTAATTTTAAAAATGAAATTTAGATTGTTTCCACAAAATGCATGTGTAAAATTTACCTTTAAAAAAAAAAAACAAATGAGTGGACATTCTACAAGTCCTTCAGTTTTTCCAGTATCAATCTGCCTTACTTGCCGAGAATGCCCAAGTTCTTTGAGACCGGAACAATGTCCAAAATGTCTCAGGCCATCACCACTCTGAAAATGTCCTAGTTAATCAAGGCCATTATCAATACAAAAAAAGTCCAAGTTTCCAATGAACGATACCTGGGGTAAAACACCTAAATTATCTAAGGACATTATTTGACGACGGTACAATGTCCAAGACCCCTAGGACGTCACCATCCGGTACAACGTCCCTGCGGTTGCCAAGCAACGGAACATCCGGGCCTCGGATCGTTGGCGCAACCACCACCGCCAGAGGGCGACCGCCTCACATTTAAATCGTTGCCGCGGCGCGCAGCGTCCACACCCACCACGATGGCCGCTCTGCTCCTGTCTTTCCTGCCCGCGCTCCTTAGGATCGAGGGATCCGAAGTGTGCACCCTGCAGACCACGCAGGACCTCGTGTGCCACCAGGCCGCCAGCTGGGACACCGTTCAAGTCGCAGCCAGGTCCATCAACACCTCACTTAAGTATCTTCGGGTCTTGGAAACGAGTCCCCTTAGCCTGAATGACGGGGCGTTCGAGGGATTCAGTACGCAACGGCTCTTCATCAACGCAACGCCATTGATATCTATCTCGGATGACGCCTTTAGAGGCCAAGAACAGAATCTAGAGTTTGTGAGATTGGAGCATACCCAAATTCAAGCTATCCCCACCGCAGCATTGCAGCGGCTCCACAAACTCAAGACCCTCAGCCTGGCGGATAACGACATCTCAGTCGTGGAGCAGCACGCCTTCCGTGACCTGACCTACCTATCGAACCTGATCCTCCGCAACAATAGGATAGCCACTCTGGAGGAAGGCGCGTTCCCGAGCCACCTGTCAACGCTGCATCTTGGTGATAACGCCATTCTTCTCCTCAACGGCACCGCGAGGTACATGCCTCGTCTGAGGTGGCTCATGGTCTCCCACAACCGCATCTTCACTCTGGCAGGGGAACTGGAGGGACTCTTCCACCTAAAGTACCTGGCAGCTGATGAGAACCAGATCTTCTCTCTCGGTAGCTCCCTCCACAACTTGCAGAGTCTGGATTCCTTGAACCTCGCCCACAACCACCTAGAATGCCTAGCAGATGGCTTGCGAAGTCTGACACATCTCACCTACTTGAATCTCTCCTTCAACTCCATTCGCCTGTTGGACTACGACGAGCTCTCCTCACTGACATCCTTGAAGACGCTGGATCTGTCTAGCAACAAACTGACAGTTCTCAGAGGTGCCCTGAGGCCTCTCCAAGCCCTGAAGTACCTGAACCTGTCTCACAACAGGTTGATCACAATCTCGAGACGCGATCTCAGAGGACTAAGCACCCTGAAAGAGCTGGACGTGTCCCACAACCAGCTGGTGAGCCTAGATGGAGCCTTCCACCCCCACGGTCCGCCTCTGGAGATGCTCTGCGCCTCCCACAACCTCATCCAGGATATGAACGGGTCCCTCAAGCCTATCGCTCCCACTTTGAGATCATTGGACTTGAGTTCGAATCAACTGACGACTCTGGCCAAGTACGACCTGAACAAGACGGAGAACCTGGTCGAGATCTTCCTCCACGGTGAGTAAACCTGGCGTATGTATCTTATCAGTGAAGTGGAACGGTGCCGTTCACATTTCTTGCTTGGTCCATGACAGTAGTATCAACTTTCAGTCCTAACCCTTAATTAAGCATTCTAATTTCTTAGACAAAACACATCAAATTTCTTCGCACCATTGCACACTTTTCATAGAAACATATTTGATATTAGCTGTGCTGTGCGTTTTCGATTATAACGCCTTAATTATTGAAATTAGGTTTGGAACCAAGCTATATAATAACCACTATTATTGTTAACAAAACACACAACAACAAAACCATTTGAAAGCTTAATTGGGGCATTAAATGAGCATCCACCATACAATATATTTACATTTTGTTAAAAGGGAATATGATAGCATATGGATTGGGAAAATAAGTGAAGGAAAGATGTTTTTTTTTATACCTTATTAAAGGTGTACCACTCTTTGCCACTTTGTTAATAAGTTGAACGATTAGAAAGTATTTTATCTGTTATAAAATACCATAAATTATTAAAATATGTTTAAATATGAATATAATTTTAGATATTTTTTAGATTCAGAGTGTTGAGAGAGCCTTTTTCAAACCAATATTTCCTTTAAACATAATTCAAGGAATTTGAAAATAGGATCCACTATCCCGTTCGTTTATTAATTGAGAATTTGGCACAGATTTTATTAAATGGATTTCCCACTTTATCTTATAAATAATATAATACCTATATACGGATTATATAACAGGGCTTTGTCACATTTGTAAGTGCAAAAGTCGAATTGCATTTCACATGTGTAGACATGTGGTGCACTTACAGTAAAACGAAGTCGCCAGCTTCTACCCACCATAATTATCATGGCCTGTACCATGCGTACTAGGGATTATTAAAAAAATCACAAAGTAATTTATATTAGCTTTAAACAGAGTCGAGAAAATATCTCGAAATTAATTATCAAAAGAAAATACTATCTCTTTGGTATTTCTTCTCCTCTGCACTCTTTTGTAAAATTTTATAAATATATTTATTTATTTAATTCAACACACAAAACGTGATATCCCGGTTAAATATATCATTTATTTATGTATTTAAAATTATTAACAATTATAAATTAGAGAAAAAAGCATAATTTAAAGTTCCGTTACTGTAACTTTACGCATATGATGGATAAGATTAAAAAAGAATGTAGTAAACTTAAATTTATTCATATTTTAATGTTATTGTTGTGAAAAAATGATATATTCGTAGATAAGAAAGAAGGCTGATAATTAAGAAGATCCTTTATTACTTAAAGGAATTTATAAACAATAAGGAAGGACAAGAAATTACAGAAATTGAACTAGATAAAATTATATACAATCTAGCAGCTCACGTTTATCAGCAGCCTGACCTATCCAAGAACCGCTAGCTATCACACAATCCAACAAAGCTGCGATATATAGACAGATATGTAAATTAGCATAGACAATATGCAAAAATATGCAAATCACAAGAGTATTATATTGTAGAAGTATCTCTGAATTGCCACTCTTTCAATAGTTATTTATATTTATTTATTAAAAAAGTATATTTTGATCTGTGGAAATATGTGGAAGTAATTCCTCAGCAAGTTATCTTATTTCCACCTCTAATCGTTTAATTTTTGGAATTTGACAGAATATATGGGAGGGAATTAAATCCTGGGAATAGTAGGGCTGGAATATGATCATTATTATATATAGAAAGGAAAAGAAAAAGCAGAGAGATAGAGAGTTAACCTCTATAATTATTGAATTGAATCTCTCGTATATGATCTCTCAAGGTGTGGGCAACCTTTTTTTTCTTTCAATTTTTATAAAAGAGGGTAAAATTATTTAAATGAATTACAAGTTAGCTTCACACAGTGAGAATTCGAAATAAAATGACTGACCATCACAATGTAAATGTCAGGATTAAACACAAGACATATAGTAGCGCGCCATATATTTACCAGAAATGAAAGTATTTAAGGCGAAATTTTCTTGTACTAAAACAACTTCTCTCTTTTATCGCAGTAAGGAAGGACAGTAAATAGTTGTTTCATCCGAAGAGTCGCGTTGCAGATTTCAATCTCTAGTAGATGCCAGGAACCTGGTCCATTTCACGTTGGTTTCTCAGCTATATTCCAGTTACTGGAATGGCCGTTACCAGAGATTATCATATACAAACAAGATAGACTGTGCCTACAAGACAGTACCAACAAGGTTGTCAAGACCGTGTCATGACTATACCAAAACATGACCAAATAGAAAGACTACCAAAAAGAAGTCAATGAAGACAGTATCAATAAGATTGTCCCAGCCAGGCTGTGAAGCCTCTGCCGTGACTATACAAACGAAGCAAATGGCTATGACAACATGGTCATACCCCAACTAGAAAAATACAGTAGAACCTTCCTGTAAAGGACACCTAATTGCAGAGCTAAAGTGTTCCTTTAGAGAGAGGTGTCCTCTTACTGGGGAGTTGCTAAATAATAAAAATGGTAATTTTGCAAATGTAATGTCCTTTGTAGACATGTCCGCTAAAGGGAGGTTCTACCGTATATATTAGAACAGTACCAAAAGTATTGTCTCAACAAAACTTGACTTTTAAAATCATTAACACCTTCTGTCATTAAGAATTATGACACATATTTAAATGATACATTATATAATTAAAAACTATATATGTAGAAATAGGCATCACAATCTTATATAAAAAGTATCCTCAAAAATGGAAGACAATTTCGAAGACAGTAACGACCTATCTAGCAGCCGCTATCAGTGACCCCTCTGATGAGAGATAGGGAACTATCTGTGTGCATGGTTCGACATCATGGCAGACTATGGACCCTCTCTTGTGTCGGCACCGTCCACAAACGTGAAACCCAAGTATCCTTTATATTTATTCACTATATTTATTTGTACAATACCACGGATTCTTAAGTTGTTTACACAGCCTTCTGTGACTATTGGTAAACTTGCAAATTCCTTAGTTTAGTCAATTTTTCAAAAGACAATTTTCAGGTCATCGTATTTGATCGAATATAAATTGGAACCTATAGAAAGGATAAAAAACGTATAGTTAGTGATGTGAGGTGTGGAGAGCTAAACTCTGCAGAGATCCACAGAAACAGGAAATCTGCGGTGGTGGAAAACTACCGGCGACTCTCGAGGGAAGTGGTTGAAGGCAAAAAAACTGGAAGAGGGAGGACAAGCAGTGACATCATTCACCAAACTGGGACAGTAGTCACACAGTAGTTCTCTCTGTCTGTCTGTCTACCATCTCTCTCTACCTAGAGTCAGGATCGTATCCATGTTGGCAATGATATCTATAGTTTCTATAGATAACATCTTAATGCCTTTTTATTTTTATGCATATTCTTAGAATTTGAAGAACAACATTTATTTTTGAAGTGTGTTCTCTACTAAACTATAAAGTTTTAAAAGAAGTGAAGTAACGTCAAACGAGGGAGAAAAAATATAAGAAGTTTCGTTAAATTTTATACCTCATTATCATATTAATGAAATATAAAACATTTACGATTAATGATTTCATTGTTTAGAAATGAAGACGTTTATACGTAAGCTAGTGAAAGTTTAGATAATTTGACCCTACTTGATTGTTTCTAGACATAGTCATCATGTAGCGCCATCCCGACAAAATTAGACTATTGTAGAACGTCCTTTCAATTTGTTCTGTAAAATTATTTTTACCTCTTTGATTCTAGAACTGCAATTTGTTAATAAACGTAAGCGTGGTTAGTCGCACAGTCCAGGCGATTTAGAGTTCTCCGCTAGACACTATATCTTGACTTAACAACATCCCAGGAGAAGTTATGTCCTCCAGTTATCTCCAGACTCCACAGTACAAAGTATTTTAACCAGCGCCATATCAAGTAGAATAGTTACTCTGTCTCTATATAACTTTTACAAAGCAGTAGGTAGGAAGAATAACTTAGATTTATAGTTTTCTACTCTAATACATGATGGTGATTGATCATCGTGAGGATTTCATTGTAAGCCGGCAATAAGAGAGGAGAATCTGTATAAGACTGATGTCTTAATAAAGACTCTGTGTGTGATATCTCCAAACCAAATCTTTGAATGTATTGCATTCTTAATTTACTTCGAACTACGCTACTTATTCCCAACTAACATTTGTTCGTATTTTTGTCTATGTCTTTAATTTTGTTAATATCTTTCGCAATTAATTATTATAAAATAGAACCTATTTCGTAACATTTCACAGTAGTTTGGGTGTTGATTAATTGCATAAATAAACCTGTAGGGGATTTTTTCATACGTGTGAATCAGTAGGTACTTCGTCTCTGTCTAGGTAATCACACCAGCTTCCTCTCACTAATGGTAATTTTTATTGATTTTTCAATCATTGATTTCACCATGACCTTGTAAAAAACTGTCTACGTAGAAAGCTGAGTCACTATATAGATGTGAAGGAAGAAAAGTTATCCTCTTTCCTATATCTTTCGAAGAGATTTAATTACCTAATCAATGTTTCTAAAAATAATATATTTTAATTACCTTTTTTAATTAAACAAATAAATTTAATCCTCTAACTTTTTCAATCAACTAACTAGATTATGTTATATATAGAGCTGAAAGAAACTTATGAAAGTTTTTCTTATAAAGTTTTGTGTTATAAATTAGTTTTATATAATTGCTTTTATAGATTCTCTGCCAGACGTGATTTAATCTTGGCTCTAATTGGATTTCTCCTCGAGGAGAGAAAAATCTTTAATTAAAAACTCTTCTCTTTTTTTATTTTTGAGAAAATGAGCAAAGAAGTGGAGGTGTTTTATTCTCATATTGCTATTAAAATAATTCTAGCCTCTCAGTTCTTTCTGTAATATTTTATAAAAGTTTGAATATACCGACATGTGAAAACATAGAGAAAGGTTGTCATAGAACAACTTGTTAATGTGCGATATACAAAAAAAAAAAAAAGGTTTGAAAGTGGGATCTTGCATTGGGATCTTTAAGAAAAAGGCATCTCCTTGAGGTACAGTCTGCATCACGAGGGCCAACAGCCTGAAACACGCATACGATTGACTTTTACTTCAAGAAAGAATATTTGGCTAAAATTCTGTAATAATTAATTAATATTTTGTAATTATTTGATATTTATTCCGATAGATGGCGCAAGTCATAAGCAATTTTTAGTTTCATGATAAGGGAATACGTTTTATTAATTAAAGTTATATATAATGGTGAAAACAAGGAAAGAGTTCAGACAATTGGGAAGTGGTGAGGTGAAAGAGAGGTGAGGGTATATTTTTTTCAAGTTTCTCGAGGAAAAGCCAAAAGATAGCAAGTTGACCTCCGATATCGTCTGCAGTACAAAGTCCTCTCAAGGTGATCACGTGATGGACAAGGTTACCAAATAAAAAATATTTTCTGCAACGTAAAGGAAAATAATGACGACCTCAGCAAGATTTTATCAACGTTTTGCTCGTCTGTCTTTTCTAACTGTTTGATTCTATCAATTCTTGTTTGGAATAAATAGCAGTTATCAAACAACAGGTTTGTGAAAATCTTTATTAACGTAATCTCGTGCTTTCGGGCATCTCTCTGCCCTTCTACAGGAGTACATAATATTCTATATACAGTTACGAGCGTTATTCTTCATCTCCTAATCAACTCTGTCACCGTTTGCTTTTTTTTTTTTTGGAATGGCGCCCTCCTATTGGTTGGCTACGATCACGCCACCTTTGCCCCCCCCCCCCCTCATCATGCCTCCCCCACTCGCTTTTCCGTTTTTGTAACTATTGTGTTGGAGCGGGTCGCTCCTTAAATAAATGCATATATTAGTTAATAACTAAATGGAATCCTCTCTTTCTTTTTCCCAGTATGAGACGCCTACGGAAGCCAACATTACATAGACAGATAAAGCACATAGGCTATAGTTATTAACTAATATATGCATTTATTTAAGGCGCCAATTTATAATTGTAACAAATAGTATTTGAATCAAAACATTCAATCGGGTAAAACACGGGCGTTGCCCGGGTCATTCGGCTAGTATATATATATGTAACGTTTCTCTGATGATCTGTACACGCCAATATGCAGATGATATTGTTTTGCGTAAAGAAAAGAGAACAATCAACCGTCTGACTAACTAACTTTATTTCAATCACGCGCCTTCTATTTATAGTTACAAATATTTATATAATTCCTGACAGCGTAAAATTTTACATCTATTAATAATTTATAAGCAGAATATGACATATATGTAAACGTTTATATTGAGACTACGTTTAATAAAGATGAAGAAACTCATCTCCAGAAAACTGTGGCATTATTTGATTAATATCCAGGAGATTTAAATCAATTGAAATAGCAGTTATAGGATGTATTGACTTTATATAAGAGATTATTATTAAATGTGTTCAACTTCAGGGGGGAGCATAAATATTCACAATGTTGAATATATCTTGTAACGTTTAAAATTGCTCTGAATTGCCTAATTCAAATGTATCCGGTAGCCAAGCTATATCTCCAACAAACCGTATTTTACCTCAATTAAATTATACCTTTCAATATAATAAACTCCTGTGTATCAATATTGAAGTGAAAACACCAGTCTTTCGGAGGTAATTTTCTTTTAAATTCAAATCTCTCTAGTTTTTTGGACATGGTTTTTAAAAATAAACTTACCATTGGATGCCCAATGTTTTCACTTTAATAAATTATACCTTATTCACAGGTACAACACATTTCTAACTATATTTTTGTTAAATAAATAATAAAAAGTGCTCTAGGTAACGTAGAGTCTCCAAAAGTAGAGGTAGCCTAAACATGTCTAAACTCAATCTCATTTGGAGGTTGTATCTCATTTGAGACACTGTCATGTCAGGCAAGCCGTGAGGAATCAGCCGTAACAGAGTCTTTGACGAGAGACAACAACCTCTAGGAAAGACAGAGTATAGACATGTTTTAGGTGATAACTCTTGTGTGAGTACTGTATATTCCATATACAACCTATTTATAAATGTGGGTTTTGGATTATCTTCTCCGAGCCTGTGCAGAAAATGCAATTTAGTTTTATGTTGTTGATTTAGCAATCGACAAATCTATATGCCCTATGTATTCTGTATTGAGTCTCGAGCTTTCACAAGCTAAAATTTACAGGGATGGCAATAATATTCAGAATATATGGCCACGTGCTGGAAAACTTGGCGCTCACAGAACGCTCTTCCACTCTCTCGGTGAAGTGAATGTGAGCCGAATCTTACCACGTGTGTTTATGTGTCATAAAAGTTGCCATTTCCACTGTGAAAATCAATTATTTGACACTTAATGCATGCCAAAATAATGTACCTGGCTTATAACACCGACATGTCGCTGTAGCAAAGAAATATTGGTGAAGATGACTTCAGCTCCAAGAACACGCGAGCAATAATCTCATTCATCAATGGCTACGTACTTATCTTTCAAAACATTGAAGGATCCAAGTTTATTATTTTTTTGAGTCCCTATCTTATCTCTGGTGATGTCAAGGCTGACAGATAGCGGGCCACGTGCGACCACGATGTCGATCACAGCACGCGCGCACTCGCTGCACACGCACACAAATGTTCACTCGTTGCACACATATTGATTCACACGTGCATTTACTGTAGATACACATAGTCGTTGTACACGATCACTCTCTGCACACTGCTCACTCGCTTCACCCCTATGTTCATTCAACAACGGGAACACTAGAACTCCATTCTATCCCTTGTTGTTCCAACATGTAGTGAGACCCTGAAGTCACAAAGAACTGTGTGTGCTCAGACAATCCGTGGAACTGCTCGCGGCACCTCGTCCATATGCTCCAAGAACTCCAGGCCCGTGTAGTCGAATCGTCAGGGCTGGGAGAATGCGCGTACATCTGACGGGACGTCAATGCAACAACGTTCAGGTCTTGTGACCAGGACATCTCCGTAATGCTGTTTTAGGCATGATCCCCGCTCTGCACAACATCCCATGTGATATCTCAGACACTTTCTGCCACGCGGCAGCTAACCTAGCACCCCATCGTCCAATATGTAACTAGGCTCTATATATCTCCCCCCCTCAATATAGTTTAATGTGAAACAACATTGAATATTCGAGTTCAGAGTAGATCGCACTGTATTCAACCACGTATTTATATAATTCAACTTTTCATTGTAAATATGTCATTTTAGTTCCAGGTATAGAGAGTGAGATCGGCCCTGTCCCACGCGGGTGATATGCCCCGGTGGGATGATGATGATAGACTCGGAAGATGGGATTTTAACTTATTTATTGTGTCACCGCTATTTATTTTTAAATGTACCAATCTCACATGCAATATAAAAATAAACAATTGTTTTTGTTTTGAAGTTTCTCGTGTTTAGAGTTGAACACACACAGATCTACAGCTACTGATACAAATATACCAAGCGAGGTATGTGTTTGAAGAAAAGAAGGAAGATCTTCAATAAGACATTAAGGTACAGATAATTGACCTGAATAAATTTTACAAAATCTATGGTGTTGGATATCAATCATGCAGAATATCTTATGTTTGACATTAAAAAAAAAATGCACTCCAAAGATCCAAGGAGATAAAGATTGTCTACCAATGGCCCTGGAATTACCTGAACAACCCACACCTATACTCTAGTATTAGCTGGACAACACAAACCAAATACCCTAGTATTAGCTGGACAACACACACCAAATACTCTAGTATTAGCTGGAAAACACACACCAAATACCTTAGTATTAGCTGGACAACACACACCAAATACCCTAGTATTAGCTGGACAACACACACCAAATATATGAGAACCAAAAACCTTGGGAACTGATCTTACAGTGGATGACAAAGAAGGGTGTAGTCCGAAATAATTGATGCAAACAGAGAACTTGAGATCTGGTATCTATATATCTATTTGGTGTAGGTAACATAATTTCCTATGACAATACTGTAAGCAAGTTCCAGTTTAAACATAACACTATTAGGTTCTACTCAAAAAGAGAAAAGTGTAAAAACAACAAAAAACTAATGTCGACCCAGATTACGAGAACAAACAAAATGTATTTACAAGGTTGTCCCAAAAGTTTGTAAACATTTGAAAAAAATTGAAATACCAATATTATTCGCCATATTTCGACGTTATGTATAATGTTTTTGTATTATGTATAAAATAATTGTATTGTGTGTTATTATGTATTCGCCGTAATGATATTATTCGCCAAGTAATAAGAAAAACAACGTTTTAAGAAAAAAACGAACTTTTGGGACAACCTTATATTAATTAAAGGAAAAGTGTGTGACTTGGTTTTAACGTTTATTTTGACGTTAGACCATTTTTTCCATAGAAAAAATGTTATTAATAAAACCTGGTGAACTGTGGGGTTTTAAAAACTGATGACAACTATAGACACTGGCAAACTCTTTGGTCGTTTGTATTGATATCTTAAAAACTAAATCGATATTTCTCCAAGAAAGGAGGGTAATCTATATATATAAAAATGAATGTATGTGTGTGTGTGTCTTTTATGCCTGACCAAACCACTCATTGGAACGCCATGAAACTTTGGGAAGTTATTTAGTATAGTACTGGGAAGGTTTCTAGCAAATAAAATATTTGAAATAACTTTTCGCCTAAAAATAATCAAGATAAATATTCTAATTTATCTGTTATAATTTAACAATCTGCTCTAAATATTATCATGATGATACGATGATTTTGTAATGTAGAAAATTAGGAAAGACAAAATTCAGGATGACTCGGCAATTTATTTGAGACAAGAATAATGATACAATTCCAAGGCAAGATACTATTCCTTTAACTTCCAATTACCGAGGGAACCAATTAATATTGATTTTATTCAACTTATTGAGTATTTTTCAAGGGACCGGGAAAAACTGTTCACTTTATCGAGAGATTCGTTAGACAAACCTTTACTCGGGTAAAACCCGTGCGAAGCCGGGTACATCCATACAAGAATAATGATACAATTCCAAGGCAAGATACTATTCCTTTAACTTCCAATTACCGAGGGAACCAATTAATATTGATTTTATTCAACTTATTGAGTATTTTTCAAGGGACCGGGAAAAACTGTTCACTTTATCGAGAGATTCGTTAGACAAACCTTTACTCGGGTAAAACCCGGGCGAAGCCGGGTACATCCATACAAGAATAATGATACAATTCCAAGGCAAGATACTATTCCTTTAACTTCCAATTACCGAGGGAACCAATTAATATTGATTTTATTCAACTTATCGAGTATTTTTCAAGGGACCGGGAAAAAATGTTCGCTTTATCGAGAGATTCGTTAGACAAACCTTTCCTCGGGTACATCCGTTAGTCCTGTATAAAATACTCATTTATATTGGGAGGGCTTGGCTCATCAATGTTGAAATCTCCCAGCGGTTTCGCCAATTTAATCTATCAGACCTCTTCTTAAAGCTCTAATACTGAATTGGACGATTCTGCTTATATATGCTACATGGAAGAGTGAAATTTCAGAAATGGTATTCAAGCAAACTATGGACATAAGCTTTTAGGACAGTAGAATTACATTTAAATATTTGAATCGAGCAATGCTCTTCCACAAACAATAAGGACAAGGCCAGTTAGGCATATTTAATTATAAAGTAATAACGTACCATCTATATATAGGAAATAGAAGCATTAAAGCGTCAATGTTCCTTTTACACATGAAACAAACTCTCTACTGTTGTTATTGTGATGAAAAATGTTGGGAGGGCTAATTGATTGCGGAAGAGCATTTTTCTATGCAAATATTTGTGTGTAATTATACACTGTACTAAAAGCTTATAATACAATATGCCAGGTAAGCGGAACATTGTGGGTTCGATTCCCATCCCTGGACACTTTTATTTTTCCGTTCATCATTACCTTTCATAATTCATCATTTCATACCTCATCCAAAAAGGTTAGAAATAGTCGATATTTCACCTTGAAATAAAAATTTGATTTTTCGTTAAAAAGAAACTCATGCGGTATAACTTCAAGTGTCGTTTTACTAAAAACTTATGTCCATATTTTGTTCGAATGTCATTTCTAAATTCCACCCTTCAGTGTAGCATGTATAAGCAGAATCGTTCAATACAGTATTAAAGCTCTAAAGAAGCGGTCTGGTAGATTAAATTGGTGAAACCGCAAGGAGGTTCATCACTGATGAACCAAACCCTCTCAATATGTTTTTCATCACAGTAAGGACAGTAGAAGTTTGTTTTATATATAAAAGAAACATTCGTGATTTAATGCTTTCGTTTGCCATATATAGATAACGCGTTATTGCTTTCTAATAAAAACACCAATCAACCATTTAAAACATCATCGCCACCTCCATAACTTCTCTATACACAAGATCCGTCATATCAGTGAATTGATAAGCTAGGTCAGCCGGGTCGATTCAATCAGGTTCGACCAAATGAACACGTGTGGGGCTGATGTTACAGCTCATATCAGCAAATTTTCCACACACGCAATACAGATTTAAACACATTCTTAACATAAAAGTCAATGGAGATTAATTTGGCGAAACCGCTGAGAAAGTTCACCACTGATAAGTAAGCCCTCTCATTCAATAACTTTAATCATTGCAGTAAGGTCTGTAGAGATAAAAAGAAACACATTGTCAAAATATTAATTGTTACAGATTTTATCGACAGATGACATTTAAATTTATAAAAGTCAATTTGTTCCTCATGGTTTCTGTGGCTCTGTATTTCTTTAAGAGGGATTTCTTGAGATCCTACGAAGTATGGAATCGTCCGAATCTAATCAAAAGATGTTTTACCTGCGAAAGTTGCAGTGCCGTTTTTGGTTCAAAATCGACGTACTATTTTGACAGACTTATGACAATCATGCCAAGAGATTTATAGAGTACAAACTAAAAACTTTCTCTCTCTTTTACACTTCATTTGAATGAATATTTAGGAGAAAGAAAGTATAAAGATAGTTCATAAATCAGATTATAAACGGAATCAACCTGGTGAGATGACAAGGATCAAAGGGAACTTTCAATTCAAAGGACAATATGCGAATTAAAGATCATGTCCAAAAATACCATTAATCGGAATTGATATTAATTTGGTCAAAAATAGTTAACAATATTGAGGGGGATAATAGATGGAAAAATAGGCATTTCTCACTTTGTATTTGCACAGCCTTGTTTGAACATTGTATTTTTTAATGAATATTGCCACGGTAGAGATGACGAGGAGTCATTTAATTAAGATAAACAAAACGTTTATTTATAAATAAGATAACATTGGTTGTACAGATATATGGAATTGAAGACTTGAGGCGATGGCGTCGACCTTTCATATTAAATCTTACTTTTCCTTATTACTAATAATTGTATATAGTTGCGGAACTACTGGTTTCCTGTGCTGCTCTTTTCCTGTTATTGCACCTTGTACGGAGAATCTGTATAAGACTAACGTCTTAATAAAGGCTTTGTGTGTGTGTGTGGTTGTACAGATAAGATCAAAATCGTTTACAAGAGAGATGTAACCCAAGTTACTGGGGCGCAGAGTGCCAACTACCCGGAACATTTACAATAATAATAATAAACAAGGTACTTGAAACTGCAGAGGGGCCAAATAAATTCACAGGCAGATTAATTTCTATAATCAGTGATCATTTATTATTTAATTAATTATTTACTGCCAATATATATTTTTTACATGAGGAAAAATTATAAAACATTTGATTTAATAAGAAATTTGTAATAAAAATATATATATATATATGAATAGGTTTCGTTGACCTTGGCCTGATAGAGAGAAAATAAATAACACAGAGTCACCAAAGCGGCCCATTTATATGTTACATGGGGCGTGCCGCTCCCTCCATTTGGTATGCCGGGGACTCGACGTGCGTGAGGTCGTTTAACGACGGCAGAAATATAGCGTCTCTTCCCGGAGTGTGGGCAGATATAATAACTTATCACCCGGCTATACGGATCATTTGTCTTGGTAGGCTGGCTTGCTTAGAGTATTCTTATATATATATTATGATTAGAATTTTTTTTTGTGTGTTTGTGATTGTTGAAAGGAGGTGCAGTCGTGGAAAAGTAAAGATAATTATTTACCTTTCAAGCAGATTTTTATTTTGAATCTCTTGAAGTAAAAATATACATAAAATTATTTTTATCACAGGAATATTGAATTTATTAAATGAATTCTATAAATCGTGAATAAAAGATAGGTAGGGTTAAATATACATTATTTACAACAATAATAATTAAAAGTGGTATGTTTTGCATCTATGGTCAAATATATATAATAGTTCCAGTTCCAGTTCCAAATAACTTTATTAGGTGCCGCTCAAAAAGAGCAACCTAGATCATCATATTTACAATATACTGAGGGGGGTGGTTATGTACAGGGGTTCATTTACAATTATAATTTATAATGATGTCGTTGGGTCCGGATTCTCAGGTCCTTGGGGATATTTTTCTTGAGAAGGTTTTTTCGGGCTTGTTTGATATTCAAGGTGGGTTTGTTTTTCCTTTTTTTCCACTTTTCGTCATTAATATATATAATAGTCAATGAATGAAAATAAAATATGTTTTTAAAAAATAAAATAATTGTATTTTAGATTATATAATATATATATATACTATAGCTATAATTATATATTCTTTTCTCAGTGATATCAGTTATAATTGGTTCTATCGTATTGTTCTCATACCAACAATCGAAAATCCACAACCAACGTTAACGTAAGGGCATTACACTCATGGATAAAACTTGAGAACGTGGAAATTTTCTATGTAGCCGGTCATGTGTCTTTTTAAGGAAACAGAGGCAATTTTGTTCACACTTGGTTATCTCGTGTGTGTTCAATAAAGGTCACTGTGTATCAAATATCTTTCAAAGTTATTGTCTGAAACTAGATATACATAATAAAAGGTACAACTTTCTTAAGTTTTGTACATGGGTGTATATCAAGCTAGATATCTGCTTTACACGTGACTCTATATTTGAGAAGCAGGTTTGGGAACAGATAATGCGATAGTATTTATATTAGGGTAAAGGATTTATTCACACTACACATAATTGTATAGGGATATTTTTTTCTGTAATCAATGAAGGCTAAAATATTTTTGCGTTAATCTATATAGCGCTCTCTGTCTTTTAAATTTATAAAGGGAATTTAATTAGAGAACAACCATTAAGATTATTTTTATTCCTTCTGGCAACGTGACAACTCGATTCTTGCTATAGCATATATTTTTAAAGTTTTTTAAAATTATTATTTCCGTTCATGTGTGGGCGCAAATGATTAAGATAATTGGAAAAGTTATTACTTGATGGACAGCTCTTTAATGTCTATTAAAATCAACATTATTCTATATATCGTAGAGGCCAGATTATATGTAAGTAGGAATATGAGAAATAAGAAAAGCAGGAAAATTGCAATATTATTGATATCGAGGAACAATTTTCATATCAGATTCATGAACGACCTAGAGAAGACTGTACATCAGAATGAAAAACGAAAGAATGAAAAATGAAAGAAAAAAGTGAGAAGTTATTCTGGAACGAGTAGTAGAATAAACGAATATCTAATGGAAAATATGAGAATGGCGAGAAGAATGTTGACAAATTATTGTAAACTATGGACGAAAACCTTTGCAACTTCGATAGCCGCCTGTATCCTACAAATTAATAATAATAACAATAATGCCACATAAATATATTTAAGGATGGTTGTTCAACAAAATATTTTCCCCTTCTCAAGGCAACAAGTTAAGGTGTGTATGTCAAGGCAATCTAAATCTCTCATTTCATACTTTTTATTAATTCTAGGAAAAAATCCTAAACCTGGTGTGTGCCTCCTCAATCAGGATATTCCAAGATGATTGAACCATAGTCTGGTGGAAAAATGTTGCTTTGGTTCAGTATTCACTGAGGATTTTAGTGGAGAAATAGTGGTTTCCTTTTGTCTTCCACATCCATATACCGCTGGTTGGTTAATCAACCTTTAGAAATCACTTCCAGCTTCACGGGTAAGTGAGTTCTCTCCTTCATTCATTTTACGAAAATAAAATTTATTTTAGAAATACTGCAGCCACATATGTCTTGTTAAAACTATCTCCCACAAAAATTCATTCTCTCGCAGCTCCTTAGATCCAAGCCCAGCCAAGTATTCGTGTTTGATATAACAAATCCAAGAGATTCAACGTCTCTACTACTAGCTCTTCCATCAGGGGAGGTATGAACTTTTTTTTGCCTACAGCTGCAAATGGAATTGGTAATTATAAAACTCATTTTAAATAAACATATAGTTACTGTTTTTTTTAGAACAACTTTTGAAAATATTCATCTATCCTGCAAATTGGGACGTGATGATTATCCACCGGGGCAAAGAAATACAATTCAGGAAAAGAAAATCGTTTATGTGTCCTAAAAGATCAAACTCGGACTTCACGTCAGCTGTCGAATGTAAGACTGCTGAGTGGACCTCTGGCATAATCATTCATAAGCATTCTTTGTGGTTGATGGTATCTGATTCATGGTCGCGCTTCAATGCTCGGATGAGTTCAAGTGGTAACAAGACAGCTCCGACACTACCATACTTACCCAACCCTTACTTTACGAATTTCCAACCATACGTATATTTCTATCCCCATAATTTTTAAACATCTTTCCATTTATTAGGAAAATATATTAATTTTTTTATGTTACGGATTTTTGCCTCATTATGGAAATACATGGTTCTTTGCCAGATCCTATCTCAAAGCAGAAGGACCTACATACCGTTCCCTTTGAGAGATATCAACTTTCATCTCACGGTTGAAAGTCCTACATATCGTTTCTTCAGAAAGATCCATATCTCATCTCACAGCACAAAGACCTACATATATAGTTCTCTCTTAGAGATCCTATCTCTCATCTCATGACCTATATATACCAACTAATGTATCCTCTTAATTGACACCTGCGACTTTTACTGTAAGAAATTGTTCACTTCCCCTTGTCCATAAATGGAAGGTTACCATTCGAGGCTTTGTACACCAGAATTTAAGTTGTTGACAGCTCTGTCCAAAGTTTGTGGTGCAGCCGGAATGTTGTTGGAAGAGATAGCGAATCACTGACCCACGGCCTTCCAGATTGTACCGGCGCCACTCCATTCACACTCCGTCGCCGGCCTTCCCCGTACACAATCTGTCTGTCTGTGTTTCCACGTAGTGTGTTTGTCTGGGTGCCTCATGGTGTGTTTGTCTGGTTACCACATGATGTCTGTCCAGGTGTGTCTCTCTCTGTTTATATCTATAGCCATTAGGCTGGCTCTCCCACTATCAGTCTATTTGACTCTCCTCTATCCGCTTTTTTTGTCTATCTCTTTATCAGTCCAATATTTGTCATCGTCTGAGGTATATCCTCTTGTTTATTCTAAACTCGCGGATTTTGTCTTCTCAGACGTAGATCCGCGCCTGTAGGTGTCTCTCCCTGGTTTCTTTCAATTCCAGAGACATTAATTCCGACTCCGGGACGACAATAAGCGACCTACAGAACTTGTGTTGCAGAATTATGCTTCAGTAGGCCAGGTCAAGTTACATCCTGTGTAGGTTGCCGTCATAATATAGTTGAGCTTACTTCTACGAGGAGATTAGGGTGTTCAAACGGATATCCACGTTTATAAACCAGATATATCATGCGCTAAACTAGGGCATACGCTGAAACGGTTATAATGCCGAACCAAACCTCACAGGAGCAAAAAATCCATGATAGAAACTAGATCTTAAAGTTAACCACAGAGATTCCACGAAATCACATATATTATATGAACTAGATCTCACGATAAACCAGACCTCACGGCAAACTAGATCTCGCGTTCAACCAATAATCATACTTAATTAGACTTCACAGCAAACTAGATCTCGCGTTCAACCACTTTTCATACCGAACTAGACCTCACGGGAAACTAGATCTCGCGTTTAACCAGTCTTTATACTGACCTAGACCTCACGGCAAACCAGATCTCGCGTTTAACCAGTCTTTATACTGAACTTGATCTCACGGCAAACTAGATATCACGTTTAACCAGTCTTTATACTGAATTAGACCTCACGGCAAACTATATCTCGCTTTTAACCAGTCTTCATACTGAACTGGACATCACGGCAAACTAGATCTCGCGTTTAACCACTTTTCATACTGAACTAAACCTCACGACAAACTCGATTTTTGTGTTTGACTACTTTTCATACTGAACTAAACCTCACAGCAAACTAGATCTCGCGTTTAACCACTTTTCATACTGATCTAGACCTCACGGCAAACTAGATATTGCGTTTAACCAGCCTTCATACTGAACTAGACCTCACGACAAACTCGATTTTTGTGTTTGACTACTTTTCATACTGAACTAAACCTCACGGCAAACTAGATCTCGCGTTTAACCACTTTTCATACTGATCTAGACCTCACGGCAAACTAGATATTGCGTTTAACCAGCCTTCATACTGAACTAGACCACACGACAAACTCGAATTTTGTGTTTGACTACTTTTCATACTGAACTAAACCTCACGGCAAACTAGATCTCGCGTTTAATCACTTTTCATACTGAATTAGACCTCACGGCAAACTAGATATTGCGTTTAATCACTTTTCATACTGAACTAAACCTCACGGCAAACTAGATCTCGCGTTTAATCACTTTTCATACTGAACTAGACTTCACGACAAACTAGTTCTCGCGTTCAATCACTTTTCATACTGAACTAGACTTCACGACAAACTAGTTCTCGCGTTTAGCCAATCTTCATACTGAACTAGATCTCGAGATACACCGAACTAAATCAGATACCTTGTGCTAACAACTGGCCCTTTTAAATGTTTCATATAATTCCCAATTCAATTTTTACTTTCTTTATTTACAATCATTTAAGGTTTGTTGTACGATCTAAGTTTTCATAAATGGTACACGTACATTAAGTTTTAATTGAAAAAAACAATTTTTGTGTTTAAATGTTAGTTTTACAATTACAAAATATGTGTATGGGGGGACAAATTGAGGCTTCCTTAACCATCCTCTACTATAAATCCTTCTTCAAACTTCTGCCTTTTATTAGACCCCCAATCATTTGTTGAGGATGGGACTATATTTAACGCTATTTATTTTCAAACTTAAGGACTAATTTTTACAATTTGTGAACTGAAGAATTGGGAAGACTTGGTTCCAGTGTGTAATGAGTCTTCCCAGCGATTTTGCCAATTTAATCCACCAGATGGATACAGATAATATGTGTTTATTCTGCTTATATAGTCTTCTGCATTTGAAACTTATTCTTGGTGTTTAGCGAAACTATGGACCAAATATTTTTGTTTCGAGTACAAATTATCTTCTTAAAAGACAACGAAGTCTTATTTCGCGCGGCAACCTAATTAAACATGTTAAATATATGGAATTATTAACTATATTTATTGTTCAAAATAATGGTCAAATATCTGCAATTAGTGAACTGAAAATAAAAAAAGCTCACACTAACTGTATAGATTCGTCCGTCTTTTAAAATAAATAACTTTTAATATAGTCCCCACCTCAAGATGCAGAGTGCACAAGATGTAGTGTTTACCAACCTATTGTATTTGAAATTAACCTCATCTACCCCTCTATCTATGTATAGAAACTCATTCAAAATAAAACACATTGGTCTAGTATCTAAAGGGTCGGTGGAAGGATGATCTAAACCGTTGGTTTTCGACCGCTACGACCCGGGTTCGATTCCCGTAATGGGCACTTTTTTTCTGATTTGAAAAAAAAAAATGCTCTAATGGCGCCCGATTCTTGCAAAAATCTAACCCCACCAGCGAGTGCAAGTAATCAAACTGGGCTCTGGCACATTTGTAAGTGCGAAGTCGAACTGCTTTTCACATGTGTAGACATGTGGTGCATTTACAGTAAAAACAGTCGCCTAATTCTAACTACCATGATTGTCATGGCCTGTACCACGTGTACTAGGGATAAGCAAAGAAAAAAAAAGTATGTAAATTTTAGTTTAATCCGAGCGTGTTTAATGAACTAGGGTGTGTGTTATAACTTATTACTCCAGTCAAACCTGTCATTTCTAATTTTTTACAAACATAAAAGATATACACAACACATATAGAGAGCACACAGTAAACATTGATCAAAATAAAATTTTATTTTAGTTTTTAAAATATTTTGATGTTTCAAAAGAAGACTTTTTTTGTGTGTGGCGCTAGAGGCAGAAAGCTATTTGAAAGAAAACCAGATGGTTAATGAATAAAAACGACATTTTAGAAGAGAAAATTCGACAATACGCGGGTTTGACTGCATTTGGTTTAAATTATTGTATACATCCTCTCTACTACACAACAGCCCCATACTACCCGATGGAGAGTTGTCCCAAAAGGTTTCACTGTATCTACTGTAGTTAGGTAGTGTAAGAAACCTACCGCAGGCAGTACTGTAAACATCCGCTATCGGGATGGACGTAAGCTGCGGACTGACACACAACATCCGGAGTTTCTAGGACTCGAAGGACAGAGAAATTCCATCGTTTCACCGAGGTTTGTCTCTTCTCTTTGTCCTATTTCTACAAACACTTCACCATTTGGATGGTCCATCACATTCCTTGACACTACTTCCAAACAATTAGTGAAAATGGAAGACAATTACAAGTAGTTTGTACTAACGTGTACCTATATATAAAACAAATAAGGCATATTTTGACCACTAATACGAGCTTTTTCTAGATGGCAGAGCGCCGTCTAGTGTAACAGAAATAAACTAAATTGTTGAGTTGGCCAACCCATTTTCTTTAAAAAAAAAAAAAAGTCAACCACGAACGCATTTCGGGCTGTTGGCCCTCGTCAGCGTGGTGCAGACTGTATCTCTGCGACCAAAAAGCTTTTGGTCCCAGAGGCTTCCTGATAAATCAAGAAATGGGTAGTTAACGCCAAACTTGGGTAAATACGCCAGGGTTCACCACTGATGAGCCAAGCCCTCCCAATATTTTTTCATGGTAGTAAGGACAGTAGAAATGTGATTTATTTGTGTAATGAAACATTTGCGTCTTAATGTTTTCATATGCTCTTAATCTTATCTATATACCCAGTGTTACCTAGTACTTATGTATCTTATTTAGAAATAAAAATTTTGTTTATCTTCATTAAACGACTCTTCACTACCGTGCCAATATTCCTTGGTATAATCATGATAGAATTTTAAAGAGAGAGGCAGAGAGTTCCTCTCTCTATCTCTTAATTATTATATGATGAATTATTATACAATGAAGGTAGACTTGACGTTTAAACATTCCCGTATATATATATTTACATGATTGCTATTTAGAGACCAAATGTAAAAGCGACGAGTTATCATTGGTGTCTTCCTAGCAATGATACCGGAGATTCCTCCAATTGTAATTTGGATCAAGCACACGGTTCTTTAGCCGTTGGTTGTTTGCACAGGTACATATGTCTTCAGGGCGTAGGTGATGAAACTCTAAGCTTTAGAGTACGAATTCCTTGATAGATAAGTTTTTATTAAAACGTGATTGCTTTTTCGCTTGTTAATTTTCAGAATGTTCCATAAAGTTCGCCTCTCCCATCAAAATAAACGTCAAAACTAAACGCCATCTATTGACCTTAAATATAGGTAGTTTATCAATAAGGATTAGAGAGAGATGTGACTGTTTTCTAGACCTGTTTGTAGAACGGGATGGTGTTCTAGTTTTCAATATAATTTAGACCACGTAAAAGTCTGGTATTTTATAAACTATTTCAATTCCGCCAACAATACATGTGTACACAAATTTTCTGACTTCTAGGTGGCCGTGGTGTGGTATAAAATAGACTAGAGAATAGAATTCGCATATCCTTTTAAAAAACGAAGAAAATAGGCGAACTGTTTCTGTAGCGTACCCAAGTGGCTAGTATTACATAAAAATGTGGTCGGAGTGTATATTCAGGAATTCGGACTAATTTATATACTTCCTTTCAATTTTTGTGATAGATTTTTTTTTGCTTATCCCTAGTACACGTGGTACAGGTCATGATAATCATGGTGGGTAGTTAGCGACTGCTTTTACTGTAAATGCACCACATGTCTACACATGTGAAAAGCAGTTCGACTTTGCACTTACTGTGCCAGAGCCCCGTTTTGTTACTTGCACTCGCTGGTGGGGTTGGACTTTTGCAAGAATCGAGGGCCATTGGAGCATTTTTTTAACAGAAAAAAGTGTCCAATGCGGGAATCGAACCCGGGTCGTAGTGGTCGAAAACCAAACGGTTTAACCAGCCTTCCACCGACCCCCCCCCCCCCCCCCCCCCCCCCGTGATAGATTTTAAAAATATATAATTCTAGACTCTACACATAAGTGAAAAGAGTAGAAGTAGTGAGTTCTATTTGCATTTAATGATAATAATGAAGATGTATATACACACGAAAATCTAATTTGGATCATTAATCCCATACAGGGGTATGCTAAGTCCAAGGAAAACAAAATTATAAGTATATAAAAAAACAAAAACTCAGATTATTACAAATTATACATACAACCATAAGCCATTATTAAGACCTTATATCTTATGTTAACATTCATCAACCTAAAAACGGGGACTTTTGAAACATTTGAAACGGAAATTGTATACAGTATTTGTATTCCTAGAAAGCGAAAGAAAAAGAATAAACAACGTTAAATATAGATATCATATGTGTTCATATTATACTATATTATTTATATATGCTTATTATAACACTCCCACATACTTTAACGCGTTCGTAGTTAGCATATCTTGATCTATCAGGAAAATGGGTTGGCCAAATATCAGGGAACAGATTAAATCAATGTTTAGTTAATTTCTGTTCCACTAAATGACATTCTGTCATCTAAAAAGCTCAGGTACTCGTGGTCAGGATATGTTTTTTTTTTAAATTTTAATAGTTTAATTTGTAATGTCTATAAACCAATATATTTCTTAAAAACATCATTCATTAAAAAGTAATTTATTTTCTGGTTTAATAAACACAGGTATATACAAAAAATAAGCATTGAATATCTAAGTATTTTAAAGCCACCAAATTACAATAGAAGGATATAAAAGTCGCCATACCAGGAGAGTAATGATACATGGGATGGGAGCTGGTTGCTGATATTCTCACCTTTAGAGGACAACTTCGATCTCTTATCACCGTTCCCGCTGGCTGTTCCGCCTTCTTGATGGTTAATCCTTGCCACGTCAAAGCATTTGTTTAAAATATTTTGTATTAAATTGAGTTAATTTTGGCATATATAATATATTATATAAAATGCACATTTAAAACTATAAAATAAATTTTGTGAAGGAATATTAAACAATGTATGTGGGTGTAGTTAACTGCCTCACTTACAAAGCTCGGAAAGCTTGCCGCATCTTGGATGTCTAGCCTTAATCTAAATAGTTGTGGCAGAGCTTCTGTATCTTCTTGCCAGACTTCTTCTTGTCTCCAACCGAATTGAAGCCTATATGCTTCCACAAAAGTGCCCACAACACCAGAAACCCCAATGACACTAGTGATTCACCAACACCCGATTGTTACTGACACACCTAGATGGATATAGTGGAGGCCCAGTTGTATTCAGTAGAGGCACCAGATGGATATAAGGGAGGCCCAGTTGGATGCAGAAGAGGCACCAGATGAATATAGTGAAGGCTCTGTTAGATGCATTAGAGGCACCATATGGATATAGTGAAGGTTCAGTTAGATGCAGTAGAGGCACCAGATGGATATAGTGGAGGCCCAGTTGGATGCAGTAGAGGCACCAGATGGATATAGTGGAGGCCCAGTTGGATGCAGAAGAGGCACCAGATGAATATAGTGGAGGCCCAGTTGTATGCAGTAGAGGCACCAGATGGATATAGTGGAGGCCCAGTTGGATGCAGTAGAGGCACCAGATGGATATAGTGGAGGCCCAGCTGTATGCAGTAGAGGCACCAGATGGATATAGTGGAAGCCCAGGTGGATGCAGTAGAAGCACCAGATGTAAATAAAAGGGACACCAGATGGATATAGTGGAGGCCCAGTTGTATGCATAAGAGGCACCAGATGGATATAGTGGAGGCCCAGTTGTATGCAGTAGAGGCACCAGATGGATATAGTGGAGGCCCAGTTGGATGCAGAAGAGGCACCAGATGAATATAGTGAAGCCTCTGTTAGATGCAGTAGAGGCACCATATGGATATAGTGAAGGTTAAGTTAGATGCAGTAGAGGCACCAGATGGATATAGTGGAGGCCCAGTTGGATGCAGTAGAGGCACCAGATGGATATAGTGGAGGCCCAGTTGGATGCAGAAGAGGCACCAGATGGATATAGTGGAGGCCCAGTTATATGCAGTAGAGGCACCAGATGGATATAGTGAAGGCTCTGTTAGATGCAGTAGAGGCACCAGATGGATATAGTGGAGGCCCAGTTAGACGCATTAGAGGCACCAGATGGATATAGTGGAGGCCCAATTAGATGCAGTAGAAGCACCAGATGGATATAGTGGAGACCCAGTTGTATGCAGTAGAGGCACCAGATGGATATAGTGGAGGCCCAGTTGTATGCAGTAGAGGCACCAGATGGGTATAGTGGAGATCCAGTTGGATGCAGTAAAGGCACCAGATGGATATAGTGGAGGCCCAGTTGGATGCAGTAGAGGCACCAGATGGATATAGTGGAGGCCCAGTTGTATGCAGTAGAGGCACCAGATGGATATAGTGGAGGCCCAGTTGGATGCAGTAGAGGCACCAGTTGGATATAGTGGAGGCCCCGTTGTATGCAGTAGAGGCACCAGATGGATATAGTGGAGGCCCAGTTGTATGCAGTAGAGGCACCAGATGGATATAGTGGAGGCCCAGTTGTATGCAGTAGAAGCACCAGATGGATATAGTGGAGGCCCAGTTGGATGCAGTAGAGGCGTCAGATGGATATAGTGGAGGCCCAGTTGTATGCAGTAGAGGCACCAGATGGATATAGTGGAGGCCCAGTTGGATGCAGTAGAGGCGTCAGATGGATATAGTGGAGGCCCAGTTGGATGCAGTAGAGGCGTCATATGGATATAGTGGAGGCCCAGTTGGAGCAGTAGAGGCACCGGATGGATATAGTGGAGGCCCATTTGTATGCAGTAGAGTCACCAGATGGATATAGTGGAGGCCCAGTTGGATGCAGTAGAGGCACCAGATGGATATAGTGGAGGCCCAGTTGGATGCAGTAGAGGCGTCAGATGGATATAGTGGAGGCCCAGGTGGATGCAGTAGAGGCGTCAGATGGATATAGTGGAGGCCCAGTTGAATGCAGTAGAGGCACCAGATGGATATAGGGGAGGCCCTTGTGGATGCAGTAGAGGCACCAGATGGATATAGTGGAGGCCCAGTTGGATGCAGTAGAGGCGTCAGATGGAAATAGTGGAGGCCCAGTTGTATGCAGTAGAAGCACCAGATGGATATAATGGAGGCCCAGTTGAATGCAGTAGAGGTGCCAGATGGATATAGTGGAGGCCCAGTTGGATGCAGTAGAGGCACCAGATGGATATAGTGGAAGCCCAGGTGGATGCAGTAGAGGCACCAGATGTAAATAAAAGGGACACCAGATGGATATAGTGGAGGCCCAGTTGTATGCATAAGAGGCACCAGATGGATATAGTGGAGGCCCAGTTGTATACAGTAGAGGCACCAGATGGATATAGTGGAGGCCCAGTTGGATGCAGAAGAGGCACCAGATGAATATAGTGAAGGCTCTGTTAAATGCAGTAGAGGCACCATATGGATATAGTGAAGGTTAAGTTAGATGCAGTAGAGGCACCAGATGGATATAGTGGAGGCCCAGTTGGATGCAGTAGAGGCACCAGATGGATATAGTGGAGGCCCAGTTGGATGCAGAAGAGGCACCAGATGGATATAGTGGAGGCCGAGTTATATGCAGTAGAGGCACCAGATGGATATAGTGAAGGCTCTGTTAGATGCAGTAGAGGCACCAGATGGATATAGTGGAGGCCCAGGTAGATGCAGTAGAGGCACCAGATGGATATAGTGGAGGCCCAAATAGATGCAGTAGAAGCACCAGATTGATATAGTGGAGGCCCAGTTGTATGCAGTAGAGGCACCAGATGGATATAGTGGAGGCCCAGTTGGATGCAGTAGAGGCACCAGATGGATATAGTGGAGGCCCAGTTGGATGCAGTAGAGGCGTCAAATGGATATAGTGGAGGCCCAGGTGGATGCAGTAAAGGCGTCAGATGGATATAGTTGAGGCCCAGTTGGATGCAGAAGAGACACCAGATGGATATAGTGGAGGCCCAGTTGTATGCAGTAGAGGCACCAGATGGATATTGTGGAGGCCCAGTTGTATGCAGTAGAGGCACCAGATGGATATAGGGGAGGCCCTTGTGGATGCAGTAGAGGCACCAGATGGATATAGTGGAGGCCCAGTTGGATGCAGTAGAGGCGTCAGATGGAAATAGTGGAGGCCCAGTGGTATGCAGTAGAAGCACCAGATGGATATAATGGAGGCCCAGTTGAATGCAGTAGAGGCGCCATCTGGATATAGTGGACGCCCAGTTGTATGCAGTAGAGGCGCCAGATGGATATAGTGGAAGCCCAGTTAGATGCATTAGAGGCACCAGATGGATATAGTGGAGGCCCAGTTGGATGCAGTAGAGGCACCAGATGGATATAGTGGAGGCCCAGTTGTATGCAGTAGAGGCACCAGATGGATATAGTGGAGGCCCAGTTGGATGCAGTGAAGGCACCAGATGGATATAGTGGAGGCCCAGTTGGATGCAGTAGAGACGTCAGATGGATATAGTGGAGGCCCAGTTGTATGCAGTAGAGGCACCAGATGGATATAGTGGAGGCCCAGTTGGATGCAGTAGAGGCGTCAGATGGATATAGTGGAGGCCCAGTTGGATGCAGTAGAGGCACCAGATGGATATAGTGGAGGCCCAGTTGTATGCAGTAGAGGCTCCAGATGGATATAGTGGAGGCCCAGTTGGATGCAGTAGAGGCACCAGATGGATATAGTGGAACCCCAGTTGGATGCAGTAGAGGCGTCAGATGGATATAGTGGAGGCCCAGGTGGATGCAGTAGAGGCGTCAGATGGATATAGTGGAGGCCCAGTTGGATGCAGTAGAGGCGTCAGATGGATATAGTGGAGGCCCAAGTGGATGCAGTAGAGGCGTCAGATGGATATAGTGGAGGCCCAGTTGGATGCAGTAGTGGCACCAGATGGATATAGTAGAGGCCCAGTTGGATGCAGTAGAGGCGTCAGATGGATATAGTGGAGGCCCAGTTGGATGCAGTAGAGGCACCAGATGGATATAGTGGAGGCCCAGTTGTATGCAGTAGAGGCACCAGATGGATATAGTGGAGATCCAGTTGGATGCAGTAAAGGCACCAGATGGATATAGTGGAGGCCCAGTTGGATGCAGTAGAGGCGTCAGATGGATATAGTGGAGGCCCAGTTGTATGCAGTAGAGGCACCAGATGGATATAGTGGAGGCCCAGTTGTATGCAGTAGAGGCACCAGATGAATATAGTGGAGTCCCAGTTGGATGAAGTAGAGGCACCAGATGGATATAGTGGAGGCCCAGTTGGATGCAGTAGAGGCGTCAGATGGATATAGTGGAGGCCCAGTTGGATGCAGTAGAGGCACCGGATGGATATAGTGGAGGCCCAGTTGGATGCAGTAGAGGCGTCAGATGGATATAGTGGAGGCCCAGTTGGATGCAGTAGAGGCACCGGATGGATATAGTGGAGGCCCATTTGTATGCAGTAGAGTCACCAGATGGATATAGTGGAGGCCCAGTTGGATGCAGTAGAGGCACCAGATGGATATAGTGGAGGCCCAGTTGTATGCAGTAGAGGCACCAGATGGATATAGTGGAGGCCCAGTTGGATGAAGTAGAGGCACCAGATGGATATAGTGGAGATCCATTTGGATGCAGTAGAGGCGTAAGATGGATATAGTGGAGGCCCAGTTGGATGCAGTAGAGGCACCAGATGGATATAGTGGATGCCCAGTTGTATGCAGTAGAGGCACCAGATGGATATAGTGGAGGCCCAGTTGTATGCAGTAGAGGCACCAGATGGATATAGTGGAGATCCATTTGGATGCAGTAGAGGCGTCAGATGGAAATAGTGGAGGCCCAGTTGTATGCAGTAGAAGCACCAGATGGATATAATGGAGGCCCAGTTGAATGCAGTAGAGGCGCCAGATGGATATAGTGGAGGCCCAGTTGTATGCAGTAGAGGCGCCAGATGGATATAGTTGAGGCCCAGTTAGATGCATTAGAGGCACCAGATGAATATATTGGAGGCCCAGTTAGATGCAGTAGAGGCGTCAGATTGAAATAGTGGAGGCCCAGTTGTATGCAGTAGAAGCACCAGATGGATATAATGGAGGCCCAGTTGAATGCAGTAGAGGTGCCAGATGGATATAGTGGAGGCCCAATTGGATGCAGTAGAGGCACCAGATGGATATAGTGGAGGCCCATCTGTATGCAGTAGAGGCACCAGATGGATATAGTGTAAGCCCAGGTGGATGCAGTTGAAGCACCAGATGTAAATAAAAGGGACACCAGATGGATATAGTGGAGGCCCAGTTGTATGCATAAGAGGCACCAGATGGATATAGTGGAGGCCCAGTTGTATGCAGTAGAGGCACCAGATGGATATAGTGGAGGCCCAGTTGGATGCAGTAGAGGCACCAGATGGATATAGTGGAGGCCCAGTTGGATGCAGTAGAGGCACCAGATGGATATAGTGGAGGCCCAGTTGGATGCAGAAGAGGCACCAGATGAATATAGTGAAGGCTCTGTTAGATGCAGTAGAGGCACCATATGGATATAGTGAAGGTTAAGTTAGATGCAGTAGAGGTATCAGATGGATATAGTGGAGGCCCAGTTATATGCAGTAGAGGCACCAGATGGATATAGTGAAGGCTCTGTTAGATGCAGTAGAGGCACCAGATGGATATAGTGGAGGCCCAGTTAGATGCAGTAGAGGCACCAGATGGATATAGTGGAGGCCCAATTTGATGCAGTAGAAGCACCAGATTGATATAGTAGGGGCCCAGTTGTATGCAGTAGAGGCACCAGATGGATATAGTGGAGGCCCAGTTGTATGCAGTAGAGGCACCAGATGGATATAGTGGAGGCCCTGTTGGATGCAGTAGAGGCGTCAGATGGAAATAGTGGAGGCCCAGTGGTATGCAGTAGAAGCACCAGATGGATATAATGGAGGCCCAGTTGTATGCAGTAGAGGCCCCAGATGGATATAGTGGAGGCCCAGTTGTATGCAGTAGAGGCACCAGATAGATATAGTGGAGGCCCAGTTGGATGAAGTAGAGTGGAGGCCCAGTTGTATGCAGTAGAGGCACCAGATGGATATAGTGGAGGCCCAGTTGGATGCAGTAGAGGCACCAGTTGGATATAGTGGAGGCCCCGTTGTATGCAGTAGAGGCACCAGATGGATATAGTGGAGGCCCAGTTGTATGCAATCGAGGCACCAGGTGGATATAGTGGAGGCCCAGTTGTATGCAGTAGAAGCACCAGATGGATATAGTGGAGGCCCAGTTGGATGCAGAAGAGACACCAGATGGATATTGTGGAGGCCCAGTTGTATGCAGTAGAGGCACCAGATGGATATTGTGGAGGCCCAGTTGTATGCAGTAGAGGCACCAGATGGATATAGGGGAGGCCCTTGTGGATGCAGTAGAGGCAACAGATGGATATAGTGGAGGCCCAGTTGGATGCAGTAGAGGCGCCAGCTGGATATAGTGGACGCCCAGTTGTATGCAGTAGAGGCGCCAGATGGATATAGTGGAAGCCCAGTTAGATGCATTAGAGGCACCAGATGGATATAGTGGAGGCCCAGTTGGATGCAGTAGAGGCACCAGATGGATATAGTGGAGGCCCAGTTGTATGCAGTAGAGGCACCAGATGGATATAGTGGAGGCCCAGTTGGATGCAGTAAAGGCACCAGATGGATATAGTGGAGGCCCAGTTGGATGCAGTAGAGACGTCAGATGGATATAGTGGAGGCCCAGTTGTATGCAGTAGAGGCACCAGATGGATATAGTGGAGGCCCAGTTGGATGCAGTAGAGGCGTCAGATGGATATAGTGGAGGCCCAGTTGGATGCAGTAGAGGCACCAGATGGATATAGTGGAGGCCCAGTTGTATGCAGTAGAGGCTCCAGATGGATATAGTGGAGGCCCAGTTGGATGCAGTAGAGGCACCAGATGGATATAGTGGAACCCCAGTTGGATGCAGTAGAGGCGTCAGATGGATATAGTGGAGGCCCAGGTGGATGCAGTAGAGGCGTCAGATGGATATAGTGGAGGCCCAGTTGGATGCAGTAGAGGCGTCAGATGGATATAGTGGAGGCCCAAGTGGATGCAGTAGAGGCGTCAGATGGATATAGTGGAGGCCCAGTTGGATGCAGTAGTGGCACCAGATGGATATAGTAGAGGCCCAGTTGGATGCAGTAGAGGCGTCAGATGGATATAGTGGAGGCCCAGTTGGATGCAGTAGAGGCACCAGATGGATATAGTGGAGGCCCAGTTGTATGCAGTAGAGGCACCAGATGGATATAGTGGAGATCCAGTTGGATGCAGTAAAGGCACCAGATGGATATAGTGGAGGCCCAGTTGGATGCAGTAGAGGCGTCAGATGGATATAGTGGAGGCCCAGTTGTATGCAGTAGAGGCACCAGATGGATATAGTGGAGGCCCAGTTGTATGCAGTAGAGGCACCAGATGGATATAGTGGAGTCCCAGTTGGATGAAGTAGAGGCACCAGATGGATATAGTGGAGGCCCAGTTGGATGCAGTAGAGGCGTCAGATGGATATAGTGGAGGCCCAGTTGGATGCAGTAGAGGCACCGGATGGATATAGTGGAGGCCCAGTTGGATGCAGTAGAGGCGTCAGATGGATATAGTGGAGGCCCAGTTGGATGCAGTAGAGGCACCGGATGGATATAGTGGAGGCCCATTTGTATGCAGTAGAGTCACCAGATGGATATAGTGGAGGCCCAGTTGGATGCAGTAGAGGCACCAGATGGATATAGTGGAGGCCCAGTTGTATGCAGTAGAGGCACCAGATGGATATAGTGGAGGCCCAGTTGGATGAAGTAGAGGCACCAGATGGATATAGTGGAGATCCATTTGGATGCAGTAGAGGCGTCAGATGGATATAGTGGAGGCCCAGTTGGATGCAGTAGAGGCACCAGATGGATATAGTGGAGGCCCAGTTGTATGCAGTAGAGGCACCAGATGGATATAGTGGAGGCCCAGTTGTATGCAGTAGAGGCACCAGATGGATATAGTGGAGATCCATTTGGATGCAGTAGAGGCGTCAGATGGAAATAGTGGAGGCCCAGTTGTATGCAGTAGAAGCACCAGATGGATATAATGGAGGCCCAGTTGAATGCAGTAGAGGCGCCAGATGGATATAGTGGAGGCCCAGTTGTATGCAGTAGAGGCGCCAGATGGATATAGTTGAGGCCCAGTTAGATGCATTAGAGGCACCAGATGAATATATTGGAGGCCCAGTTAGATGCATTAGAGGCACCAGATGGATATAGTGGAGACCCAGTTGGATGCAGTAGAGGCACCAGATGGATATAGTGGAGGCCCATCTGTATGCAGTAGAGGCACCAGATGGATATAGTGTAAGCCCAGGTGGATGCAGTTGAAGCACCAGATGTAAATAAAAGGGACACCAGATGGATATAGTGGAGGCCCAGTTGTATGCATAAGAGGCACCAGATGGATATAGTGGAGGCCCAGTTGTATGCAGTAGAGGCACCAGATGGATATAGTGGAGGCCCAGTTGGATGCAGTAGAGGCACCAGATGGATATAGTGGAGGCCCAGTTGGATGCAGTAGAGGCACCAGATGGATATAGTGGAGGCCCAGTTGGATGCAGAAGAGGCACCAGATGAATATAGTGAAGGCTCTGTTAGATGCAGTAGAGGCACCATATGGATATAGTGAAGGTTAAGTTAGATGCAGTAGAGGTACCAGATGGATATAGTGGAGGCCCAGTTATATGCAGTAGAGGCACCAGATGGATATAGTGAAGGCTCTGTTAGATGCAGTAGAGGCACCAGATGGATATAGTGGAGGCCCAGTTAGATGCAGTAGAGGCACCAGATGGATATAGTGGAGGCCCAATTTGATGCAGTAGAAGCACCAGATTGATATAGTAGGGGCCCAGTTGTATGCAGTAGAGGCACCAGATGGATATAGGGGAGGCCCTTGTGGATGCAGTAGAGGCACCAGATGGATATAGTGGAGGCCCAGTTGGATGCAGTAGAGGCGTCAGATGGAAATAGTGGAGGCCCAGTTGTATGCAGTATAAGCACCAGATCGATATAATGGAGGCCCAGTTGAATGCAGTAGAGGCGCCAGCTGGATATAGTGGACGCCCAGTTGTATGCAGTAGAGGCGCCAGATGGATATAGTGGAAGCCCAGTTAGATGCATTAGAGCCACCAGATGGATATAGTGGAGGCCCAGTTGGATGCAGTAGAGGCACCAGATGGATATAGTGGAGGCCCAGTTGTATGCAGTAGAGGCACCAGATGGATATAGTGGAGGCCCAGTTGGATGCAGTAAAGGCACCAGATGGATATAGTGGAGGCCCAGTTGGATGCAGTAGAGACGTCAGATGGATATAGTGGAGGCCCAGTTGTATGCAGTATAGGCACCAGATGGATATAGTGGAGGCCCAGTTTAATGCAGTAGAGGCACCAGATGGATATAGTAGAGGCCCAGTTGGATGCAGTAGAGGCGTCAGATGGATATAGTGGAGGCCCAGTTGGATGCAGTAGAGGCACCAGATGGATATAGTGGAGGCCCAGTTGTATGCAGTAGAGGCACCAGATGGATATAGTGGAGGCCCAGTTGTATGCAGTAGAGACACCAGATGGATATAGTGGAGTCCCAGTTGTATGCAGTAGAGGCACCAGATGGATATTGTGGAGGTCCAGTTGTATGCAGTAGAGGCACCAGATGGATATAGGGGAGGCCCTGGTGTGTGCAGTAGAGGCAACAGATGGATATAGTGGAGGCCCAGTTGTATGCAGTAGAGGCGCCAGATGGATATAGTGGAGGCCCAGTTAGATGCATTAGAGGCACCAGATGGATATAGTGGAGGCCCAGTTGGACGCAGTAGAGGCACCAGATGAATATAGTGGAGGCCCAGTTGGATGCAGTAGAGGCACCAGATGGATATAGTGGAGGCCCAGTTGTATGCAGTAGAGGCGCCAGATGGATATAGTGGAGGCCCAGTTAGATGCATTAGAGGCACCAGATGGATATAGTGGAGGCCTAGGTGGATGCAGTAGAGGCGTCATATGGATATAGTGGAGGCTCATTTAGATGCAGTAGAGGCGCCAGATGGATATAGTGGAGGCCTAGGTGGATGCAGTAGAGGCACCAGATGGATATAGTGGAGGCCCAGTTGTATGCAGTAGAGGCGCCAGATGGATATAGTGGAGGCCCAGGTGGATGCAGTAGAGGCACCAGATGTAAATAGAAGGGACGCCAGATGGATATAGTGGAGGCCCAGTTGGATGCAGAAGAGGCACCAGATGGATATAGTGGAGGCCCAGTGGATGCAGCAGAGGCACAAGATGGATATAGTGGAGGCCCAGTTGTATGCAGTAGAGGCACCAGATGGATATAGTGGAGGCCCAGTTGTATGCAGTAGAGGCACCAGATGGATATAGTGGAGGCCCAGTTGGATGAAGTAGAGTGGAGGCCCAGTTGTATGCAGTAGAGGCACCAGATGGATATAGTGGAGGCCTAGTTGGATGCAGTAGAGGCACCAGATGAATATAGTAGAGGCCCAGTTGGATGCAGTAGAGGCGTCAGATGGATATAGTGGAGGCCCAGTTGGATGCAGTAGAGGCACCAGATGGATATAGTGGAGGCCCAGTTGTATGCAGTAGAGGCACCAGATGGATATAGTGGAGGCCCAGTTGTATGCAGTAGAGACACCAGATGGATATAGTGGAGTCCCAGTTGTATGCAGTAGAGACACCAGATGGATATTGTGGAGGTCCAGTTGTATGCAGTAGAGGCACCAGATGGATATAGGGGAGGCCCTGGTGTGTGCAGTAGAGGCAACAGATGGATATAGTGGAGGCCCAGTTGTATGCAGTAGAGGCGCCAGATGGATATAGTGGAGGCCCAGTTAGATGCATTAGAGGCACCAGATGGATATAGTGGAGGCCCAGTTGGATGCAGTAGAGGCACCAGATGAATATAGTGGAGGCCCAGTTGGATGCAGTAGAGGCACCAGATGGATATAGTGGAGGCCCAGTTGTATGCAGTAGAGGCGCCAGATGGATATAGTGGAGGCCCAGTTAGATGCATTAGAGCCACCAGATGGATATAGTGGAGGCCCAGGTGGATGCAGTAGAGGCGTCATATGGATATAGTGGAGGCTCATTTAGATGCAGTAGAGGCGCCAGATGGATATAGTGGAGGCCTAGGTGGATGCAGTAGAGGCACCAGATGGATATAGTGGAGGCCCAGTTGTATGCAGTAGAGGCGCCAGATGGATATAGTGGAGGCCCAGGTGGATGCAGTAGAGGCACCAGATGTAAATAGAAGGGACGCCAGATGGATATAGTGGAGGCCCAGTTGGATGCAGAAGAGGCACCAGATGGATATAGTGGAGGCCCAGTGGATGCAGTAGAGGCACCAGATGGATATAGTGGAGGCCCAGTTGGATGCAGTAGAGGCACCAGATGGATATAGTGGAGGCCCAGTTAGATGCAGTAGAGGCACCAGATGAATATAGTAGAGGCCCAGGTGGATGTAGTTGAAGTACCAGTTGTAAAAAAGTAAAGGCACCAGTTTTAGATTAAAATCTGAGATGGGAGTAGAGGAGGTGCCAATGGTAAGTAGAAAAGGCACAGATCATGTCTCAAGAAGATAGAAGGAAAGGGAAACTGGATTCTCCGATAACGCGGAGATTGGTGTTGGCCACAATCTGGAAGACCTTGACCGAGCCGACCCATCCATTCATCGAACGTTCAAACAAGATTGGGATTGATTTGCAATATCTCCATGTGTAGGCGGTCTCTTGGTATTGATCTTTCCTTCGATCAAATTCTAGGAATGTACAGAGTCGAGGATCCACCAAAGAAACCATTTCAAAAGAGTGTAAAGTCGAACTCTAACAAATCAAAAGGTGAGTGAGGAGAGACGCCAAAGATATATTTATTCGAACAGAAAGAATTAGAAGCAGAGAAAACAATAATGTGTGTAATTGTAGTAATGTGACTTTAATAAAAAAAAAGTATTGTTCATATGCACACACATTCACACAAAAGGCTTCATTAAGACATATAGTCTTGTACACCGAGTCTGGAAAAGAAAATAATAAAAAAACAAAAGCTATTAAAATATAATTACAATAATGCAGATTATATATAAACGAAAACCTAATTAATATAATTATTCTCATAAACAGATTTTTTAAATAATTCCAAGAATAACATAAATATAAAATATTGATAAAAGAATAAAAACATTTATTTAGATATGAAACATGCTTACATATGCCTTTATTAAGACCTTTTGTCTTATGCAAAAAATCCTTCAAACGAAGAACAGAGGCTTTAAAACATTTTAATAGGATCTATTAATGTTTTAATGCATTGTTAGATATTGTGTATATCACAAACGCAGGCACACACTTTTATCCGATACAATATTATAACAAAGAAAAAAATACACGAAACCAAACTATATAAAGTCAACTCTATTATTATTAAAGAAGGAATCTCAAGATAAGTATGTATTAACGCCCAGTTACCAGCCAAAGATGAAAGGCAATGTTTATAAACATTAACTACTCAACTATCTAACCTCAGTGACACAAAATTGTTTCTAACTTCCCGGATATTTTCATCCATAAGAGATAAGAACTATAGGCTTCAAATTGTCTTAAATTCGAATACTGAACTTGATTTTGAGTTTTGAAATATGAAACATTTCCTTCGCAAAATCAAGCTATTTGAATAAATGCAAATGCTGATATTTTAAGAGCATTTTAATGCCACTGCTTGGCAGTTCAAATGATTTATTGGTCCACGGCTTTGTTGAGCGCTTTCAGGTTGATACACTGGCTTGTTATTCCATTGCCATATTGGACCACGGCCTGGATGATACACTGGCTTGTTGCTCCATTGCCAGATTGGACCACGGCCTGGATGATACACTGGCTTGTTGTTCCATTTCCATATTGGACCACGGCATGGTTGGGCACAGTCTGGTTGATACACTGGCTTGTTGTTCCATTGCCATATTGGACCACGGCCTGGATGATACACTGGCTTGTTGCTCCATTGCCAGATTGGACCACGGCCTGGATGATACACTGGCTTGTTGTTCCATTTCCATGTTGGACCACGGCATGGTTGGGCACAGTCTGGTTGATACACTGGCTTGTTGTTCCATTGCCATATTGGACCACGGCATGGTTGGGCACAGTCTGGTTGATACACTGGCTTGTTGTTCCACTGCCATATTGAACAATGGCATGGTTGGGCACAGTCTGGTTGATACGCTGGCTTGATGTTCCTTTGCCATATTGGACCACGGCATGGTTGGGCACAGTCTGGTTGATACACTGGCTTGTTGTTCCATTACCATATTGAACCACGGCATGGTTTGAAACAGTCTGGTTGATACACTGGCGTGTTGTTCCATTGCCATATTGGACCACGGCATTGTTGGGCACAGTCTGGTTGATACACTGGCTTGTTGTTCCATTGCCATATTGGACCACGGCATGATTGGGCACAGTCTGGTTGATACACTGGCTTGTTGTTCCATTGCATATTGAACCACGGCATGGTTGGGCACAGTCTGGTTGATACACTGGCTTGTTGTTCCATTGCCATATTGGACCACGGCCTGTTTGATACACTGGCTTGTTGTTCCATTGCCATATTGGACCACGGCCTGGTTGATACACTGGCTTGTTGTTCCATTGCCATATTGGACCACGGCCTGGATGATACACTGGCTTATTGTTCCATTGCCATATTGAACCACGGCATGGTTGGACACAGTCTGGTTGATACACTGGCGTGTTGTTCCATTGCCATATTGGACCACGGCATGGTTGGGCACAGTCTGGTTGATACACTGGCTTGTTGTTCCATTGCCATATTGGACCACGGCATGATTGGGCACAGTCTGGTTGATACACTGGCTTGTTGTTCCATTGCATATTGAACCACGGCATGGTTGGGCACAGTCTGGTTGATACACTGGCTTGTTGTTCCATTGCCATATTGGACCACGGCCTGGTTGATACACTGGCTTGTTGTTCCATTGCCATATTGGACCACGGCCTGGTTGATACACTGGCTTGTTGTTCCATTGCCATATTGGACCTCGGCCTGGATGATACACTGGCTTATTGTTCCATTGCCATATTGGACCACGGCATGGATGGGAACAGTCTGGTTGATACACTGGCTTGTTGTTCCATTGCCATATTGGACCACGGCATGGTTGGGCACAGTCTGGTTGATACACTGGCTTGTTGTTCCATTACCATATTGAACCACGGCATGGTTGGACACAGTCTGGTTGATACACTGGCTGGTTGTCCCATTGCCATATTGGACCACGGCATGGTTGGGCACAGTCTGGTTGATACACTGGCTTGTTGTTCCATTGCCATATTGGACCACGGCATGGTTGGACACAGTCTGGTTGATAAACTGGCTTGTTGTTCCATTACCATATTGAACCACGGCATGGTTGGACACAGTCTGGTTGATACACTGGCTGGTTGTTCCATTACCATATTGAACCACGGCATGGTTGGACACAGTCTGGTTGATACACTAGCTTGTTGTTCCATTACCATATTGAACCACGGCATGGTTGGACACAGTCTGGTTGATACACTGGCTTGTTGTTCCATTACCATATTGAACCACGTCTTGGTTGGACAGTCTGGTTGATACACTGGCTGGTTGTTCCATTGCCATATTGGACCACGGCATGGTTGGGCACAGTCTGGTTGATACACTGGCGTGTTGTTCCATTGCCATATTGGACCACGGCATGGTTGGGCACAGTCTGGTTGATACACTGGCTTGTTGTTCCATTCCCATATTGGACCACGGCATGGTTGGGCACAGTCTGGTTGATACACTGGCTTGTTGTTCCATTACCATATTGGACCACGGCATGGTTGAGCACAGTCTGGTTGATACACTGGCTTTTTGTTCCATTGCCATATTGAACCACGGCATGGTTGGGCACAGTCTGGTTGATACACTGGCTTGTTGTTCCATTACCATATTGAACCACGGCATGGTTGGACAGTCTGGTTGATACACTGGCTGGTTGTTCCATTGCCATATTGGACCACGGCATGGTTGGGCACAGTCTGGTTGATACACTGGCTTGTTGTTCCATTGCCATATTGGACCACGGCATGGTTGGGCACAGTCTGGTTGATACACTGGCTTGTTGTTCCATTACCATATTGGACCACGGCATGGTTGGGCACAGTCTGGTTGATACACTGGCTTGTTGTTCCATTGCCATATTGGACCACGGCATGGTTGGGCACAGTCTGGTTGATACACTGGCTTGTTGTTCCATTGCCATATTGAACCACGGCATGGTTGGGCACAGTCTGGTTGATACACTGGCTGGTTGTTCCATTACCATATTGGACCACGGCATGGTTGGGCACAGTCTGGTTGATACACTGGCTGGTTGTTCCATTGCCATATTGGACCACGGCATGGTTGGGCACAGTCTGGTTGATAAACTGGCTTGTTGTTCCATTACCATATTGAACCACGGCATGGTTGGACACAGTCTGGTTGATACACTGGCTGGTTGTTCCATTACCATATTGAACCACGGCATGGTTGGACACAGTCTGGTTGATACACTGGCTTGTTGTTCCATTACCATATTGAACCACGGCATGGTTGGACACAGTCTGGTTGATACACTGGCTTGTTGTTCCATTACCATATTGAACCACGGCTTGGTTGGACAGTCTGGTTGATACACTGGCTGGTTGTTCCATTGCCATATTGGACCACGGCATGGTTGGGCACAGTCTGGTTGATACACTGGCGTGTTGTTCCATTGCCATATTGGACCACGGCATGGTTGGGCACAGTCTGGTTGATACACTGGCTTGTTGTTCCACGGTTAACTCTTCTCTTACCAATCCTATTTATAAGATAAATCGTGTGGCCAATCTAATTATTGCAGCTGTGGCTCTATTTTTACTGTAAGTATTTACCACAAATATGTCTCTATTTTCTATTGCGTAGGAAAAATTGTTGAAAATCTATTTAAATAATAAATCGCACGTTCTCGCAAAAATATGGGCCTAGGTGTTTATATGCGGAAGAGATTTACTTTGAAGATTTCTAAATTTATTTTCTTCTTGTGTTTTTCTAATTCCGGGATTTAATAAAAGTACCCTTTATATAGAAACTCTCTGGGGAAGAGAGACAAAATAGAGAGAGAGAGAGAGAGAGATTGAAACTACAATGTACTGTAGTTTTACTATAGTGAAAGTAACTTGTACTTTATTACAACATCCATATAAGATAAAATACAATATTGAATAAATATGATTTTTTAAATATATGACTAAATATTGATACATATATAGATAAAATAATTATATATAAAATAATTGATAAATATACATATATATGTAACAATCATATACTGGTGGCGCATACACACACAATGTGGGAAAGACTCCGCCACCGATTGACCGCCAGAGTTCTTTCCCACAGAGTGGGCAGGTCGATGCTATGGCTGGCATTGCCCAACTCAAGACCAAGGTGGTACTCATAGATCGTAGCCTTCGCCACATTTGTCAGAGTGAGAGATGTATATATATATATATATATATATATATATATATATATATATATATATATATATAGAAGCAAAGGGCGCCTCTCCCGTCAAAATGAACGTCAAAAACTGACGCCATCTATTGACCGTCGCCGCAACTAGCGGCCTCGGGTCGGTGACAAAGCCACAACACCAGCTTTGGCAAATTGAGAAGCGTCCACCTAGAGACCATGGTTTCGGGCTAATGGCCCTCGTCAGTCTAGGGCGGACTTTATTCCATGAGATCCACACGGGATCTAATGGAATCTTCACAATCTACCAAAGAGGTGTTTTGCTGGCAAGGTGGCTGGGCCAAATCTATGGCTGGAATATAGATGGAAAATTTGCCGGGAGGAAATTGATCCATAGAAGCAATGGGCGCCTCTCCCGTCAAAATTAACGTCAACGTCTTTGCTTCTATGGATTAATTTCCTCTCGGCAAATTTTCCATCTATATTCCAGCCATAGATTTGGCCCAGCCACCTTGCCAGCAAAACACCTCTTTGGTAGATTGTGAAGATTCCATTAGATCCCGTGTGGATCTCATGGAATAAAGTCCGCCCTAGACTGACGAGGGCCATTAGCCCGAAACCATGGTCTCTAGGTGGACGCTTCTCAATTTGCCAAAGCTGGTGTTGTGGCTTTGTCACCGACCCGAGGCCGCTAGTTGCGGCGACGGTCAATAGATGGCGTCAGTTTTTGACGTTCATTTTGACGGGAGAGGCGCCCTTTGCTTCTATGGATTAATTTCCTCCCGGCAAATTTTCCATCTATATATATATATATATATATATATCAGTTTGGCCTTAAATACCCATTTCTTGGTTTTTCAGGAAGCCATTGGGATCAAAAAATCTACTTTGGTCGCAATGGTTCAGCCTACTCCACGCTGACAAGCGCCAAAAGCGCGAAACGCGTTCGTGGATGGCTTTTCTTGATTTATCAAGAAATTGGGTTGGCCAAATATTAGGGAACAGGCTAAATCAATGTTTAGTTGATTTCTGTTCCACCAGATGGCGCTCTGCCTTCTGTAAAGCACATGTGCTCCTGGTCAGGATATGCCATTTTTAATATTGATTTCTACACCTGATCTTTTTATCTTTTAATTTTTTATTTCGATTTTTAATATATATATATAGTGTAGAAACTATATAACAAAATTATAACAGTGATTCTAATTTTAAAACTTAAGGAGCAAACTGATAATAATGATAACTTATATCAATTAGATTTGATTAGATTAGCAAGCTAAATCTAAATTAATTATAATAATAAATAGTTATTCAATTTTATAGTCCAGTTTTGTATTAAGATTATCTTCACTATTATGATCATTAAAATTCAAATTATAAAATTTGTAAAATGTTATTAATTTGTAGATAGAGAGAGAAAAAAAAAATCCTTTACTTCTAATACATCCTCAAGTTAATTATATATTTATAATTAATAACAATAAAAATTAACAACGTAACGTCTATTACATCGGCTTTTACCTATATATTGTTGCACCAGGTTGCGGCTTGGCAGACTCTTCAGCCTTGATTCTCTCCTGTGCTGGGTCTTGCATCTTACCAGAGCGTGTTTCAACCATCCTACAAATTTATAAAAGGGAATAATGAGATAAGTCTACTTTATGTAGCCACCAGAATAATTTATTTATTTTCTCACATCAAAGAGAGCAGTGAAGTCACAGTGTACCTAAATACAAATGATGATAATCTAAAAATAATCTGTTTTAAATAAATATCATAGAATATAAAAATAAATAAATATATAATTTAAATTTCAAATATATTAAAAATAATATAATAAATACGCCATTAATCATGATGTAACACTTCCCCCTCTCCAGAGGTCGTCACGTCCTCGTGAGTTACCTCATCAATTCTCTCAAAATAGGGTGTGAGTCTTGAGACATGGACAATCAATGGGTCTTGGCCAGGATTATCTTTCGGCTCAATTAAGTAATTTACGTTAGACAGCTTCTTTAATATTCGATATGGGCCAAAATATTTTCTCAATAGTTTTTCGCATTTTCCGATTTTCCTGACTGGTGTCCAAACTGCCACTAAATGTCCTGGTTCATAGATTTTCTCATTGTGTTTTTTGTCATAGTTTCTTTTCATTCTTTCCTGAGTCTTCTCTGTGTTGTTAATGACTACCTGTCTCGTCCTTGCTATTTTATCTAAGTAGTTTTCTATATATTCGTCGTAATCGTCCATGTTACTGTCCGTTGGGATATTCTCGTCGTCTAAGAGGGACATGGGTTCCCTTCCAAACAACAGGAAAAATGGAGAGTAGCCTGTGGTTTCTTGAATCGTGGTATTATACGCGTGGGTGATAAAAGGGAGGATTTCATCCCAGTTCTTTTGGTCTGTGTTCACATACATGCTGATCATATTGATTAAAGTTCTATTTAGCCGTTCCGTTAGTCCGTTAGTCTGGGGGTGGTAGCTCGTTGTGAAGCAGTGTTTCACTTTGCACATTTTCATTACCTCCTTCATCAAATTGCTAGTGAATTGTGAACCTCTATCGCTAATGAGAAATCTTGGGGCCCCGTGACGTAAAATAATATGTTCGATTAAAAATGTAGAGACTTCTTTCACGGTTGCTTCTGATACTGCCTTTGTTTCAGCATACTTGGTATAATAATCAGTCAACACAATTATCCACTTCCTTCTTCTTTTCGTTGATGGCAAGGGGCCAACAAAGTCAATTCCGATTCTTTCAAAAGGGTAGTTAGCTGGGGGAATAGGTTGTAGAAGTCCAGAAGGCAAGTGATTTGAACCTTTCCGACTTTGGCAAAGATGGCACGTCTTTACAAATTCTGAAACATCTTTCAACATGGAAGGCCAATAGTATTTATTCTTCAATCGGTAAGTGGTTCTGGCGACGCCCAGATGGCCATTCAGCATATGGTTGTGGTATTCACTCATGACTTCCTTCCTTCTCTTCTTTGGCACTACCAGCAACCATGCCCTACCTTCAGGATTTGGATTTTTCTTGTAGAGACACCCATTTTCTTCTTTGAAGTTCTGTGTAATTGAACGCTTGTTTCCACTAAGGTTCTCCTTAATATTCTCAATAAAATCATCCTTTTCGTCTATTATTTGATTCAGAAATAGTCTTTCATAATCTTCGTCCCATTCGTTTTCAGGTAAGGGTCCTCTAGATAGACCATCAGCGTCCAGATGTTTTTTACCCGATTTATGTATGATTTCGAAATTATATTCCTGAATCTTCAGTGCCCATCGTGCTAATCGGCCGGTCGGATCTTTCAGATTCTTAAGCCAGCATAGTGCGTGATGATCAGTTACGATTTTGAAGTGCCTTCCATATAGGTAGGGTCGTAACTTGGACATTGACCACACAACAGCTAGACATTCTTTTTCGGTAGTCGAATAATTTTGCTCAGGTTTGCTCAGTGTTCGACTTAAATATGAGATAACTTTTTCTTTATCGCCGAACTTTTGGACTAATGTTGCACCCAGGCCGATGTTAGATGCGTCAGTATGAATGTAAGTAATTGCATTCGGGTCAAAGTGCCCTAAGATTGGAGGATTTATCAATGCTACTTTAAGGGTTTGAAATGCTTTTTCTTGATTTTCTGTCCAGGTAAAAGGTACATTCTTTTTTATAAGACTGGTTAATGGATCGGCAATTTTTGAAAAACCTTTGATAAATTTTCTATAATATGAGCACATTCCTAAAAATGATTGAACTTCTTTTATCTTTTTGGGCCGAGGAAAATCTCTAATAGCCTTGATATTATGCTCCGCTGGTTTTATACCATGTTGATTAGTTATATGGCCAAGAATCTCCAGTTCTTCGAAAGCAAATTGGCATTTTTTGTTGTTCAATTTTAAATTAGCCTCGCGAAAACATTTTAAAACAGCTTCTATTCTTTTGAGATGTGTTGAAAAATCCGAGCTATAAATGATTACGTCATCTAGATAACATAAGCAAATTTGCCATCTAAGATTACCAAGCATATTTTCCATGTTCCTCTCAAATGTAGCAGGGGCATTGCATAGACCAAAGGGCATTACGTTGAACTCATATAGGCCATGTGCTGTAGTGAAGGCTGTCTTTTCTTTATCTTTCTCCTCAACCTCTACTTGCCAATATCCTGATTTAAGGTCAATTGCTGAAAAGTATTTGGATCCTTGAAGTGTATCCAATACTTCATCAATTCTGGGAATTGGGTAAACATCCTTCACTGTTACATCATTCAATTTTCTGTAGTCAACGCAAAATCTGTACTTACCATCTCGCTTCTTGACCAAGATTACAGGGAAGGACCATGGACTCGAGGATGGTCTAATTATGCCGTCTCTGAGCATTTCATCAATTTGTTCTTTTATGATTTCTCGCTCTTTCGCGCTCACCCTATACGGCTTGTGTTTGATCGGTTTCGCGCCTTCTGTATCGATCCGATGTTTCGCTAAGTTGGATCTTCCTAATCCCGACGAAAACAAATCCTCGTACCTTTCCAAAACTTGTTTCAATTGCTCCTTTTCCGTATATGCTAAATTTTCGTTTATCTGAAATTGGGGTTCTTCATGCTCTTTTTGTTCACTTTCTTCCATAAGATTCACTTCGGCTGGCTGGCTTCCAAAGCACAATGTTTGGTTTTTTAATATTTTTAATGGTCGAGGGTAAGGGTTTGTTATCCAGATATATGTTTCCTTATTCACAACATTTATTAAGCTTCTCGCTAGTCGAAGTCCATTTGTTTGAAACATTTTATGGTTCTCCTCGATGATGTATTCGCCATCCTCTGCTTCTACAAATGCATTAATTAATTTAATAGAAAGTTCTGGTATAATGGCATCCTTTGCACTTTTTATTTTCTTCTGTTGATATTTGATTACGTCACGATTTTCTGTCAAGTCATATTTGATTATTTCACGCTGACAATCAATTTTTGCGTTCATTTTCTTAAGAAAATCACGTCCAAGTATAAATATTCGCAAATGTGTTCTCATTATCACAAATTGATGTGTAATTGTTTTGTCATCAAATTTTATATTTAAAATAATATTTCCTACGATATCTAATTCTTTGCCATCGGGTCCGGAGCACATTTTATCAGGATTTATTATTTCAAGACCTGTGTTAAGAGCTGTACTAAGGTCGACCACTGAAAGATCGGCGCCTGTATCAATCAAAGCTTCGCAGATACCGATTCTATCCACGTTAATGTTCATTTTATATTTGGGGTCTAACTTTTTAATTCCATTTATGGTCGACTTGCTTTGATTGACGGACTCAGGCGCGATGTTTAGTTTAAATCTTCTAATGCAGCATATCTATTCCTTGTAGGGATACTCGAGTACGGGCTATTACTTACGTCAGAGTAGAGCAGAGGTCTCGACTTCTGAGTTCCATTATCCATTCGGATTTCTTCTTCGACCTTGTCTTGTGTAACTATGGGGTCCTCTTCCACAATTCTTACAAACCTGACTCTGCAATACCGCGCTACGTGTCCTGGCTTGTTACACTTGAAACATATTGGTCTCCCGTCTTCTGTCCTATTCCTATTTGAATTTGGATTCTTATTGTATGTTTTACTTGGGTAGACCGGTTTTGGCTCAGGATTGGGAGTGTAAGATCGTCTAGGGGCAGATACCTGGGGCAGAGGCTTGTTCTGGTAATACCTCGGAGTGGGGGCCTGGGGCTTGGAGGTGTTCTGGTAGTACCTCGGAGCGGGGGCCTGGGGCTTGGAGGTGTTCTGATATGGTCTTCTGAACGACGTAGCATTCTTCCATTGCTCTTGATGATGGGGACGAGGAGAGCGTGGTCCATTATAAAGAGCTTTTGATTTTTCTACACGTTCTTGGTAATTCTTTTCGAACAAATCCAGCTTTTTACAAATTTCTAGAAGTTCATTGGTATTTTTAGGAGGGTTTAGGTGAAGGGCAAAAGAGTATTCTTTCTTTAACCCTCCAATAACCCAGTTTATTTTAGTCTCTTCTTCCATTTGGGGGTCGACCTTGTTGCACAGTACAAGGATATCCTCTGCGAACCTGATTGCAGGTTCATTCCACTGTTGTATCCTGTTTAATCTCATCCTCATTTCTTCTTTGTTGGCGTCTGAGGCAAAATCCTCAATTAGGCGGCTCTTGAAATTTTCCCAGCTGGTGAAACTTACTTTGTGTAGGTTCAGCCAGGTTTTGGCGCTACCAATCATATTCATGGCAGCATAACGGGAGATAATGTAGTCTGCCCAATGGTACAGGAAGCCAATTTCTTCAAGAGATTCAATCCATGGGCGAGGGTCTTCTGTTCCATTATACTTGGGGATGTCGATGTTGGGATTCAGGACAACTGGGTCGGAACTAGCATCTCTACCAATTGTTGCACCAGGTTGCGGCTTGGCAGACTCTTCAGCCTTGATTCTCTCCTGTGCTGGGTCTTGCATCTTACCAGAGCGTGTTTCAACCATCCTACAAATTTATAAAAGGGAATAATGAGATAAGTCTACTTTATGTAGCCACCAGAATAATTTATTTATTTTCTCACATCAAAGAGAGCAGTGAAGTCACAGTGTACCTAAATACAAATGATGATAATCTAAAAATAATCTGTTTTAAATAAATATCATAGAATATAAAAATAAATAAATATATAATTTAAATTTCAAATATATTAAAAATAATATAATAAATACGCCATTAATCATGATGTAACAATATAGAATAATCGAAGAGAGAATATATATAATAGTTAGAAAAAAGAGAGAAAGACAGAACCATGCACTTTTAATCAAACTAATAATAAGGAAAAAAAAAGTTTTGTAAAGAAGGTAGATAAGATTGTTAGTATATATATATATATTTTTATAATTTTATATTTTATCCTTTTTTTTTAAAGATTTTTAAAGGTTTTTTTATTTTATAATATGATTATAAATAGTTGTATTTAGTAATATATCTATAGTATGAATTAACATTTGTTATAAGTTTGGATATTATGTTTTGAAACCCTAATGGTAGACCAGACATACACAAAAAACTTTAAATTGAAATAAATTGGAAAAAGAGATCTGCTGGACCGGGGATCTTCAGATAAAAGCCCAACGACATTTCACCCCTTCTTTATTATGTCATAGATCTCTTTTAAACCGGATTTTATGTGTTAATATTAAGTTGTTTCAGTGAAATATTTAAATGAACATATATAACAGATACAAGTGTTAACAAATTCAAACTGTAAACCTACCTCGACCGCGGCGTCCTCCATTGTGAATATCTATTTCTGGCTGACACATGTTGCGGGGGGGGGGGGGGGGGGACATTTCAAATTTAGACCATTTATTCAGAATTTTTTTGAACAACAAGAAAATTAAAGAAGAAAGGAAAAATAGTTAAGGGAAGAAAGCTGAATTTCATAATCTTTACAGCTAGTTATATCAAAATAACTGATTCAACACTTATTCATCTTTTAATATTCCTTTAAAAAGGCAAATTATAAGAGTTTAATAAAGCTATTAATTGTGCAAATTCACCTTTATTTAACTTCCATTTTCCTCCCCAGAAATTGGAGAATAAACAAAATGAACTATATACTATAACACTTTAAAATCTTGTGAAAAAATCTTTTAATCAGTTATTTAATCAAAGTTTAATTAACTGTTAAAGATTATAAATTTGTATTAGTTATTATTAAGAGAAATTATAGAAAGTTGATTTCATAAATGGATATTTCCATTTATTTTTTTTTTAATATTTTATAATTGATATACTGTTGAAATATTTTACTTGTTTGATACTAAATTTGTTTTTAATAAATTCCATGTTTAAATTTTTAACATCTTCTATGAAATTATCTAATATATTATTTATTCTATAAAATCTTAGAAACTGACCATAATATATACCTTTACAGCAATTTAATGATATATTAGAATTCATATTACAGTATTTTATAATATTGAAATTATAATTACTCTTTTTATTATAAACTCTAACAGCACTATTTGTAAGGTCTATATTCAAGTCTAAAAAGTTAACTTTTTTGTTTCTATAAATTTTTTCATTGTTCTTAAGTTTCAAGTATTTAGGATATATTTCAGGTATTAATTTTTTAAACTGTGGATTATTAAATATTATTATGTCATCTACATATCGGAATATTTGCCAATTAATATTATTTTGTAGAAAGTATTCTCTTTCGTACAAGAACAATATTAGATTTGCTAATAACGGACTAGAAGAAGTTACCATGGGAACGCCTTCTGATTGAATATATATTTTATTTTTAAATTCTATATAGTTAAAATTTAAAAATGTTTCCAGTAGAGTTTTTGCTGTTTTAAGATCTAATTTAAATGTTTTATATCTGTTATGAATAATTTTAATGTAGAAAGTTTTGTCATTAATGAATTCATTAAATAAATATTGGTTATTTTATTATTTAGATCTCTTAAATTTATTTTAGAATATAGGTCCTCAAAGTCAAATGTGTGTACTGTTTCAATGTTTGTCCAATTGTTCATTAAATAATTAATGATTTTTTTATTTGAGTCGATAAATTTATAATTATATTTATTAGTTAATTTATTTATAATAAATTGTAGTGTTGAAGCTAATTGTATATCAATATTTTTTATGACTGAATTTATACCAGATGTGATTGTTCTGAAAGAAATAGGTTTTTTGTGTAGTTTAGGAATTATATAGAACTTTGGTATGTTTGGATTTTTGTGGTTATTATAAATTTTAGTGAATTTTCAACATTTTTGATGTCTTTTTTGATTTTTGTGCCTGTAGTTCTAGCAAAAGTGTATTTATGATTATTATCAATTTCCTTTTTTAGTATATCGTGGTATAGATTTTTACAAATTAAAGATAAATTATTGGAACATTTATCTATAGGAGTGATAATATAGTCCTTCTGTAAATTAATTATATTTTCTTTAAAAGAAGGAATGTCTGAATTAGGTTTTGTATATTTAAGTGTATTATTATAATAATTTATAATTTCCTTTTTAATATTATGTTTCCATTCCAGAAAAGTAAATTCTGGAATACTGTATTTTATACTAGTTTTATTTATGAAAATATCTATGTAATATGATCCAAAGTTATTACACTGCAATATTTGATGTATTACACTGTTGTAGAATTCTGTCGACTTAACCGTTCTGTGACAATATCGTTGCGGAATTTCTTGTTGTTCGATTTGAATGGTGAGGATTGGTTGAAGCGCAGTCGTTGAGTGGCAAGTGAAGCACACAGTTAGGAATAATCAGGACACGTGATGGGATTTGAAAATAAAAGGCAACTGGTTGGAGGAAAGAAAGCTTGAGGAGGCGGAGCGGGTTTTGATTGTTAATTATCTGATCACATGGTGGTGATTGTACTTAGCTGCGGGATGAGCAGAGGGAGAGAGGTCCAGAGCCGATGTCACCTTGTTGGAAGCCAAAACTCTACTGATCTGAACTCGGTGGGAGCCAAGTCGCTACTGTAGGTGTTGTTCCTATGAGAGCCAAATCGTTACTTTCTTTCCTCCAGTTACCTTATTCTTTATTAAATCTTTGAAAATCATACATTGTACATGCATAGTGGGTCGGGGGGCATACAATTATATACAAATTATGACAGATGCGCCCCCTACATGTGAAGAATTCAAGAAGGGGTTAGCCTGAGAGAATTCTGTAAGGTGAAAAATAATTTTGTGGGAAAATTAGTTGTGGGTATTGAGAGTCTATATACAAGCATTGGTGGCGATATAAGAAGTAAAATAGAATGGTGTTGATGATATAGGTTGAGTATAATTAATAGAAATCAAAAATTTTTTAATTGTAAGAAATCAAAATGAATGCTATGGTACATAGTGGATTAAAAAGAAAGGAAAATGCGCCTAACTAATTTCTACTCGAAATTGGAGATAATAACGAGGGAGTTCTATTAGGGCTTTTGAGAAATCAAAAATAAAAATGAAAAGTTGGAAGAAATCAAAGTAAATGCTTGGTTGCATGTTGGAAAAAAAATGCTTCGTTGCATGGTGAAAAAAAAAAGAAAAATGCCTAACTAATTTTTGCTCGAATTTTGAGAAAAGAAATCGAGGAAATTTCATAAGGTCTTTTGAGAAATCAAAAATAAAAATAAAAATAAAAAGTTGGAAGAAATCAAAGTGAATGCTTGATGCATGGTGAAAAAAAAAAGGAAAAATGCCTAACCATATTCTCGCTCGGAATTGGGAATGGAAATCGAGGGAATTTTATTAGGTCTTTTGAGAAATCAAAAAATAAAAATAAAGGTTGGAAGAAATCAAAGAAAAATAAAAAGTTGGAAGGAATCAAAGTGAATGTTTGGTTGCATGGTGGGAAAAAATAAATGTTTTGTTGCATGGTGGAAAAAGAAATAGGGGAAAAAAAAAAGAATGTTTTTGTAAATCAAAATAAAATATAATATCCAATTTTAAAAGAAAACCAATGAGTTCTCGTTGATTTGAAATTATGATAATATAAACTAATTGGTAAAAAAAAAGATAATTAATGATTAAAAGTGATAATAAGTTGAATAAATTGATAAATTGATTATATTTTTAAATTTTAATTGAGAGAAAATAATGAAAATGATTAATATGAACAATAAGGTGTATTGTTTTGAACCCTTTTGTATCTACATGCCCTATAAATTTTTTAATTGCTCAATTATGCCCTATATATTTTTTGTCTTTGTGTGTGTTGTGAAAAATGTTAGAAGTCTGTAAAGTAATTGATTACTTATAATAGGGATGTGAACTCATTTAGAATGTTTATGTGTCGTCTTGTGGATGTGGAATTGGATGGTAAAAATCGATATGTAGACTCGAACTGGAATCCAAAATCGGTGGCATAGAGAGTTTCCCAGTTGACCTCAATAGGGGACCTTCTCATTGTAATTAGAGATACGGAAGTGGGGTGTGTCGGGCAAAAGAGAGGGAATGAAATTGGAGATCGGACGAGGCGCTCCCCTTTGTTTGCATAGGCCGAATTTATCGCCGCGGACTACACTTCCTGTCGCGGTGTCTCAAAATTCTCACTTCCTGCCGTCTAATTTATTTTGAGTGCGACTTGCATCTTGTTTTTGGAGTGTGACTTCTCCGACATTGGTTGGTCATATTTCAGTTACTTCTATCTCCTCGGAATCTATTTAGATTTTCTGCAAAGATGTTTCCTAATGTTTGTCCAAAATTAAAAACTGCCTCTTGTAGTTCGAAGATTTTATGAGCGGGCATGGTATAGATAAACAAGTAATTAATGAATAAAATTGGGATACATTTGTATGGTAGAACTAACATACAAAGGATGAAAATCAGATGAAAGATAGGGTATTGCCCCATGTTCTCCCATAATTTTGTAAATGGGGACTCTGAAATATTTGTTCGAACCTTATTAATTGTAGAATTTAAATGATTGGTAGGTTCGCAGTTCTCCTGTTTGATCGTTAATGGTTTTATTAGCGATATGTCGGTGGTAATTGATTTAGGTTGAGCTGTGTGATCGTTCTGACGTGGGTGGTGTAATTTTGGCATTGTTTGTGTTGTGTGTACGCTGTGCTTTATGTACGAATTCTGTTTTGCTTTGGGGCCTGTGTCGGTATTTTTACGTGAAGGTTGGTTGTATTCATCGATTCTTCTAGCGAATCGGCAGGTGGGGCAGGTTTTTACCTGTTTTGCGATGTCTTGTGTCATGTTCTGCCAATAATATTGTGACGAGATGAGTCTCGTCATCTTGGAGATGTTTGGGTGGTGGTGTTGTGTGTGTACGGACTTAAGAAGTCTGGTTGTAAGTGAACTTGGGACTATAGTTTTAAGTACTCCTTTTCGGGAGACGGTGCGCAGTTTATTGTGATCCATAGTCACGCGAGATTTTCCCGGTGGAGAAGACTGTTGGCTCTGTATGAGTGGCGCATCTAGAAAGCCAAAAAATGGGATACGAGTTACAACGCCCGTTTCATATTGTTGTACTCCATTTATGCTACGGACCTCATATTCGTATCTTGACAGTCTTAACCTCCATCGAAACAATCTGCCTGACGGGGCTTTGATCTCTTTCAACCACTGCAATGCAGGATGGTCAGAAAGTATTGTAAACTTTCTGCCCATTAGACAGGCGCGGAAGTTATCCACACTTTCCACAATGGCTAGGCATTGTAGTTCCAAGTCTGAATAATTTCGCTCGTGACCACGCAGAGAGCGGCTGAAATGTTGAACTGGGTATGTCTTCCCATCAGGGTAGACTTGTTTAAGAATGCCTGCAATGCCGAATGTTGAGGTGTTACAGTACACCTGGCATGGCAGACCTTCTTGGTAAAGGTATAATGTGGGGTGTGTGGTAAGGCTTTCTTTCAGGTTAGTGAACGCTTTCTGGCATTCGTCACTCCAGACCCACACGACATCCTTTTTTAGAAGGTTGACAAGTGGCGTCCGCATGCGGGCGTGGTCCGGAATGAACTCTTTATAGGCGTTCACAGCTTTTAGGAAAGATCGCAATGTTTTTCGATTGTGTGGTTGTTTGGTGGCGTGAATTTTTTCTATGTTTTGTGTAGACGGGATGATTGTATTATTCTTAACGGTTGTGCATGCGCTTGTTTGTTGTTGTTGTCTTTTGGCGCGCGTGTTGCATTTGTTGTGCGGGTTGTGCGTGTTTGTCGCGTGGTGACGTATGGGTGCGTGTATGTTGTGAGGTACATTTGCGTGGTAAGTGGGTGAGCTGTGTCGGTGTACGGACACTTTTTTGGGCATTATTGGAATTGTAGGTTGAAGTCGTGGTGGCTTTATATGTTGTGGGCATGAAAAGTTGCGTGGTGTGAGATTAGAATGGTGGCATGTAAATATTTGAGGTTTGGGCAATGAATGCAGGCAAGGGTTTCCATGTGTGAAAGCTTTGTGTGCTGTACGAGTCCTTTGGGACAGGTTTTGGTCTAGCCCGTGCTTGCATTCATTTGGTACATGTTTAGATACATGGTTAAAGGGGTAGGTAGGGTTAGGTAAGAGTTCAAAGTCAATTCTTGACGCCATAGGGGGGGTGCCTACCTTAGTCTCGAAAAGTCTGCTCGGCTGGGGTGTCTCTGGCTTGACTTGGTTGTTGTGGACTCGGGACTGGTGATTTTGGGACTGCTTGCACCGTCCGCACTTTTTCGTGGGTCGTCGGGACTGGTCGATGTCGGCATTCGCTGTGCCAGTGCCTCGCGCCGCAGAACTTGCAGTTGGACGGCGGAAGAGGTGCATTCCATGCACCTGGGCGTCGGGGTGTGCTGTGATACGGACCCGACATTGTGGGTGGTTGATCTTTTCTGGATCGCGTTGCCGGTACACTGGGCCCGTGGATCCGCTGTACCAGTCGGAACCATTCTCCTAGGTTCTCGGGAGGTACTACGCGGACTAGGCGCTGGTCGTTGAATGGCAGTCCTTCTGTCAGCGTCTCGAGGATCACCTCCTGTGGAAGTCCTAGTTGCAATCCCATGGCGGTTTTCTCCCGGTAGTAGGTCTCTAGGTTGGCTTGCCCAGTAAGCTTCATGGCGAAATATTTCGCAAAGGACGCTTCGCTTGACTCAGGATAGAGATCTAGGAGGATTTGCCTCACCTGGAAGTAGCTCCGGTCCGCCATCCGAAGTTTCCTGAAGAGCTCCAGGGGTTGTCGCGCCAGATAGTTTGGCAGGCGGAGTAATTTTTCTTGTTCTCCCATGGATGCGTCTTCCATTTTTCGGTCGAATGCTTGGAAAAACTGTGTCGCGTTGTATGTGCCATCGAAAGGCGGGATTGTCGCCTCAGCTCCATCAGAAATTTTTACTCGGGTCAGGAGCGCCGATAGCTGGGTGACGGCGTCCGCTAGGGGCGCAGTTGTCTCTCGGCCGGTCACTTCCTGCCTTTCTCCTGCCTGTTCGTTCTCTCTTACTTCTTGCCTTCTTTCCGTTGTTTCCGTCGAGCCGTCCGACTTTACGCCTATGGGATCCTGATTAAATTCCATCTCTTTATCCTGTCGACTCTATGTAATATATTTAAAAGTTATTACACTGCAATATTTGATGTATTACACTGTTGTAGAATTCTGTCGACTTAACCGTTCTGTGACAATATCGTTGCGGAATTTCTTGTTGTTCGATTTGAATGGTGAGGATTGGTTGAAGCGCAGTCGTTGAGTGGCAGGTGAAGCACACAGTTAGGAATAATCAGGACACGTGATGGGATTTGAAAATAAAAGGCAACTGGTTGGAGGAAAGAAAGCTTGAGGAGGCGGAGCGGGTTTTGATTGTTAATTATCTGATCACATGGTGGTGATTGTACTTAGCTGCGGGATGAGCAGAGGGAGAGAGGTCCAGAGCCGATGTCACCTTGTTGGAAGCCAAAACTCTACTGATCTGAACTCGGTGGGAGCCAAGTCGCTACTGTAGGTGTTGTTCCTATGAGAGCCAAATCGTTACTTTCTTTCCTCCAGTTACCTTATTCTTTATTAAATCTTTGAAAATCATACATTGTACATGCATAGTGGGTCGGGGGGCATACAATTATATACAAATTATGACATCTATATCTTTTAATATAGATTTAATTGTATTATTATAATTGTGTTTAATTTGAGGTATATATTTATACCCTTTATTTAAAATTTCTTGATATTCTGGATTTAAAAAAGAAAAATTGCTAGTTAATATATGACCTGAGAACTTATATTTATCAATATAGTTGTTGCAATTACATTTAATTTTTTTAAAATTTGCCAAATTATTAATAAATTGGTTATAATTGCAAACTAAATTACCTATATTTTTGTTGTATCTCCAGATTGTTTTGAAATTTAAATTTTTTATAGGGAAAAGATTATTGATGATTTGGTTATTAAAAATATCATTAAATTTAATATGATTAAATAAATTGTTATTAAATTTAATGATAATATTAATGTTATTAGTAGCTTGTTTAATTTTTCTGTATTTAAAGATGTCGTGTGTGATATCTATTAATCTGTTAGTCAGATTATGAATTTTAATATATTCTATGAGTTTGATAAATTTATTATTATTTAGTTTAAATAATGTTTTAATAAATTTATCGACGAAGTTGTTAGTGTACATTTGTTTTGGGTCCAGTAATTCTTCAAATTCAATGTAACCTAATTTATTTGTAGTTTTACCTCTAGTTTTATTAGGTTTAGTTTTAAATTCATTTTTTTTTTGTATTTGCAACTGATTTCATAGGTTGAAATTTCTTCTGTTTGTGGTTTGTATGTGTAGTTTAATTCGTCGTTAAGTCCATAAGGGAATAATGTGTTGTGTTTATAAATGTAGTTGTTTTCTAATAATAGTCGTTGTTTTTTGTTTTGACATATGTCTAGTATTTCTATCTTAAAGTTGTTAAAAGTATGTAATTGATTGTGTTCTTTCATATATATATTACCAATTGATTTTTAGCGTGGTTTCTATGTAGGTTTATTCGTATATTTAATGGATTACAAGTTTGTCCTATATATGATATTTGACAAATTTGGCATGTTAATTTATAAATAGTATTCACTAATTTACAACTAGTTGTTTGAAAAGTGTCATGGTTCTTAAGAGAGGGACAAGTTTGACAATTTTTTCTTAGGCAATTCTTAGCGAGTTTAAATTAACATAAAAGAGGTGCTAACACTAATATGTTTGTAGTTTTTTTTAGTTTTTTTAGTTTGTTATTCTTATGAATTTTTAAATATATTTTTCATAATTGTTTTTGTGGTGATAAAATTTGTAATAAATTGAATAATTAATCTATAAATATATAGATATTACTGTTTGTTATCTGTTATATTTTTAAGAATAACTAATAAAAAAAACATCTTTAAACTAACTAAACACTGAAAAAAACAAAAGTTCTGAAGTTATTTTTTCTAGAATTACTTTTATAATTTACTTTTTAATAATCAAACAATGAAAGATAATTAAAATTTGTATGTAGATTTATTTATATTAGAATATCTAATATAATTTAATTTGTATATTATGTTATATATAAAAAATATATCATAGAGCAAGCTCATATGAATTAATATAGTGTAGAAACTATATAACAAAATTATAACAGTGATTCTAATTTTAAAACTTAAGGAGCAAACTGATAATAATGATAACTTATATCAATTAGATTTGATTAGATTAGCAAGCTAAATCTAAATTAATTATAATAATAAATAGTTATTTAATTTTATAGTCCAGTTTTGTATTAAGATTATCTTCACTATTATGATCATTTAAATTTAAATTATAAAATTTGTAAAATGTTATTAATTTGTAGATAGAGAGAGAAAAAAAAATCCTTTACTTCTAATACATCCTCAAGTTAATTATATATTTATAATTAATAACAATAAAAATTAACAACGTAACGTCTATTACATCGGCTTTTACACGTCATTTAGACATACTCTAATCCTATATATAGAATAATCGAAGAGAGAATATATATAATAGTTAGAAAAAAGAGAGAAAGACAGAACCATGCACTTTTAATCAAACTAATAATAAGGAAAAAAAAAAGTTTTGTAAAGAAGGTAGATAAGATTGTTAGTATATATATATATATTTTTATAATTTTATATTTTATCCTTTTTTTTTTAAAGATTTTTAAAGGTTTATTTTATTTTATAATATGATTATAAATAGTTGTATTTAGTAATATATCTATAGTATGAATTAACATTTGTTATAAGTTTGGATATTATGTTTTGAAACCCTAATGGTAGACCAGACATACACAAAAAACTTTAAATTGAAATAAATTGGAAAAAGAGATCTGCTGGACCGGGGATCTTCAGATAAAAGCCCAACGACATTTCACCCCTTCTTTATTATGTCATAGATCTCTTTTAAACCGGATTTTATGTGTTAATATTAAGTTGTTTCAGTGAAATATTTAAATGAACATATATAACAGATACAAGTGTTAACAAATTCAAACTGTAAACCTACCTCGACCGCGGCGTCCTCCATTGTGAATATCTATTTCTGGCTGACACATGTTGCGGGGGGGGGGGGGACATTTCAAATTTAGACCATTTATTCAGAATTTTTTTGAACAACAAGAAAATTAAAGAAGAAAGGAAAAATAGTTAAGGGAAGAAAGCTGAATTTCATAATCTTTACAGCTAGTTATATCAAAATAACTGATTCAACACTTATTCATCTTTTAATATTCCTTTAAAAAGGCAAATTATAAGAGTTTAATAAAGCTATTAATTGTGCAAATTCACCTTTATTTAACTAAAATAAAGGGTATAAATAAGGGTATAAACTTAAATAAAGGGTATAAATATATACCTCAAATTAAACACAATTATAATAATATAATTAAATCTATATTAAAAGATATAGATATTTTCATAAATAAAACTAGTATAAAATACAGTATTCCAGAATTTACTTTTCTGGAATGGAAACATAATATTAAAAAGGAAATTATAAATTATTATAATAATACACTTAAATACACAAAACCTAATTCAGACATTCCTTCTTTTAAAGAAAATATAATTAATTTACAGAAGGACTATATTATCACTCCTATAGATAAATGTTCCAATAATTTATCTTTAATTTGTAAAAATCTATACCACCATATACTAAAAAAGGAAATTGATAATAATCATAAATACACTTTTGCTAGAACTACAGGCACAAAAATCAAAAAAGACATCAAAAATGTTGAAAATTCACTAAAAATTTATAATAACCACAAAAATCCAAACATACCAAAGTTCTATATAATTCCTAAACTACACAAAAAACCTATTTCTTTCAGAACAATCACATCTGGTATAAATTCAGTCATAAAAAATATTGATATACAATTAGCTTCAACACTACAATTTATTATAAATAAATTAACTAATAAATATAATTATAATTTATCGACTCAAATAAAAAAATCATTAATTATTTAATGAACAATTGGACAAACATTGAAACAGTACACACATTTGACTTTGAGGACCTATATTCTAAAATAAATTTAAGAGATCTAAATAATAAAATAACCAATTTATTTAATGAATTCATTAATGACAAAACTTTCTACATTAAAATTATTCATAACAGATATAAAACATTTAAATTAGATCTTAAAACAGCAAAAACTCTACTGGAAACATTTTTAAATTTTAACTATATAGAATTTAAAAATAAAATATATATTCAATCAGAAGGCGTTCCCATGGGAACTTCTTCTAGTCCGTTATTAGCAAATCTAATATTGTTCTGGTACGAAAGAGAATACTTTCTACAAAATAATATTAATTGGCAAATATTCCGATATGTAGATGACATAATAATATTTAATAATCCACAGTTTAAAAAATTAATACCTGAAATATATCCTAAATACTTGAAACTTAAGAACAATGAAAAAATTTATAGAAACAAAAAAGTTAACTTTTTAGACTTGAATATAGACCTTACAAATAGTGCTGTTAGAGTTTATAATAAAAAGAGTAATTATAATTTCAATATTATAAAATACTGTAATATGAATTCTAATATATCATTAAATTGCTGTAAAGGTATATATTATGGTCAGTTTCTAAGATTTTATAGAATAAATAATATATTAGATTATTTCATAGAAGATGTTAAAAATTTAAACATGGAATTTATTAAAAACAAATTTAGTATCAAACAAGTAAAATATTTCAACAGTATATCAATTATAAAATATTAAAAAAAAAATAAATGGAAATATCCATTTATGAAATCAACTTTCTATAATTTCTCTTAATAATAACTAATACAAATTTATAATCTTTAACAGTTAATTAAACTTTGATTAAATAACTGATTAAAAGATTTTTTCACAAGATTTTTAAAGTGTTATAGTATATAGTTCATTTTGTTTAATCTCCAATTTCTGGGGAGGAAAATGGAAGTTAAATAAAGGTGAATTTGCACAATTAATAGCTTTATTAAACTCTTATAATTTGCCTTTTTAAAGGAATATTAAAAGATGAATAAGTGTTGAATCAGTTATTTTGATATAACTAGCTGTAAAGATTATGAAATTCAGCTTTCTTCCCTTAACTATTTTTCCTTTCTTCTTTAATTTTCTTGTTGTTCAAAAAAATTCTGAATAAATGGTCTAAATTTGAAATGTCCCCCCCCCCCCCGCAACATGTGTCAGCCAGAAATAGATATTCACAATGGAGGACGCCGCGGTCGAGGTAGGTTTACAGTTTGAATTTGTTAACACTTGTATCTGTTATATATGTTCATTTAAATATTTCACTGAAACAACTTAATATTAACACATAAAATCCGGTTTAAAAGAGATCTATGACATAATAAAGAAGGGGTGAAATGTCGTTGGGCTTTTATCTGAAGATCCCCGGTCCAGCAGATCTCTTTTTCCAATTTATTTCAATTTAAAGTTTTTTGTGTATGTCTGGTCTACCATTAGGGTTTCAAAACATAATATCCAAACTTATAACAAATGTTAATTCATACTATAGATATATTACTAAATACAACTATTTATAATCATATTATAAAATAAAAAAAAACCTTTAAAAATCTTTAAAAAAAAAAGGATAAAATATAAAATTATAAAAATATATATATATATACTAACAATCTTATCTACCTTCTTTACAAAACTTTTTTTTTCCTTATTATTAGTTTGATTAAAAGTGCATGGTTCTGTCTTTCTCTCTTTTTTCTAACTATTATATATATTCTCTCTTCGATTATTCTATATATAGGATTAGAGTATGTCTAAATGACGTGTAAAAGCCGATGTAATAGACGTTACGTTGTTAATTTTTATTGTTATTAATTATAAATATATAATTAACTTGAGGATGTATTAGATGTAAAGGATTTTTTTTTCTCTCTCTATCTACAAATTAATAACATTTTACAAATTTTATAATTTGAATTTAAATGATCATAATAGTGAAGATAATCTTAATACAAAACTGGACTATAAAATTAAATATCTATTTATTATTATAATTAATTTAGATTTAGCTTGCTAATCTAATCAAATCTAATTGATATAAGTTATCATTATTATCAGTTTGCTCCTTAAGTTTTAAAATTAGAATCACTGTTATAATTTTGTTATATAGTTTCTACACTATATTAATTCATATGAGCTTGCTCTATGATATATTTTTTATATATAACATAATATACAAATTAAATTATATTAGATATTTTAATACAAATAAATCTTCATACAAATTTTAATTATCTTTCATTGTTTGATTATTAAAAAGTAAATTATAAAAGTAATTCTAGAAAAAATAACTTCAGAACTTTTGTTTTTTTCAGTGTTTAGTTAGTTTAAAGATGTTTTTTTATTAGTTATTCTTAAAAATATAACAGATAACAAACAGTAATATCTATATATTTATAGATTAATTATTCAATTTATTACAAATTTTATCACCACAAAAACAATTATGAAAAATATATTTCAAAATTCATAAGAATAACAAACTAAAAAAACTAAAAAAAACTACAAACATATTAGTGTTAGCACCTCTTTTATGTTAATTTAAACTCGCTAAGAATTGCCTAAGAAAAAATTGTCAAACTTGTCCCTCTCTTAAGAACCATGACACTTTTCAAACAACTAGTTGTAAATTAGTGAATACTATTTATAAATTAACATGCCAAATTTGTCAACTATCATATATAGGACAAACTTGTAATCCATTAAATATACGAATAAACCTACATAGAAACCACGCTAAAAAATCAATTGGTAATATATATATGAAAGAACACAATCAATTACATACTTTTAACAACTTTAAGATAGAAATACTAGACATATGTCAAAACAAAAAACAACGACTATTATTAGAAAACAACTACATTTATAAACACAACACATTATTCCCTTATGGACTTAACGACGAATTAAACTACACATACAAACCACAAACAGAAGAAATTTCAACCTATGAAATCAGTTGCAAATACAAAAAAAATGAATTTAAAACTAAACCTAATAAAACTAGAGGTAAAACTACAAATAAATTAGGTTACATTGAATTTGAAGAATTACTGGACCCAAAACAAATGTACACTAACAACTTCGTCGATAAATTTATTAAAACATTATTTAAACTAAATAATAATAAATTTATCAAACTCATAGAATATATTAAAATTCATAATCTGACTAACAGATTAATAGATATCACACACGACATCTTTAAATACAGAAAAATTAAACAAGCTACTAATAACATTAATATTATCATTAAATTTAATAACAATTTATTTAATCATATTAAATTTAATGATATTTTTAATAACCAAATCATCAATAATCTTTTCCCTATAAAAAATTTAAATTTCAAAACAATCTGGAGATACAACAAAAATATAGGTAATTTAGTTTGCAATTATAACCAATTTATTAATAATTTGGCAAATTTTAAAAAAATTAAATGTAATTGCAACAGCTATATTGATAAATATAAGTTCTCAGGTCATATATTAACTAGCAATTTTTCTTTTTTAAATCCAGAATATCAAGAAATTTTAAATAAAGGGTATAAATATATACCTCAAATTAAACACAATTATAATAATACAATTAAATCTATATTGAAAGATATAGATATTTTCATAAATAAAACTAGTATAAAATACAGTATTCCAGAATTTACTTTTCTGGAATGAAAACATAATATTAAAAAGGAAATTATAAATTATTATAATAATACACTTAAATACACAAAACCTAATTCAGACATTCCTTCTTTTAAAGAAAATATAATTAATTTACAGAAGGACTATATTATCACTCCTATAAATAAATGTTCCAATAATTTATCTTTAATTTGTAAAAATCTATACCACGATATACTAAAAAAGGAAATTGATAATAATCATAAATACACTTTTGCTAGAACTACAGGCACAAAAATCAAAAAAGACATCAAAAATGTTGAAAATTCACTAAAAATTTATAATAACCACAAAAATCCAAACATACCAAAGTTCTATATAATTCCTAAACTACACAAAAAACCTATTTCTTTCAGAACAATCACATCTGGTATAAATTCAGTCATAAAAAATATTGATATACAATTAGCTTCAACACTACAATTTATTATAAATAAATTAACTAATAAATATAATTATAAATTTATCGACTCAAATAAAAAAATCATTAATTATTTAATGAACAATTGGACAAACATTGAAACAGTACACACATTTGACTTTGAGGACCTATATTCTAAAATAAATTTAAGAGATCTAAATAATAAAATAACCAATATATTTATTTAATGAATTCATTAATGACAAAACTTTCTAAATTAAAATTATTCATAACAGATATAAAACATTTAAATTAGATCTTAAAACAGCAAAAACTCTACTGGAAACATTTTTAAATTTCAACTATATAGAATTTAAAAATAAAATATATATTCAATCAGAAGGCGTTCCCATGGGAACTTCTTCTAGTCCGTTATTAGCAAATCTAATATTGTTCTGGTACGAAAGAGAATACTTTCTACAAAATAATATTAATTGGCAAATATTCCGATATGTAGATGACATAATAATATTTAATAATCCACAGTTTAAAAAATTAATACCTGAAATATATCCTAAATACTTGAAACTTAAGAACAATGAAAAAATTTATAGAAACAAAAAAGTTAACTTTTTAGACTTGAATATAGACCTTACAAATAGTGCTGTTAGAGTTTATAATAAAAAGAGTAATTATAATTTCAATATTATAAAATACTGTAATATGAATTCTAATATATCATTAAATTGCTGTAAAGGTATATATTATGGTCAGTTTCTAAGATTTTATAGAATAAATAATATATTAGATAATTTCATAGAAGATGTTAAAAATTTAAACATGGAATTTATTAAAAACAAATTTAGTATCAAACAAGTAAAATATTTCAACAGTATATCAATTATAAAATATTTAAAAAAAAATAAATGGAAATATCCATTTATGAAATCAACTTTCTATAATTTCTCTTAATAATAACTAATACAAATTTATAATCTTTAACAGTTAATTAAACTTTGATTAAATAACTGATTAAAAGATTTTTTCACAAGATTTTTAAAGTGTTATAGTATATAGTTCATTTTGTTTATTCTCCAATTTCTGGGGAGGAAAATGGAAGTTAAATAAAGGTGAATTTGCACAATTAATAGCTTTATTAAACTCTTATAATTTGCCTTTTTAAAGGAATATTAAAAGATGAATAAGTGTTGAATCAGTTATTTTGATATAACTAGCTGTAAAGATTATGAAATTCAGCTTTCTTCCCTTAACTATTTTTCCTTTCTTCTTTAATTTTCTTGTTGTTCAAAAAAATTCTGAATAAATGGTCTAAATTTGAAATGTCCCCCCCCCCCCCCGCAACATGTGTCAGCCAGAAATAGATATTCACAATGGAGGACGCCGCGGTCGAGGTAGGTTTACAGTTTGAATTTGTTAACACTTGTATCTGTTATATATGTTCATTTAAATATTTCACTGAAACAACTTAATATTAACACATAAAATCCGGTTTAAAAGAGATCTATGACATAATAAAGAAGGGGTGAAATGTCGTTGGGCTTTTATCTGAAGATCCCCGGTCCAGCAGATCTCTTTTTCCAATTTATTTCAATTTAAAGTTTTTTGTGTATGTCTGGTCTACCATTAGGGTTTCAAAACATAATATCCAAACTTATAACAAATGTTAATTCATACTATAGATATATTACTAAATACAACTATTTATAATCATATTATAAAATAAAAAAAACCTTTAAAAATCTTTTTAAAAAAAAGGATAAAATATAAAATTATAAAAATATATATATATATACTAACAATCTTATCTACCTTCTTTACAAAACTTTTTTTTTCCTTATTATTAGTTTGATTAAAAGTGCATGGTTCTGTCTTTCTCTCTTTTTTCTAACTATTATATATATTCTCTCTTCGATTATTCTATATATAGGATTAGAGTATGTCTAAATGACGTGTAAAAGCCGATGTAATAGACGTTACGTTGTTAATTTTTATTGTTATTAATTATAAATATATAATTAACTTGAGGATGTATTAGAAGTAAAGGATTTTTTTTTTCTCTCTCTATCTACAAATTAATAACATTTTACAAATTTTATAATTTGAATTTAAATGATCATAATAGTGAAGATAATCTTAATACAAAACTGGACTATAAAATTAAATAACTATTTATTATATATATATATATATATATATATATATTATGATACATTTTAGCGCGCCATCTGTTATGAAAAATCAAAACTATTATAGAAGCGTATGATTCTTTTAAAAATTAAACAATTTCTACTGCCATTACTGCAATGGAAAAATTAATGGGAGGGCCTGGCTCATTAGTGGTGAACCCTCCCAGCGGTGTCGCCAGTTTAATCTACCATACCGCTGTTATATTGCATATTTCGATCTTCCTTTTATAGTGATACTGATTCTAGACTCTTGGAATGGGTATTTTAGATGAACTATGGACATAAGCTTTGAGGACAGCAGAATTACATAAAATTATAAATATATAATATGCTTCGATCAATCGCTTTTCCGCAAACTTCAAATGGAGTATTTTATTTTGAACAATTATATTACGATGCATTATATATATATATACAAGTGAAAAAAAAACATTTATTGGTCGCAGTGGTACAGCCTGCTCCAAGCTGACGAGCGCCAACAGCGCGAAACGCGTTCGTGGATGGCTTTTATTGATTTATCAATAAATTAGGTTGGCCAAATATATATCAGGGAACCGGTTAAATCAATGAATAGTTGATTTCTGTTCCACCAGATGGCGCTCTGCCTTCTGAAAAGCACATGTGCTTATGGCCATTATATTATGATGCATGTTTATATTATACAAGTGTATAGTAGTACTCTTTAAGTATACACTTGTCTACCAGGTCTATTAGTATGATACGCGAAAATGGTTGCCAGAGGGTGTTGTGCAACTTTATTTGAGCCGACGGTGGCGCTGTTGAAGGCCTTTTGTTTTTAGACTCACGTGGCATCAGCACGCGTGCAGTTTTAGAAAAATTCAAATCGTGGAAAATTTCTGGGGCCCGTGGAAAATGGCGATTTCCGAGCCAAAAAAGTGCCCATTTGCGGGAAGTTTTGTTGTTCGCCTTCAACTGGAAGAAAAGTGCCACTGAAGCCCACCGAATGCTCGAGGAAGTTTACGGCGACCATGCCCTGAACAAATCGCAGTGTTACAGGTGGTTTAAAAAATTCCAAAGAGGCGATTTCAAACTTGATAATGAACCACGTGGAAAACCGCCCCAAAAGTTCGAGGAAGCTGAGCTGCAAGCTTTGTTGGATGAGGACAGTACCCAAACGCAGGAGAAACTCGCGAAACAGCTCCAGGTGTCTCAAGGTGCTGTTTCCCTACGTTTAAACAGCCTTGTAATTACTCAAAAGCTTTCCAGATGGGTTCCCCACGAGTTGAGCGAAAGGCAGCAAGAACGGCGTCTGGTAACCTGCGAAGGGCTGCTCGCCAGGCATGAAAAGAATTCATTTTTGCACCGAATCGTAACTTCTGATGAGAAATGGATCCACTTCAGCAATCCTATGCGCCAAAAGTCGTAGGGCCTGCCCGGCCAATTTCCAAAACAGACGCCTAGGCCCAATCGCTTCGGAAAAAAGGCAATGCTTTGCGTATGGTGGGACCAGACCGGCGTAGTATATTTCGAGCTCCTGAAACCTGGCGAAATGGTCAATACTAGTCGCTACGAACAGCAAATGCACAGTTTGAGAGAGGCATTGAATGAAAAAAAGACCGGAATGGCGTGAAAAGCACAACAAGCTGATACTGCAGAATGACAACGCTCCAACCCACAACGCTACAGTGGTCAAAAATACCATAAAAGACTTAGGCTGGGAACTCTTACCCCACCCGCTGTACTCACCAGACTTAGCGCTGTCGGACTACCACCTTTTCACATCTTTAGGACACGCCCTAAAAAACCAGGAATTTTTTAACTCAGACATACTCCGAAAATGGCTTGTTGACTGGTTCGACTCAAAAGGAATAGAATTCTTCAGACAAGGAATTCGAAAATTGCCTGAAAGGTGGTCCGAGTGTATAGCTAATCCGGGCAGTTACTTTGAATAAAAAATATTTTTTTTATGGAATTGGTGAACTTTTGAATTCACTGAAAATTTTCGCGTTTCATACTAATAGACCTGGTTATAGTTAAAATTATACAATTTGATAAATCAACATCTGCCTTTATACGGTTGCAAAAGGCCATGATGTTTATTCTTGAGGTATCTGCTGCAGTGGGATGTTTATGTCTCAAGGAATTAACCTCTGACATCGATGCCCTGCAATCTAGAAGCTCTTTATCTCCATTCCATTACTCAACGTCGGACACACTTGATTACTTGTTGAAAGCCTGGCTTCAAACATGTAAACTTCACGTCAGTGACTATTCAAATTTGATGTTTCCTTAAACACAGTGTTGACTAGATACTAATCTATAACTTAAAAACTAAAAAAGTTTGTTTTGAAACCCCCATCTATATCTGTTCATAACGAATGAAGACATTAATACACAAATGTTTCTTTTAAAAATGAATCAAACTTCCACTCTCTCTCTCTCTCTCTCTCTGTCTTTATTTCGATAAAAAATATATATTGGGAGGGCTTATCTCATCAGTGGTGAACCCTCCATAGTTTTCTAAAATACCATTTCTAAGATTCTACCATTCAGTGTAGCATATAAAAGCAGAAATTCCAATACAATATTAGAGCTCTAAAGAGGCGGTCTGGTAAATTAAATTTGCGAAACCGCTGGGAGGGTTCACCATTGATGAGTCAAGAGCCCTCCCAATATATTTTTTAATCGCAGTAAGGACAGTGGAAGTTTGATTTATTTGTAAAAGAAATATTCTGATATCAGAATAAAACGTTTATGGAGATAAGTATCTTTATTTTGATCTTCTCAAGCTTTCGGGCTTGTCTGCCCTTCTACAGGAGAAACAATATATCAAGAAAATATAACGCCGCCTGATAAAATAGTTTTAGCATCAGGCGGCGTTATATTTTCTTGATATATTGTTTCTCCTGTAGAAGGGCAGACAAGCCCGAAAGCTTGAGAAGATCAAAATAAAGATACTTATCTCCATAAACGTTTTATTCTGATATCAGATATCCAAAGGAGATTTAAATTGGTTCATTTAAAAGAAATATTCGCGTATTAATGTCTTCATTCGTTGTATAGAGATGGCGCGTTATTGATTTGTATTAAGATATCTGTTTTTATTGCCTCGTAGAAAACCTAGGAAGGGGACAAACATGAAAATGCCAATTTATATTTTATCAGAACAATCAAAAGTTATTATTATTTATTCGGTTATCCTTCAGGCTCCTGAAGCGAACAAATGTCATTTACTACCCGGACTGTTCTTTCTGGTGTCATTGTTGTTTTATTTAGAAGTCGAGTGTGAAGGTCCAATTCATAAGGTGGCGGCGCCAAGCAACTTTATTTCCTGGGAGAGGTACTTTAGGAATTCTGGACACTTAGATTGGTAATTCCTAAGAGAATGGCCGTCGTTTACATGAAAGAACAGAGAGGCAATGAGACAAATTTGGTGAATAACAAAATATTTAAAATACAACTACAAAAATATTTATTAAGACTTTTGGTAAGATTCTTCGAGTATAACAGGTTTTAAACAGGAATAATAGTAAAAATAATCCGGAATATTTTGTAAGATAATAAACTCAAAACATGTTCTATAGAAGAAGCTACTTTTGAGTTCATAATCTTACAATATGTTGTTGTTGTTTCTTATCCCCTTATGTAAAGCTTACACTAATTCCATGAGTTCATGCTCCTTAAGCTGTTTTATGATAAACACCAGCCTCTCCCAAAGGTCCTGTTTAGTGCATCTAATGCAAGCCAAAATGTGTTCTGGAGCTGCAGGTGCCAAGCTACATTTTGGGCAAGTGGGGTAAATTTTGATGTTGGCCTGTTCTAAATCTTGTTAGTGTTTTTCGATGCTGTCTGAGGTTCAGAGCTCCTCCTGGGTTCACTCCACTGTATCAACTGTGTCTATCTTACAATATAGTTATGGTAATTATAAAGTGTTGATGTCTAAATCCGGAATATTGTTTACAATGTGTAAATAGGAGGAAAGAATAAAAAGAACGGACACA
>CP092864.1:63448894-63469950 GCA_030710605.1 Cordylochernes scorpioides
TGGATGTGAAGCTGCGTGTAGTACTCGCATAAATAAAAACTTTATTTATGCAAGTACTATTGGCAAGAGAAAAAAAATTGTGGCTCTTTGAAAATTTTGAAAATTTGAAAATTGTAATTTTTGACTCTTCTGACTCAAATGTTTGCCGACCTCTGTGGTCTAGTACATTATACAAGGAACGGCAGTAACTTTTAATTTGAATCAAAAGGCGATCCATTGACTATTTTTATATAAAAAATGGCGTACCTGGATCTGTGAAAGAATTATTTTTTATTTTCTTTAACAGATCCAGAGGTACGCCTATTTTTAAAAGGTAATTTTTTAAGCCTTATTAAAGTTATAAGGTATATAATTTTATTCGCGATCTAACGTTGTGACCCACTGTACCTATTACATCCCAAACACGATGTGACGTCAGCCATCTATGTCTTGAGCTCGATGTACTATCTCGGCGATCGTTAAGCCCATAGTTAAGTTATACCCATATATATTTATTTACATACGCTCACCTCTACATATAGATGAAAAAAGGCATCTCCTTATCGTGCAACTGAAAGTTGCTGATGGCTTGCGCCATCTATCGGAATAAATATCAACGAGAATAATTGATATATATTCCAATAGATGGCGCAAGCCATCAGCAACTTTCAGTTGCACGATAAGGAGATGCCTTTTTTTCATAATTATGCACCTTATCCAGTACAATATCACATTTGTACTATTTTTCATATATATAGATATAATGAAAATATAAATATGTATACATGATGATATTTGAAACAAATTAATGAGTTAAAAACTTATAAATTATAATATTTATCTAGAAAACCTCAACTTGATAAAATTTGTGAAAATAAAGAAAAATATAGCTAAAATCATTTAGAAATTGAGATAATAATTTTTAACGCCTATTTTTATAATACAGTAGTAGAAACTCGGTAAAAAAAGACACTTCTCTACAAAGACAGTTTTCATTACCAAAATGATAATTTTTACTAAGTAGCATCTCTCCAGTCACATTTCTCTAAAGGCCACTTTGGTTCTGCAACTAGGTGTCCTTTACAAGTGTCCTCTACAGTTTTACTCGTTGCAATGATAAAAATTATAATGAGAGGGCAGAAATAGATATTTTTGTAGGGCTAGAACTTTATATATCTCCATTCATTGATGAAGATTGCTTGTTCATTAATAATGAATTATTTTTTTCTCACCCCCCAAAAATTCGAAATCAAAACGGAAATTCTATTTATAGGAAATTCTAGGGACCAAGATAAATATTGGAATTAACGACGTTTGAATTATCCATGTTCTACTGTATAACATGGGCTTTAACCCAAAATAAATAATGAAATACATGTTAAAATACTTATACGCTAAGAAAATATAGTGCTATCTCATGGGGAGCAGCCCATTTATATAAATTACTTTATTTTACTTCAACTTTATAAAGAATTTACAAACATCTATGCTAGAGTTCGACCAAGATAACACGTAAAGTGACAGTAAAAAAAAATAGTTCAAATTTTATGAATAATTCAACGATTATACATTTTTTGCGTAATATATATAAACATTAAAAATGTATAACCTTTGAGAACTCTTTAACTTTAAGATCTAGCATTTACCAATTATTTTATTTCCAAAGCGCTATATCCCGCAAGGGATACTTGCGCCAAACAAGGAGAAAAGTTTATTTACATAAGTTATTTACATTATTTAACGCATGAAAATATTAGAGATCCAGATTTTGCAAAAAGTTTAGAATGTATTTACAAAATGAATTGAACTTTAAATATGATTTTTATCGGAAATCAAATCGTTAAGTTCACAAACAACTAGTTCATTCTTCATTCTATAATCTTGAAATGCTGGGCAATCGATCAGTAGATGTCTTGAGGTTAGTTCCTCAATACCACAGCATAGATGTTTGTAATAACTTTATAAAGTTGAAGTAAAATAAAGTACTTTATAATTACTTCAAGATTTTGTCTATGATTGTTCCAGGTGAAGATCTATTTCTACCAAGATAATGCCTTGAAGTGTACTTTATTTTACTTTCTCAATTTAAGAGCTTTTATATAAACTTTGTAAAGTACGTTAATCCAATATTTTATTAGATTATTTTTTATTATATTTTGTTTTATTAATTTATTCACTTTTATATAAACTGAGAAAGAGAGGGGGCAATCCTTCGAAATGTTTAAAGTCACACAGATCCAGCATTTATTATTCCTATATTTACCCGATCACCTATTTACTCAAATAGAATTTGAAGGGGTTTTCAGTATCCTAGGCTCCTGGAGCGTAATCATAGATCGCAACTAACCTGGGCTCTCTGACCTGATTAATAACAATGAAAAACATTAAGAAAAAAGGCATTTCCTGGTCGTGCAACTGAAAGTTGATGATGCGCCAGTTGCACGATAAGGAGAGTCCTTTTTTTCTTAATTTATCTACCTGATCCCAGTACAATTTCATTTTTGTACTTGTTTTCACATACACACACAACATAAATATATATACAGTTAAAATACTTACCTGGCATCGGTGTCACGGAGCTCAAGATTCCCGTGCCCTCAGGAGAGGCCTTTCCATTGCATTTTGGAATGGCTGACCCTGACCACTTTCCCAAATCGGGATAGCTGGGGTGCGACAGTCATGAACCGGGATTGAATCCCGCGTTCAAATTTTGTTTAATATGTGAATAACCATCACATATTATTCATTGTTCAATTATCATGAACTAGGTTGCTCATGCTGAGCGGTACCTATTTATGTGATTTGAACCAGATATATACAGTTGAACCTGTCTATAGCGCCCCCTCTGAATAGCGCCTCCCTCTCTATAGCGCTCGATTTTAAATACGTAGTACGATGCGATTTACATTAAAAGCAACCTGTCTATAGCACCCTATTTGGTGAGTCCCAAGAGGGGGGTGCTATAGACAGGTTTAACTGTATATATATATTATGAGATTGAAACCGCCCTGTTACTGATGAGGGTCAAAAGCCGAAATTATTATACAGGTGGGTTCATTTGTTTGAATTTGCCACAACTCTACGTTTTACAAAATGTGATAACAGAAAAAAATGTACTTATACATACTCCATACATACTCATAATATAACTATATTAGTAATTTTAGGAAATTATTTTTTAAAATATTATAAAATATATAATAATATATATATTTAAAAAAAAACTTGAAATTTTTGGTTTAAAATAATTTAGATTAGAAAAGTTAAAGCGTTTTAACACCATTCTGGATTAAAAAAGAAAATTTTAAAAAATGATGCGCGCATCACCAAAAAAAAAAAAACCTAGAGGTCTCTAGATATTACCCCATTGTTATAAAACATCAAAAGGTTGGAAAGATTGTTATTTCATTAGACTAAAGGAACTCATTGCAGATGTTTCATCTCTTATTCATACTACGATTACAATTTCTTCAGCAAAGTGTTGTCAGAACTTCCAATTTGAGGAAAGACCGCTGTTCTAGGCGCCAAAGTAGGTGTTCAAATATCGGCCACATGATGGACATCCCAGGAACACCGCAAGATGATCTACATCGACCTAACGGCGCCATCTATCAACAGCCGAGGCAACTACTGGGGGGGAGTGGAACCAATCCCCTCCCCCTGGAGGGATCAAAGGGGAACTGGGGGATTTATGTGGCACGTGCCAGGGCCCCTATAATAGGGGCAGGTCGTAAAGTTATTGGTCACCACAAAATTTTATTATCATGACCCGATCCATTACTCGGGTCTTTAAAGTTCCAACGGGGCAGCTCGCGGCTAATTGATAGCGCCAATTTGCACAACCTCCGTATTTACATATTAGCTCTATTCATATTCAATCTTTACTGATCGTAGAGATTTTCTTGATAAATCTTTATGAGCGAGGTTGATTTTTTATTTAAAGATTGTGGCTTCTAAAGCTGGAATGGCTTTCGGCAGTTGTGTTATTGTATTGGTGTGCAACGAGTATGTAGAAAGCATAGTAGGCGCGAAGTGGGTTTACGAATTTATAAGCACAAATTTGATATTTAGAGGTTAACGAACTTTTATATATTGATTTTAAAACTGAATAGCAATGGTAGAATATTTTCTATGAATTTAAATATTTCTACCATTCGTAAAATATCTTTCTCAACCTTTCCTCCTGAAGCCGTAGCGGCTGTTTTCAAACTCGAGAAATTGTTGTGGGAGTTTACTACAGATAGCTCTCCCAGCATTCTGTTCAGCCATCCTCGGAGTGCTACACCGCATGTGTTCAACAATATAATCTTCCTGTTAGTGTTTACAGACGATTCTTGATTCAAACCCACAACACCAGAGGTTCTCGACCTTGCATAAAATATGGCCTCTTTAAAAAAAAATCTGTTTTTAATCATTATTATTAATACAACATAATGCGGCTTATGATTGTAAAACGACATTTGAAAATTTTCCCGCATGTGTTTCTTTTAAACGAAAAATCGAAAATTATTTTTAAGGAGAAATAACGATTATTTCTAGCCTTAGGGATGAAGTATGAATTGTGAAGAGTAATGATATAATATTAACGAACGGAAAATATGTCCAGGGTAGCCTAGTGGACATGGCATCTGCCCGGTAAGCGGAACACTGTGGGTTCGATTCCCATCCCTGGACACTTATTTTTCCGTTTATCATTACTCTTCACAATTCATCCTTTATCCCTAAGGTTAGAAATAATCGTTACTTCTCCCCTTAAAAATAAATTTCGATTTTTCGTTTAAAAGAAACACATGCGGGATAATTTTCAAATGTCGTTTTACAATCATTATTATTATTAAATTACATTTCATAAACAATTTTTGTTCACTATTATCTTATTTCTATGAAAAATATACACTTCGACCAGTTAGAATTTTTTTATTTTCTCAACGTTTCGACAAAAATCTTTTGTCTTCGTCAGGAGGAGTAAATAAAAATAAAGCCTTTGGCAAAAGTGTCTATTTTTCATAAAAATATGAATGCCGGCCAGGTAGCCTCTATCTTTACGACTATTATCTCAATATGGGTTAATAATACACGTCATTTAGTTGTTTGCTAAAGGAATTAATGGAGGAATGGTACACACCATCGAATTTCGACAACTACGACCCAGGATCGAATCTTGCATTGAGCTTTTTTTTTTTTTTTGCTAATTTATTGGCACCCAATTCTTTCAAAAGTATAAACCCATCCATTAGTAAGAGCAAATACCCAAACGTGGCTCGGTCACTTTTTAAGTGCAAAAGTCTAATTGCCTTTTACATGTATATACATTTAGTACATTTACAATAAAGGTAGTCGCTAACTACCTATAATGCTTATCATATTTTGTACCATGTGTACTTAGAACATAAATAAAAAATAGCTTACAAAATCGCGCTATTTAAAGGTAAGTATTTTAGTCTTACACGATTAGTTTAAAAATGGAATTGAATTATGGATATTAAAATGTTGTTTTTAAATCAAATTTTGGTTTCAATTAAATATAACGTATTAGCTCGCCGCCTGTAAGGAATTGTTCAGCTCTTGAGGTAACCCGGATTCCTGGGGCGCACTAAAGTCCAATTCAAAGTCCAAATAAAGAACAATTCAGCGTCATTAATATTTAGATATATTCAAATAATTTCCTATTTGTGTGTTTTCCCCCACAACAATGGTACAACATTGGCTCAGCAGTTGTTAAACCTCCCAAGTGAAGACCAAACCGTAGGCAATACCTCCACTCCACCACACAACCTTCCATCAAACATCCCAGACGGCCAATCTCCTATAAATCCCCCAACTAGGCCTGGAAGCCCTGTAAAATTGTCTAAGGATCTATTTGGACATCCATACATTGAAGACAAGGAAGACGTCATTTGAAAATTATCCCGCATGTGTTTCTTTTAAACGAAAAATCTAAATTTATTTTTAAGGAGAAATAACGATTATTTCTAAACTTAGAGATGAAAGGATGAATTGTGAAGAGTAATGATAAACGGAAAAATAAAAGTGTCCAGGGATGGGAATCGAACCCACAGTGTTCCGCTTACCGGGCAGATGCCATGTTCACTAGGCTACCGTGAACATGGATGTGACTTGTATGTGAAGGCCAGTCCGGAATGTTGGCGACATCATGTATGCCCCAGGTAAACCAATTAAATATTATACAGTCAATTCTCCACGTGAAAAGCCCTTCCAAAGGACATCTATATATAAAGGAAACAGTTTCCTATCGCCATTTTTTTTTACCATTTAAGTGCTCTTCCTAAGAAGACACCCCTTTCTGTTGATACTTTTGGTAACAGGGAATTCCGAAACAGTTCAATCATATATATAATCTTGTAAAGCCATAGTGAGTGTCCCACTACGATCACTCGAATCGCATTTTTTGTCCATTAAAGAGCTCGAAAGCTTGCGGTTTAAGTTAATAAAAGAAACTTCTTATTGCCAAAGGTTTTTTACTTTATTAATAATACTAGCCGAATGACCCGGGCAACGCCCGGGTTTCACCCGATTAAATGTTTTTATTCAAATACTATTCGTTACAATTATAAATTGGCGCCGTGGATGTCACTCTTGTGAAACGTCCCGCTCCAAACTTTGTGTCTGAGAAGCGATATTTTCATAGAAAGATGATCTGGCTTTGTATCTTCTGCTCGAATGAATGTTTTTCTGTTAGAATTTTGTTCTTGCATACTAAAAATGAACTGGCTTTACCCGTGGTCTCTGCTTTTTGAAAATGTTCCCGTTATAATTTTGTATCTGATAATCAAACATGATACAGCAATATTGTCATGATCATTTTCTGAATAAAATACAGCTATTTTTGTCCAGAACCTTTCAATTTCAAATTTTCTTGGCTAAAAATCCGATAAATATCTCTTCCAGATTTTTCTCTATGTCCTGTTGAAACACGTTTTACATGCTTACACGCTTGTTCGGCGGTACATATACTAAAATTGGAACACGTTTTACATGTACATTAGGTCAGCTGATATTACCTCCCATTTTCACCGCTAGAGGCGCTGCTTGCGAGCGAAAGGGCAAATTCGCAACGCAATTTGCAAATAACTCGAAAAATATTCGGGGTAGAGACCTGAAATTTTCACTATAAGTTTTTCCAGATTCTACTCTATATACTGTTAAAATTTCAGTCAGATTAGTTACGTATTGTGGACGTGTATAGCCGACATAGGAACAAACACACATACATACATACATACACTGACTTTTATATATATAGGGATTTATAAATGTCTACCGGATTGTGTGTGGAAGCAAGTATATTTTTGGGTTTTTAAGTTTCTAGTTAAAATTTTATTACAAAATTTGAAGATGAATTAAAATGATTTATTTTTTGCTTCGCTAATCCCGCTACGCTATTATTGTTTTTTTTATTTTTTTTTTATTTTTTGTATAATAAGTTTATAACTGCTCCTGTTTAAAAATGTGAATCGACGCAATTATCCTTAGTCTGGATATCGCGTTTTGTGTGTTGAAATAAAATTTTAAAAAGATGAATTAAAAGCTTTGAATTATATATTTAAAAATCTATGCTATAAAATATTTTAAACTGAAAATAAGTTTTGCTAGATAGAGACACAATCAGTTTTGATAGATAGAGACAATTGTAGGTGAATATAAGTTTTGTAAATTGGTCGTAACTCCTAGGTATTGTACTGATCGAAATAATGCTGAGCTTGTATCTGACGCCACCTCGAACATCCTCGCTTGTCTTGTAAACAAAACCCGGATAATTGGCGACCTGCGCCATAGGATGCTGGGTTATTTTTTTATTTCAACACACAAAACGCGATATCCCGGCTAGGGATAATTGCGTCGATTTACATTTTTTTTAAACAGAAACAGTTATAAACATATCATACAAGAAAAAGTAATTAAAGTAAAAAAGAGAAACAATAATATATATTAGGAACCTGAACCTTTCAGGTTTGAAAGATAATAATAAATATATCTACAAAGATAGTTAAATCTATGATAATTCTCTCTGCTATTTACAAATTGATATAGATCTACAACATTATTTATTGTCTGTTGTCTAGCGGTGAAGAAGAGTGGGCATTCCAGCAGTAGGTGTCTCGAGTCCTGGAATTTGTTGCCACAATGACAGCTAGAGGCTTCATACCTGGGTTAAGAAAATAAAAAAGCTAGTACAGTAAAAGTTCTTTTAAGGACACCTAATTGAAGAGCTAAAATGTATTTTAGCGAGAGATGTTTCTTACCAGGGAACACACACACACCTGATTGTTAGAAATAATCATTCTTTGGCGATGAAAACTGTCCTTTGTGTAGAAGTGTCCTCTCATGTAGGTACTATATCATGGTTTAAATGCCATGGTAGTTCTAAGTGAGGATTGTTGGAGAGAAATATTTTAAAATATTTCATTGACCTCATACACAAGTCAATGGTAGTAGTATATAATTATTATAAAAAGAGGGATAAAATAAAAGAGTAAAATATATAGAGTTATGTACAGTCTAGGAAATTCCCCCAACGACAAAGAGTCCACCTCCAGACAGTAAGTCACGTTCTCCCCTCATCTCAAGGCTCAGAAAGAACCTGTGAATTGATGACTTGGCAGACGCGAGGATGGCGTCGTCATCCAGCCCTTGACCGAAGAGCCAGTAGCCCTGCAGGTCGGGTGGTTGCTGTGTGATGTTGAAGGCCACGGAAGTATGAGGGGCCCGATGGAGCTGCGGGACCAGTAGCGGTGGGCCAACGTCAGGTCACTAGAGCCACAGGCGATGCAGGTCTCTCGAGCAGAGGCCGGATGTGCAGGATGGGGAAGAGCGTGCAGGGCCAGCTGTACTGCAATGTCGGCATTGTGCCCTGGAAGAGAGAGAGAGGAAGAGTAATAAAATAAACCTCTAATGAGCGACCACCTTTGCAAAACCAAAAACGAATCGATATAATCCACCCTCCAATAAAAGATCTCATTACCTCCAAGAGAAACCAGCAATATACTCATCTACAAAACTTAAGGAAGTTTATTTATTATATTTTTTTTTTTTTGAAGGAGACAGAGGTATTTTTGTTCACATTTGGTTATCTCGTGTGTCTTCAATACGGGGTCACTGTGTATCAAATATCTTTAAAGAGTTATTGTCTGAATCCCGATATATATTCTAAAAAGTACAATTTCCTTAAGTTTTGTCCATGAGTATATTTGTGTTTAGGCGGTCTCTCATGATAGCTTTTACTGTCGTAATTGAGGATCCTCTCCCAGTGAAACTATTTGTGTGGTAAATAATAACAAAGGTTAATAGAGCAATTATTTCTTAATTTATTTCATTTTACTGCAATTACATAAGAAGAGAGAGATATTACATATATTTACATATTATACATATATAGGTGTTTCATGAGAATATTATAGTGTTATTGTGGAGATATATTTTTGTAAATATGATGGATCTTTGATTTTATAATAAGATTTCTTGGATGATTTTCGAAATTTCATCTTTATCTCCGGGAGTCGTAGGGGTGATGTCTACCGCCATTGCCCCTCCTTGGTCTCTTCTCGGCTGACCTGCGGAATTCCGTTCTGTACGTCGGTCTCAGATTTTCTGGATTAGCTGCCAGAAGTTCACGGATCTTTTTGAACCCACTGTGCAGTTTGCCTGTCTCGTGGTTCTCTAGCCGCATCTCTGCCTCCTTCTCTTGCAACAAGGCTCCGCAGACTTCGCACACATCATGTTCTTCTTTCTACCTTGTTTCATTTCTACATCCATGTAGAGCTTGAAAGCTTTGTCGACCTCGCCTGCATAGCCCAATTTACCAACATCTTTTACCATATTGTCTATTTCAATGTTATCTTTATCAATCTCGCATTTCAAAATTGTAATTTTTTCATCGCATTCATCAAGAAATCTTTTGCATCTTTCATAAAATCTTTCTTCGTAGCCCATTGTGCCTCGTCTGCTGGAGTTCTGATAGGCGTTACGCATTTCATTGAGGTGACTTTTGCTGCAACTGGCTGATCTCAAGTTCTGGTTTCGAAACAGTTCGCCGAAGCAGAATTCGACCAAAAAATGTTTGCAGACGTATTCGTCTGACCAGTGATCCTTTTTTGACCCTGGCAGGTCATTCCTGTGGGTTCCCATCAGTTCATCTAAAAGTTTCCTATTTGAATCCATTCTCTTTAATTCTTTTTTTTTTTTTGCTTTACTTCTATATGTTTATTATATTATGACACACAATAGAGAAATTGATCGAGACGTGGAAACCTAGACAAAATAGTGAATTATATAATAAAAAAATATATAAATCTGTATTATTATTAAATATTTTAATTTTTAATACGAATTATTTTTGAAAATATTTTAAATATATTTATATAACGCGCCCTTTCACAGGAAAATTATGAAAAATCAGTTCTTGAAAGATATAATATGCAAAACTCAAAACCAGTACTTACTCCCGTTACAGATGTAGTAAAAGAATTATATATATATAGACAAAAACTTAGAAATATCAAAGCGTTTCCTTAAAAAGTATATTTAAAAAAAAATTATCTCTCGTTTTTGTTTTTCTAGATATTTATTTTCTACTCATTCTCACGGTGACGATACTATATATTATTTTAAACATATTTACTCATGTGTATTGGCTTTTTGTGCGCATTTATTCCTTGCTTTCTCGTGATGACAATGCATTATAGCGAACAGGGTTTTTGACGTGACAACGTCTTAAATTAGGTTGCGGCTGGGAGTCACTTATGAAAAAGTGTAACGCCCGGTAACGTTACGATGAGTCACCGAACGAGAGTGCTGCGCGCGCAGCGCTAGAGAATTAGGCGCGTTGAATCGGCGCATGCTTGTCTCTGTCTTTGTCTTTCTCGAACGTTCTTGGCGTTGGAAAAACAAGAAAGCGTCATAATACAAGTTCACACGTGTGGTTAAAGTATCGTCAGCTGTGTCTGTAGTGAAAATGTGGAGTGCTTAGATTCGTCATTTACAACAACTACAACAATAAAGGTAAATAATTGTACACTGATATTTCATTATCGTAAACTATGATTGATTGATTAATTGTTAGATTGACACAAAAGTTGAGAAACTGAGTTTATAGGTTATGTCATACTATTGATAAATGTTGATAGTGTTAAGTAAATTATTAGTTTAAAATTAATTAATTAATTAATTATTATTTTACAAATTTTAAATAGTTTCAAATTTATTTAGCAAAAATTTGAACCTTCGATCTGAATAAATGTTTTGATTTTCGAATTGATTCTTTAAAATTACAAATATTAAGAAAAAGTATTTATTTAGCAAAAATTTGAACCTTCGATCTGAATAAGTGTTTTGATTTTCAAATACCAACGCGGCTGGTGGAGTGGCGATCTATCGTAAATTATCATCGACATCTACGGCGGAAGTGTTCCAAGTTGCGATTACAGACGTACTCGTGTCATTAAAACCAAGGGTGACATGTGGATGACTGAAGTTACTTGCTTCGCCGCTAATACTAGCTTCAAGTTTATACTCGGTGCTGTATATATTCATCCAGGAGCTAGTATGCAGGATATTGGAATGTTACTATGGCAAGGACTCGGTCCGTACATTCACAACAGCCAGTACGTGCCACCGTTCGTGCAAGTTGATTCTAGTATACCGATTCTTCTGTGTGGTGATTTTAACAAAAACGTAAAGCCTGACAACTCGTTTCTTAATATCATGAAAAATACGTATAATCTTGATTGCGTATCAAACGTTTCTAAGTCAACTACGTTAAAAGGAACAACTATCGACTTGACTTTCGCAAGACACATTACAGCAGAAACATTTCCTTTCATTTCATATTTCTCCTATCATCGTCCTATCCTCAACAAAATCACTCAAATAGGAATTAGTTAAGTTTAAGTTTACATGTACAATGTTTTAGTAAACAAAATATATTTCTATAGTTAAAATTTGTGCAATTCTTATTTTCATTCAATTCCTTGTTCCTATTGTGCAATTTAATTATATTCATATCAATAAATATTCTACCGTTGTCACGTAAAATCTTCGCCCGTAAAACCGACTTTACAGGCAACCATTGTTTTTTTTTTTAGACTTTTGCATTTTTATTTCTACTTCTATTTTTCTATGATGACACGCATATGTATAATATTTTCTTTTGGCGCACACAAATATACGTTTTAATTTATTTAAAGAAAATATTTTATATTTCTCATACTTCATTTATTTTCCCCCAATTTCTTGTCCTTTCGTAGTTTCGTAGCATTATCGTAGTTTCTACGTTTTTAGAAAGATGTGCAGAGCAACGAAGAGTAGAGTATTACGGCGTATATAAAATATTTTTAAAATTATTATTACGTGAAATGGTCAATAACGAAATACGCGGTTGCTTTTTAATCAAACATCATACAGCTCTGTTTCGATACCAAATTTTCCAGGCTTCTCTTTTTTTTTTTTTGCGAAATTGATACAAAATTCGCCATGACAGACCGCCAAAGTTATCAGCATTCCTAACCCATATTTACAAAATTACCCATGGTGAATTTGACACATTATAAGTTGCGACTTAAACTTTTTTCATCTCGCATAACGTTTTCCTTGGATATAAAGAATCCTAAACGATTTTATGTAATAAAGTGTTCCGGGAGTGACCACCTTTGTCAATTCAATACTGACTTGAACAGACATAACCTCACCTCTGATAAGAGCCAACCTGAAGTATCCATGTTTTTGTCAATATATCTCACAGGAGATTCTACTGTATCTAAATATAAACACCTATCTAAGACACATATAGCAGCATCATTATTTATATGATAGGCCTCGAGAGCACCTCTGTATGTTCTAAAAGTAGAAAATTGCTTGTTTATAACTCGAATTGAAATTTTTGTATTACAAATTATTTTTCAATATTCTGATATTTCAAACAATTTCTGAATGACTTTTTCTCCACAGTGGTGGATCTTCTATCAATTCGTCTAAATCCATCTACCAGAGAAACAACTATCATAACTTATTTTTTGCTCCTGCGTATACAACACTAGCCGAATGACCCGGGCAACGCCCGTGTTTTACCCGATTGAATGTTTTTATTCAAATACTATTTGTTACAATTATAAATTGGAGCCGTGGATGTCACTCTTGTGAAACGTCCCGCTCCAAACTTTACATGTACATTAGGTCAGCTGGTATTACCCCTCATTTTCACCGCTAGAGGCGCGAGCGAATTGACTTTTTTAAATATACATAATTATAAAGATAGAAGCTTCTATAGAAATAAATAAAATAAGCCGAAATAGCTCAGTTAGGAGAGCGTTAGACTGAATATCTAAAGGTCCCTGGTTCGATCCCGGGTTTCGGCATCTTTTTTTAATTTTTAAATTTCTACTTACCGTAACTTGACACTTAACGTGACAGAATTGTGCATGACGCTGATAACTGTATTAAATATAATCCAAATTGTGCCTTATCACACACTATTTATTTATTTGGATTAGGTCTTATTACCTTGTGTTTATAATCTATAATCCAAATTGTGCCTTATCACACACTATTTTTTTATTTGGCCTTATTACCTTGTGTTTATAATCTATGACGTAATGCCGGCGGCGCGCGCCCGTTGGCTGCCGGCGAGCACGTGACCTCCCTGTGCGCGCGCATCCGTGACAGAGGCGGCCGATGAGGAATGAGGAAAGACGGTCGTGACTATATATATTAATAATAATAATAATAATTATTATTATTATTATTATTATTACCATTAGATAATGATAATGATCATAATGATGATGCGCGCGCATCCGTGACAGCGGCCGATGAGGAATTGAGGAAAGACGGTCGTGACTATATATTAACTAGACGAATGACCCGGGCAACGCCCGTGTTTGATCCGATTGAATGTTTTTTATTCAAATACTATTTGTTACAATTATAAATTGGAGCCGTGGATGTCACTCTTGTGAAACGTCCCGCTCCAAACTTTACATGTACATTAGGTCAGCTGGTATTACCCCTCATTTTCACCGCTAGAGGCGCGAGCGAATTGACTTTTTGTAAATATACATAATTATAAAGATAGAAGCTTCTATAGAAGATAATGATCATAATGATGATGCGCGCGCATCCGTGACAGCGATGAGGAATTGAGGAATTGAGGAAAGACGGTCGTGACTATATATATTAATTCGTTCGATCTTTCTGTCGACTTGAAAAACAAAGGTTCTTCAAGTTCAGACATCAAATATTATCCAAAGTTCCACCCAATGTAATTATTTGAACTCGGTATAAATTATTGTAACATAGACGGTGCCTCAGTTTTGTTCGAACGATTTTAAAACGTTACTACGTAAGCGCAACGTGGTTTATTATTCTTCGTTTTCTTTAACGTGAATTCACACATTGAACTTATTCTCAAATTTATGTGTTGAATAACATCGATTATTCATAAAATAAATTGTATTTTAATTCATTTTAAGCATTAAAAACTGTAATATTGTGTTGTGTGTGTTCTTCTCAAACTGACGGAAAATGTCCCTTCAATCACTGTAAACACGTCAATTTTATTAGCATAGCTAGTTATTATTCTATAAAATTTCAATAAATACATGCATGCGCAGTGCGTTTTGATATTATATTTTTGCATATATCATATAAAAATATAAATATTCTTTGAAATCTGTAGTAGGAACAATGTAAGTTGTGCAAATTAAGCTCCCCCATTGAGCTAAAAGGCTGAGAAAGATAGCTCCACGGGGATATAAACGATTATCTCTTTTCAAAACATTTAAAAAAGGCAACAAGCATTAAAAGAACATTACAAGAAGTTTGGGAGCTCATCTACCAGGACATTAGGAGCATCGTAATTGCATACCCCCACATACGTCACAAAAACTCCCCTGCTGGATGTAATAGGAAAAGAATGAGCGCTACAATCTTCATTTTATTTGGTTAAATGAAGATTAATTTGTGTTTAAATATTTTTAGAACTCTTTAAAACTGCTTTTGACTTTATTTTTTAATCAGTTTTCATTTTATTCTTTGTTTTTAAATAGGTGTTGTGTTTTTCTACTAATTTCTTTTTGTCATCGTTTGTTGGTTTCTCTACCGATATTGCCGGAAATTTAGCAAAGAAGGTACAACCTCTCATGAGAGGATATCTAAAAAACGCTAATTGTTGAAGGTGGTCTCTTATTAAAAGAAGAGCTAGTCATAGTAACATGAAAATTTTACAAAGGTTGTCGCGCATGGCCAAGGCCGCTCCCTTTAATTCATATTCCCCTGGTAGTTTCTTATTGGAGGTTGAGTTGGTTCAAGTCATTTTTGTAAAAAGGAGTGTCGTAGCAGGTTCTACTGTTACTTATTCGACAGGTTTCTGAAGTTGTTGACAATTCCATCCTTGATGTGACTCTATTGGTCTGACTACTACCGACTAAAGTCTAATCTACTGACTGATCATCCACTTTGCTTCTACCTCTTAAATGCGATGTGAAAGAACTCTCGAGTATCTAATGAAAATATTGTGAAAAAATTAAGGATATTATTAATTTTGATAATTCAATAAAAGAATCCCTTATATCAGCATTTAAGGTGAAATCATCAGGATTCCATAAATGAATCTCTTTTCAAAGAATTTGATTCCTATCCCTAGATTTCGGCCATGAAAGCCCTTCTACGGGAGATAAAACGTGATACAATAGTTATTTTTGAAGATCATTCGTTGGTTGGAAGTTAATTTGGAAAATAAAGCTACATCAACCAATAATTTATTTATTTCTCGACGTTTCCTAGCCTCGCTGTCATTCTCCGCAAGGATTTATTGTATCACGTTTTTTTTCCGTAGAAGGAATTTCAAGTCCGAAAGCTAGAGATATGAATTTAAAGAAGGTACAACCTCTCATGAGAGGATATCTAAAAAACGCTAATTGTTGAAGGTGGTCTCTTATTAAAAGAAGAGCTAGTCATAGTAACATGAAAATTTTACAAAGGTTGTCGCGCATGGCCATGGCCGCTCCCTTTAATTCATATTCCCCTGGTAGTTTCTTATTGGAAGTAGAGTTGGTTCAACCAAACAGAAACTTATCCCTGGAAGAGCCTGATGATTTAAAATATTACTAACATATTTATCTTATCTATCATATTAAGATATTTCTTTGAGCTTAATTAACGATCCATACAATCTAACGTTATCAAGAGAGACCTAACTAGATCTATATGCACAAAAACTTGAATAGTTTGAGAGTGACATCTTAATATACACAGTATAAGTATTTTTTATAATACAATATAATGCGGCTTATGATTGTAGAACGACATTTGAAAATTATCCCGCATGTGTTTCTTTTGAACGACTTTTTTTTTCCGTTTATCATTACTCTTCACAATTCATCCTTTCATACTTCATCCCTAAGGTTAGAAATAATCGTTATTTCTCCCCTTAAAATAAATTTCGATTTTTCGTTCAAAAGAAACACATGCGGGATAATTTTTAAAATGTCGTTCTACAGTATAAGTATAATAGCGAGCCCACATCTTATTTAAAACTGATGCAAAGAGATTATTCGATGTTTATAGAGCATTAACAAGGACAACATGACTTAACATTATTTTCTATATTTCTTCTTTCATTGTGTCCATAGTTTATTTTGTTTGTTCTCTCTTTACTTTTGTTCACGCTTGTTCGGCGGTACAACTACTAAAATTGGAACGATACAGAGAAGATTAGCATGGCCCCTGCGCAAGGATGACACGCAAAATCGTGAAGCGTTCTCTCTCTCTCTCTTTATTTTCTTTCGCTCTCTATATATAGATGCAGATTCTGTATGCAATTCCTGTTTCGCAATTTTTAAAGTCCTCGTCTTTGGTTGAAGAATTTATGCATAAGACGAGAAGGGTCTTAATAAAGGCTTACGTATGTATCATATACAAATACATCATACAAACCAGCGTGTGAAACTAGTTGTATTAATGAGGTTTCTGCGCATATATCATTTTCATTATTATCATTGAATGCAAATAGTTTTTTAAACTTGATTATTCTTTTCTTTTGCAGACCCCGTGATGAATTCATGTAGAAGACTATGTGTCTTAATAAAGACTTCTGTTTGTGTGTGTTTACTTTCTACCTATTTATTTTATTTATTGAATGATCAAATAAACTGACATAATCATAGAGTCCAAAGAAGACATCGAAAATATATGCAGTCTAACTACTCGCAATACACGTTTAAAATATCTTATTGTTAAATCATTATTCAGTGTCGAGAACTTGGATAATTCAAAGCCCAAGGGACCAAAAAAAATCGAATCATTCAAAAATTCGTATTAAAAACGGAAATTCTATTTATAGGAAATTTTCTAGGGACCAAGATAAATAGTGGAATTAAAGACGTTGGAATTATCCAATTTATACTCTATTATTAATCTCTCTTACATCAGAGAAGTTTACGGGGAAATGGAACCGATTATAGATTTTGTCAATGAAGGATCGACACTGGGAAGGTTGGTTGGTGTGAGTGCTCCAGGCGTGGGTCAGTAAGTGCGAGTGTTTTGCTCGCTCGACAGCAGCAGCAGCCTCTCTGCTGAAGAGCTGTGGGAGGGAGGATGTTTTGACGCAGACAGTTCGCACGGCGCGACAATGGGCCTGGTTCATCAGTCTGGGGACAAAGGGCATCTCGCAGGATTACCGGACTGTTTGCCCCCTCTTTGTGCCTCGGGCATATTTGGCCTCGCGCCCTACGTCCAAATGGGTAATAGAGCTACGGCACGTGTCCCCGTCCCCACAGCCTGAGATCGTGGTGGTCGCTGTAAAACCGGAATACACCACTTAAATATGCTAACTGTGTGACACACCGGGCTTTAATGGAGCCATTGGGCTATTTGTTCATTTGAGGAATTGTTTGAAGTTTCAAAATGAAAGATAATTTCTATCCGAAATTTTTCGCGCTTTTATCTTAGCGGTCTTAACAAGTTCATTCAAAGTTTGAAATTTTGAAGCCGGTCTTGATCCTCGGAAACAATTTATGAGGTGTTGAAGTCATTGATGGATCATCCTATTTCCTCATTACAATTTGTTAAGCTGAGCACCTCGACAATGTCTAACATCAGCAAGCAGTGGTTCACCACTGATAAACCAAGTCCTTCCTCTTTTAATTTTTAAACCTTGCAGTATAAGGTCTGTAGAAATAGGTTTTAAGTATATGAATTTGAAAAGTAGCAATAAGAAATATTTTTTCTTGGACATGCTTTAGTTTTTATATTTATTAAGGAGAAACTTCAATAAGAATTAGGATTCTGGCTGTGATTGTAGATTCCGTTGAACGGGCCATTCACCTATGTTTTGCTATTTTTATTGTTTCGAAAAATATAAATTAAATTTCCGTATCATTCTGCGCTTTGTACTTAATTTCTACGTGACAATATTATTTTAAATAGATCAAATAGACACAGAGAGGATCCCAAAAATATAATGATCAAGAATTGCGCTCAGATGTTAATGCAACAAAATGGAGAGAGAAGCGAGAGAAAAACTGTGGAAAAAAAAATATTCGAGATTATTACATTAAAAAAAGTATTCCGAGAAAATGAAACGGGAAAACAAAGAACTATGTATGATTGAAGCAAATATCAGATGCACGGAGATTGCGAATTAATTTTGAGACAGAATAAATAAAACTACAGAATTGCAGTGTAATTTAAAATTATTTATTATTAAACTTTTTTTTCTTTGCATTATAGGAATATGGCGCTTCATCTACTGATTATATAATTTTAGCTAGATAAAATTGTGGTTTTGTTTTATACAAGGCATTTGTATATAAGGCAGGGAAACGAATAGCTTCTGTTCAAATGATGTATTCGCTTTTCGATTGAGTGCTGGGGTTAGATAGAAAATTTTATTTATTTATTTATTTATTTTTTTTTAATAAAAAAAGAACAACACAATCATATCCTTGTGATTCTTCATGCATTAACGAATAGAAATATTACCATTGTCTTAAGATTGAATTTACAGAATAGTTGATTAAATGTAGTTTTACCTTTTATATGTAGTTAGGTTTAACAAAACTCTTGTTTGCTCTGACGTTTCAGAATTTAAAAAAAAATGTATTTATTATTTATGCGTCTATATCTCTGTGCCACCGCATTTTTGAAAAATAAATTCAAATTTGTGTGTGTGGAAAAACCATTTTTAATATATACAGTAGAACCACCCTTTAGCGGACACCTCTTTTCAAAGGACAGTTTTCATTTGCAAAATTACCATTTTTATTATTTAGCAACTCTCCGGTAAGAGGACACCTCTCCCTAAAGAACACTTTGGTTCTGCAATTAGGTGTCCTTTACAGGGAGGTTTTACTGTATATAATTTTTAAAAAAATTCTAACCATTTAAAAATAATTTACCTAAAAATACTCGCTCTTTCCCAAAATATAATATAAAAAGTCTTACGAAATAGTAAACTGTAATGCTGCAACTTTTTATATAGTCAAAAAGAAATTACAAAAGCCTTTAGGCACAAGCTTTTGATCAGTTTGATGTACATGGGAAATAAAACTACTATATAACGTATATTTTAAAATCAATTTTACCTTCATGTTTTCTCCCTCTCTCATCCTGCTTTTTAGGGGCTTACCTATGTGAAAGTTTTTGTAATTCCTTTCGATATTTTATAAATAATTCATTAATAAAAAACCAGATTTTTAAATCTCATATTAATATGCACTAAAAAGGAGAAAATAAATGTTTAAGCTTCTGCCATTTAGCAATTAGATTTATAAGAGTCATAATAAAAAAGTGGCGGGGAACGATCATCAAGAATTTCGAACTTAATGTGATTTAATTTTTGGTCAGAATGGATAAAATAAAAAAAGTGTCAAGGGATAAGAATCGAACCCACGACCTTCCGCTTACCGGGCAGATGCCATGACCACTAGGCTACCTAGGACAACGATAGGTTATTTTAAATTATATATAAATTAAATATTAAAACTAAATATTAAATCGAAATATTTATAGACGCTCGCTCGATTTGAATATTTATATCATAACTAATCTGACTGTAAAGTTTGGAGCGGGACGTTTCACAAGAGTGACATCCACGGCGCCAATTTATAATTGTAACGAATAGTGTTTGAATAAAACATTTAATCGGGTAAACCCGGGCGTTGCCCGGGTCATTCGTCTAGTTAATTTATATAATAATTATATAAATGATTTTATATTTCTGAAAAAAAATCTACTCATAAGCATTTACAGCTCTAGTTCACAATACTACCGATTTATTTTTATGGAAGTCAGCCGCTCCTACTCCACACACAAACGGTTGCGCCTATTTTCTCCTTTTAATATATATACAAATTCTATTCTATAGTCTATTCCAGATCATCGTGGTTATGTAACCTTCTATGTAGATGTCTGATATTTTGTATACACCTGCGTTGTTAGCTTTATTGAGTATTTACACAAAATTTTAGACTTCTACGTGATATCGGAGAATGTTAAAAATGGATCTCCAAATTTGAAGTGTAATATAGAAATTAGCTCATTCTCTACAACCCAGAAGTCTTAAATTTTGTAGACTTGCATTATTAGCTGTATTGAACGAGTCTACAATTTTTTAAAATTCGGTGTGGTCTGGAAGTATATTAAAATTAATTACAAAATTTGAGGGTAAATATAGAAATTATAATTTGTCCATTGCCGATCGACCCAACCTCTTAGAAATCTGAAATTTTGTCAACTTACCTTGTCATCAGGTTTGAACAAATGTACAAAATTTCAGACTTCTAGGTGCTCTATAAGTATATTTAAAATTTGATTACAAGATTTGTGGACAGACAGACGGATAAGAAAGACACGGAAGCAAGTGAAATAAAGCCTTTTAAAAAGACGTGCCTAGATCTGTGAAAGAGAAAAAAAAAACTTTCAAAAAATATATCGAAGGGAATTTCTCTCCCTCTTTATCAATTTTTATTACACAAAAATATCCAACATTTTTTGTGTAATAAATTGAAAAAGAGGGAGCAATCCCTAGAAATATTTTGAAAATAAAAAAGTTTTTTTCGCTGATC